>VZRX01001435.1:230758-316950 GCA_013398075.1 Notiomystis cincta
CCGCAGTGCCCACACCGCAGTGCCCACACCGCAGTGCCCACACCGGCCCGCAGCGCCCACACCGCAGTGCCCACACCGCAGTGCCCACACCGCAGTGCCCACACCGGCCCGCAGTGCCCACACCGCAGTGCCCACACCGCAGTGCCCACACCGCAGTGCCCACACCGGCCCGCAGCGCCCACACCGCAGCGCCCACGCCGGCCCGCAGCGCCCCGCGCAGCACACGGCGCAGGAGCGGAGCGGCACGAGCGGACTCGGGCTCCGCACCAGCCTGGGTCACCTGCGAGCTGACGGAGCGGCTACTTTGGTTTGTCTACTTCCGTGCTTTTATGTAATTTAATTAGGATCATCACGCAGCAACCTAACCTGTCTGCAGAAATTATGAGCTGCGACTCCAGACCCCGTATGAACTCTTTTGCTCAATTAAAGCTAAGCAGCTTTTTATAGAAAGATTTTTTTTTTTTCCCCTTAAAGTGCACACAAGAAGCAATGGAGCATGATATGCCTTTTTTCACATTAAGGTAATTATGTAAAGGCAGTAACATTAAAAATACTTGCTGCAAGTCCAAAATTTACACTGCTATTGCAGATATTTAAGCCTGTCATTTAAAAGATATTGGCACAATTTTCCTATTCTGTGGAAGAAACATGGGTGATTAGACCTAATGCCTTTAGATATGTTCATGTCACTCTGCTAATATTAGCACTTACTAGTAAAATACCGTGATAATCTAGAAAATTAATTTTCTAAAATCTGTTTGAGAATAACCATCTGTAGTTATTTGGTCTTTTTCATTGTTTTTCCATTTATACATTATATATATTTCATATAATAAATCAGTATTGCTTTTTTATTGTCACTACTGGCAAGTTCTCTCCCTTTGCAAACTTACAGTCCTTACTAAGGACCTAATTCACCCAGCTGGAGGAAAGT
Source organism: Notiomystis cincta (assembly GCA_013398075.1). Lineage (NCBI taxonomy): Eukaryota > Metazoa > Chordata > Aves > Passeriformes > Notiomystidae > Notiomystis > Notiomystis cincta. Next base: position 231,693 of record VZRX01001435.1, read on the forward strand.
AGCCAGTAAACAGAGGTACTTCTCAGCTGTACAAAATAAAATAAAATAAAATAAAATAAAATAAAATAAAATAAAATAAAATAAAAATAAAATAAAATAAAATAAAATAAAATAAAATAAAATAAAATAAAATAAAATAAAATAAAATAAAATAAAAATAAAATAAAATAAAATAAAATAAAAATTCCTCAACTAATCTGCCAATGCCTTACTGTTATGGAGCAAATAAAGCAAGATGAATAGGGTGCAGTAGGGAACAAACTGATAGCCCCTTATCTATGTAGCCAGAGAGAGGCTGGAGACCACAGAAGGGTGAGCAAATCTTAGGTGCCACTTTCTATTCCCAAAGTTATCTCTCCATTACAATCAGTGAACAAAATGCAGAAGTAGAAACCTGACAGAATTCAAAGCAGACAAAAATGGTGCTGGGAGGCAGGCTCCAAAAAAGACAGCATTTCTGTAAGTTATTGGCTATCAGTAGATCCTTGGAGAACCTACAGGGCTTTTTTGAGCACCTTTCCAAATCAACTGATGGTCCTAATGTGTTGTACCAGAGCATTAAGGGAAATCATTATATTATTTGCCATGTCTTGTACATTTCAAGCATCAATCTGCAAAGCAGTCTGTTCTACAGTTACACACATTCTCCCATATTTTCCATCTTTCCCATCTGAGCAGTAGTCAGCTAACTCTCTATAATGCACTAAACCTTCAATACTTGTGAAATTCCCAAATTAAACTAAATTTTGTTCTCATTTGTTTTCATACTACCCATGTACCAAAAGAAGGCCCTGATATAGCTAACAGAATAAAACTGGCATTGGTAGGCAATGTGGAATGTAGAATCAATCCCACAAGCTGAGTAAGAGGCACATGAGAAGTTAGAATATCTTCTATATTTTCTTAAAAGTAATACCCAGAGTTATTTTTAAACATATTCATTAGTTACTTCTTATTTATTATGCACATGCATAAAAGTGAGAATAAGAGTTATCCTATTAAAATCAATAGAAGTACTCCTGTGATTAAAATTTCATTTATGCTGAAATAGGGCCTTACATTCTACATACACTTCCATTCAATATGTGCATATTGTGAATATTAAATAATGTTAAATTACTCTCTTTTTCATAATAGAATCAGCTTGACAGTTACAATGTTCAAGCACTAAGCAGCACATATTACAATGGCAGCTCCCTATCATGCAGTAATTTTCTTCCTTTTAATATTCTTGAAATTTAGCTCTCACAAGTAGGTGAAATGATTCTGTCTTTGAAAAGTAATTTGGCATGCTCCTTTAGACTTTACATCTAGTCAGTAAGACTCTACTCTCTCATGTATCAATGTCTTTGAGTAACATGAGTTTGTTGAGGCTTGCTGCTTCTCCCTTCTCTTAAGGAGCAGAGTGAGGGCGGAGAAATTAGTTCATCCTAGATTTCCATTTGAGAGTAATAAATGAGGCCACCACCTCCACCCTGACCATCACTGTGGAACCCTCTCTCCTGTTCCCTCAGCAGCGAAGTGGAAAGTTGGAAGGAGTAAAAGAAGACAATCTTGTCTTTAACTTCCCCTTAGACACTGGTTGCTCTGGTTTTCTTCCTGGGCTTAAAGAGTACTAAAGGTGAGGGTACAAGTAGAGATCTTCACTGCATTCTTCTTGGGCACCATGACATGTCTAAGGTCTCCTTAATCATGTAATGAAGCCGGGAGTCCATAGATTTAGGAGGTGAAAGAGAGAACGGCACGAGTAGTGGCAGAGCAGGGGATACTGAATGCAACACTCCTCGCCTTCGTTGAATTTCACTACCATGACTTAAGCAAAGCAAAGGAGGCCAACAGTTCCTGAACAGCACTCTCTTAGGAACTGGGTATTGGGGCAGATAGTGAGCTCAGAAATTCTGGGTTAGGGTCAGACCTTGTGTCTTTTTGCTAGAGGTGTCAGGATCTGTGTGCAGTCTTCCAGGAGTACAGATTTCCATGGATGTCCCATGGCTATTAAAACCTCTCTGCTCCTCAGGGTATGATGAGCATTTTCTACCTTCTGAAAGACAAAACACAAAGGTAAAACTATTGCACTCCTGCCACCTGAAGGTTAGTCCAGTATTTCTGTAACTCAAAACCAAATTTTATCTGTAAAGAATCTGGATTTGGAAGGAAAGATGCATTAAAAAAAGAAAAAGTGATTCTATCGGTTGTGACTTTATCTGACAGCTCACAGGAATATCACAGTAAACAACAATCCAAAGAGAATAATAGATTCATAAACATTAAAGATAGAAAAGTCCATTTAGTAATGACTGTTTTGTTGTAGTGCATTATTATATATTAGGCAATCTATTGTTTCTCCCCATCTTATTTTAAGTTTGTCTCCAAAACTACATCCTTCATAGATTTTTGTTTAATAGATCTAAGTTAAATCAGTCTGCTTTGCCAGATAATAGAACAATTCCGTAATTAACATCTTTATCTGAAAAGATGACTTCATTGGACTTCAGAAATATTTAACTATATTTGATTTAGATTGGGTTAAAATACAGGTTAACTTAAATGAAACACTCATTATTAGAAACTGAATACTGTGGATAGGAAATATTGAAAAAGTAAATACTTGCATTTATGACTCATTGTTTGTAGGATTAACAACTCTTTTAAATACTAGCTTGATTTAGCTGTAACAAGTGCATTGATGTAAATATAATAGGCCATTCCTAAGGGGAATTGCAATTCTAAAAGAATTTAAAAATTCCATATTTACTACAATAAATGTTATGCCAAAAAATTTTATAGCTACCAGAAACAGAGAAAATACTACACCCAAAGCTAGAAAACTGTTCCAGTACAAAGCATGCCTAATATATAACCTCCCAAATACACAGTATATCCCTAGTAAAGATATAAATTATGGTTGCAAATGAGACCACAAACAAAATTTTGCTCAAGGCATGAATCATAAATTCAAACAATAATCATCTCCTGCATGAGGCACAACTACTTTGTTTACTTCTTATACCCTGTTTCCTAAACATGAAGATGAAAGTAGGTCAAGTAAATTTAGCATCTTTTCACATGAAGTATGTTATGATAGCGGGTGGCACAGCCTAATTTACAATTACATGAGTTTACATGAATATGAAAATATGTGTTTTCACTGTGCTGTGTCATTACACATATTGACATTTTACTCACAATGACACAGAATCATAGAAAACACCCAAGATTTGGAGAAGGGAGGGAGCAGAAAGGGAGAGAAATATTTACCACAGTTGCAGCCTGCATGAAATATCGATGTATTAGGAAAGAGCTTCATATGATGTTGAATGTTATTTTTATAACTGCTTGTAGGTATGTTTATGCAGTGAGTTACAAGGGAAGAAGAGGGAAACTGAGAAACCACTGTTTTATTTGCTTTCTAAAAAGTCTCAATTTTGTTGTACCTATTAATCAAGAAAAAGCTTTTCTGAGAAAATTTCAACGTTTAACAGCCATGTTTCTTAATTTTGGGTCAAAATGCAAAAGAAATTTTAAATCAAAAGTTAGAATCAGAAATTTTGTTATTCATCATTCTGCTATGAAGTTTCAAGTATGATTCATCTAGGATACTTGAAATAAATAAGTATTTTGTTTTATTATAATGATTTTCTTCTATGGAAGGTAGAAGGATTTTGGTGTGGGCAAAGAACATTATAGCTGGAACAAGCAGGTTCAAAAAAAGTTTCTCATCAGTTGTGGATGAATATCTTGCTGAGATATTAGTCTATCAAGACCAAAATATGGCTTGTTTTGCTAAACTAAGCCAGTTTATATATCCAACTTTAATGGAGTAAAAGGTACTTCAAGCAAGGTAAATTCTGTTTTCAAAGAAGCATCCTTATCTGCATATATGGCTGGATGAATAAGCATATTTGATACAGAAGAGCAGAAGAATGAGAGAAGGTCACATACCAGTAGTTGCTTCCACATAAATCAGTAATTGTATCAATTTAGTCATAGAAAGTACTTAACAAAATACTGGGTTCTAGTATGAATTTATATTGTCACAAGTCTAACTCCAGTAGAAATTGCAGAGAGAGTGGATTTTTTTTGAACTACAGAGCTTAAAGGTTCAACTCAACAAGGTGCTCTGAAATTCACTCAGAACCCAGGAACCAAGTCACATGTTTGAGGTAAGTATGAGGTGAAATGCTTTGCTGAGGTACAGGCACTGGCAGCTTCCTCACCTAACACAGCCTGTCTCCTAAACTGTGCTGAATTCCTCAAGAACCCTGTCCATATTAAGAGGCATCACATTCTAGTTAGGCTTCATAATGATTTGAATACAACACAGATATCTCTGTGTTTTGAAATCTGGAGGGTTTTTTTGCAGTTGAGACCTTGTCTACAATTTCAACCAAAACCACTTTTTTCCAGTTGAGTTATAAAATGCTAAAACCAGGGAATTATAGCTAAAAAAAAAGTAAATTAAAAAAAAAAGGCAACAAATCTTTTCTTCTAGTTTGATCAGAATAATCCCAAATAAGTAATGAGAAATATAGTCATATGTTTACTGTGTTTGCCATTGCAGATGAACTAACACAAAGTTTTGCTGCTTTTATGACTTACTCAACTACTATGAACCAAAATTTAGTCACGCTCTCCCTGTATATTTTAATGAGTGGAAAGAATAAAGCCATGCTACAAAGGTAAATAATATTATGCAGTTGTCTTACATTTCAAGTGTCTGAGAAACTTGATTTTATAAAGAAAAATTTGCTGGAATCAGATATGTGATATTCTATAATATCTATCTTAATGAAGAGATTGTATCATGGGCTCCTTCTTTTTTCATTTGCAATTGTTTTACATGTCTATGGTAATTTCAATAATTACTTGCTAAAAAAACCCCGTACCATTAGCATGCTGTACTTTTACTTCTTGTTGTAATGGGGCAGCTGACAACAAGGAGAAGCAGCAACAAAAGCTGAGGAGCCTTTTTGGACAACATATTCTTTGCAAATCACCATTTGAAAATCACAGATAATACTGATTTTTTAAAATTGTAAAAGAATACACACAATGTGTATTTGCTGGCTACTAGACTGGCCAAAATAAATCCTTCTCTGTAAGTAGGAGAATGAAATCATTAAATAGTGAATAAAGTAATTCTAAATATATTTACCAAAAGCTGCAGGATGCTATTTATACTGAAAAATGGCAGGGTATAGTTATTCATCAGCTGCTTGCTATCCCAAGTTATTTGCAAATAAGAACTGACTCTGAGGCTTTGGAATAAATAATGGTATAGAGTCAGTACCCAACATATAGTTATGTGGTATTCCCAGCATTATCTATTTAGTACCTTGGCAAACTAAACCTCAGTAAACATTCTTGTCTGTGTTAAGAAAGCCAAAAGAATTGTGAAATGTGTTGGCATTTTTACTGCTACTGACACTTGTTCACTAGATACTCACCAAGATACATATTTCAGCCTAACCACTGAAAAGCTTTCAAGGGTGAAAAACTTTCAGCCACAGGATAAAACTGTGGCTCTACACTGTTGAAAGCTTATATTTCACCTCTGCACTGAGCTTTGCATATGTTCTAATTCCTTCTCTTTCCAGGATTTTTCCTAGCTTCACAAATGTCCTCACTGAGAAAAAGTGCCAGAAGAAGCAAGTGCTAGAAGAGGAATACCTAAATTCTTTTTAAGCTTTTGCTTTCAACAGAACACTCAAGTCTACAGCCAAACGTGGCCCTGGTCAGTAACCCAGGAAGACAGATTGCTGCAAAAACCTGCTAGTCTGGGCTCAACTTCTGCCAGTTAAGGTGTAATGTCACTCTGAGGGAAGCAATGTATTCCTTCAGCCAGATTGCAGATACTTAGGGAGCTTCATACCAGACTTACTTAGGTTTGTTTACCAGAGGGAATTAGTTTTTCCTTATTTAACCTACCAAAAGTAGGCAACATCTATTTCTGGATCAGTGAAACCCATACAATTTCAAGAAGACATTTTCCCTGTCAGCAGATGAACATTGGACAGTCACAGCAGACCCAAATAACAGTGTCAACAATGACAATTATAAAGAATGTTTTGAGTATATAAATATAACCAACAAATTCCACATGGCTTTTCCCAAACTGGTATCTTCTCCTATAATGAAAGAAGTAAGAACAGATGAGTGCTTAACACTTCCATGATACATTCCACCTAAGGATCTCAAAATATTTACAAGCTCCTTTCATTGAGAATGTATCTCTGGGCATACATTCAGCACACATGCATGCTGCTTTTATCTCAAGGGACTTTTCCAGAAAGTTCTCCCTGGCCAGGAAATTACAAAATGTGAATTTGAAATTTCCATGAAATACTACTCTTTGATGTTTTCCCCATATCCCCTTTTGGTTGGTTGGTTGGTTGGTTGGTTGGTTGGTTGGTTGGTTGGTTGGTTGGTTGGTTGGTTGGTTGGTTGGTTGGTTGGTTGGTGTTTTTTTAAGACCAGGGTTCCCAAATGCATTTTGTTGTAAAAGCCAGAATCAAGATATCTTTGCAGAGCAAAAAAAGAGAGGAAGAACTAACAAATAAATGTGATACACTTCATATTAGTTCCCAGAAGAATTTTTATTAATTTTAAAACCAAATAAAGGGGGGGGTTGGGTTTTGGTTTGTTTGGTTTTTAAATCAATATGCCTAAACTCCCAATACTTTGTGCATTTCTCCTATACAGAACACAGAACACCACAGTTCTTTCCAGTCAGACAGAAAGGTCAGGTAGATAGTTATTCCCTGTGGTGTCAGACTAAAATAATACCTAAGAATTTTTAGGTTGGATTACAAGTGAAAGCTAATATTGTTCTATAGTTATTAAATAGAGGGTTTTTGACTAATGCATGTTCTCAAAATCAACATTTAAGTCAGTTCCTAATATGTGAGAAGCCATGATGCATGACTAGAATTTGGGTACTTCCTAGGTGTCTAAGAGCTGCCATTGATGCTACTGAATAGTCAATGCAGTGTGATAAAGAAAAATAATGAAATTAATAAAGGAACATAGAGAGGAAATGTAGAATAATTGAGCCATGACATATCTAAGGTTTTGTTAAAAAAACAAGGACTTAAATTTTCAGAAGTTTTTAGGAAATATGGGTCAAATCAAAATAATTTCTGAAATATGCATATTTAGAAAAATTCTCAGGACATCTGTTTGCTAATAGACCTTTGAATTTACACATTTTGAAAAAAAACCAAAACCAAAACTAGTAATCTCTTTATTATTCTTCCCTCCTTTTATCTGCTCAGCAAATGTTAATAAAAGTGCAGAGTACATCTTATAAAGCACAAAGTCCCACAACTACCCTCACTGAAGTTTTGAGCTTTGAAGATTTTATTTGCTTAAACAATAATGAATGAAACCTTGTAACATACTGAGAATTAAGCTAAAGACAGGAACTGACCTTTAAAATGGCCAAGTGACCAAGCCCTTGGCATGACTGCAGAGTAGTGCAAGCAGTTTTTCCCACAACAGTAGCAGTAGTTATACGTCAGGATCTTCAAAGTTTGTGTTTAAATCATTTTTAATCTTCACTATTTTTAAAGAAAGCCCTATGAATTCAGGGAAACTGATTACAATGAAAATTGAAAGTTATCTGAAAATCACATATTTTAAATAACAAGTCAGCTTTTGTCACACATGAGTCACCTTCATTACCTGTGTCACCAGCTATTTACAAATCTTTCACACACCTGAAGCATAATCTATCAGACTTTTATTCATATGTGGTATCTTCTAATGCAAATCTGTCTTCAGTGTAAAACCAAGGCTTCTGTGCTGTAGGTGGAAGGAAGGGTGAAAAACACTCTACCAACAGATAACCATCTGGCAGATTCTCTTTCTCTCTCTGCTATCTCCATGTGATTTTTATCACTTTACAAAATGTCATTAAGCAAACAGAGAAGACCACAAGCAAACCTTTAGTTTCACAAAATCATGTTTTATAAACTGTTGAGAAACACTGACATGTAATGAAACCCTATTTCCTATATGCCTTTCTCTTTGTAAATGATTTGTTTCCCCCCTTCATGTAAAAATAAACAGAAATGTGTCTGTATATTTTCTGTTTTTTTTTTTCTCTTTCTTCTTTTTTTTTTCCTTTTTTTTTTAATTTTTATTTGGTCATCATAATCAAGGGCTATTACAGCAATAGATCTTATCTTTAGAATGGCAGTCCCCTTGCACCTTCAGTTCAGATTTTTGTTTATGCTTGGCTGCAATTGTGGCTGTTTCTGATAGTTTTAGGTCAGCCATGACAGACTATGGGTGACACTAAATAAACAAGCAGGGAGTCTGTGACTAGGAAGGAATGATACTGGTTCTCAGAGTTTGATTTTCTCTGGTTAATCAACAATTTGTTCAGAATAACTCACTGTGAAAAGTAACTGTTTGCTAGAATACGCATATTATGCTGTAAGGTTAAAAAAAAAGATTAAAACCCCCTCACAACAGACATAGGCAAGCAGAAAGAACAAATCCTGCTCAATCTTGTTACGGTTATAGTAGGCTACAGAATTTATTTGTTTATTTAATTTATGTTCAGCTATTTCTTCCTGTCTCCTCCCTTCCTTCTCTCAGTTAAATTCCAGGGCAGTAAGTTGATCTGAGAACAGTCTGTCAGGGGGTAGATAGGACACTTCCTTACAGCCTGCTAAAGGGGGATAAAATATTCAATGACCAATTTGCTAACTATACTCATGGAAGAAGAGGTGGAATAAGATCCCACGAGAAGGGGTAAAATATCCCAATCAAAGTTCTCTTGATTTTACTGTCTGAATTTAAAGATTTTTATGCATTTCTCACAACTTCTGTTTCTACAGTCATATCATTTATGTCGGTTTCCAAACTCAGTTTTCATTTATTAATTTTTTTAACTATATTGCTTGCCTCCATGGTCATGGAGTAAGCCTTTAAAAATGTGTACCCTAAGGCTGAAATGCCAACACAATAATAATAATAATAAAACCTTATTTTTATTCATTTATTTTTAAACTTCAGGAATTTTAAGTCAGTCTTGTGTTTAGAAAGAATATGAGAACAGACTCTTTTAAAGCCTGAGGCTCGTGATGCTGCCTACCTGGGATTATGAATGTATTACAAATTCTCATTTTTAATATGCTGTTTTTACCTGGAATAACAAAGATTCTTCAAAGTTCGTGTAAATTACAAGAATGATAAACTATTTTCATTCAATTTTCACTTGTTTAAAATTTGGCCCAGAAATCCAATGCAGGCTGAGAGTCAACCACTGAGCTACTTGGGGTAAGCAGTGTCTCAGTGCAGTTTCTAGTGCACAGAAATTCTTTTCAGAAACCAAAACATCACAATGAACATCTTCTTGCAAAGCCTCCACAGAGAAGTGAACTGTTAGAAAACTTACTGTACAAAAACTTCCATAGAAGTGGCTTTCTGAAAATGAATTGCCTGTTATGTGCTGGCAAATGAGAGGAAACTTTTGTGAAGAGACCTTGGAAGACATAAGTGCCCTGTTTATAATTCAACTAACTTTAGTGGCTCACTAAAGTATGAGCTAAACTATTTCTTAGGATCACCTTGGTCATAGCATCCTGATGCAACATCTAGTAGCTACCTAAACTAAAACATGGAATTGTATGGGAATAGTGTAAATGTGATTCTCTTGAGCTATGCTATGCCTACTGCCAGAGCCTATCCTGATCTCCTTGAAAACTAACTACCAGGTTATCAGTGTCCAAGTTTAACATTGCCTAGGGTTATTTTACTTTTAAATTGCTTCTGTATCCACCAAAATCATCTCAGCTAAGTCTTCAACAGCCCAGGCCTTTAGAATCAAACCTTCGCCAGCACTACTATGGTTTAATTAGCTGCGCATTTGCCTCCTGGCCAGATCCAATAAATATGCATGTATTGGCACAGCTGCATCTCAGCATGCATACTTAAATTAAAAATGTTTCCTTTGATGCTCTGGCAATCTTGGCATTCATTCACTTTGCCAGAAGCAGTATCAAATCACAAAATACTTGTCCAGTCATCATCACGATGTACAATCATGAAAATGTGTTACCGGTTTAGCTGCTCGTACTACGTGTGTAGTAATCTGAAATTCTTCATGCTTACTGTACACTTACAGAGAAGGATGCCCCCATGCTTCTCATGACTGAAAGGTATTCCCATATGCCAAATAAGATGAAACTGGTCAGAAAACACCTGTCTTCTATTGAGATTACTTGCACTAATTTATATTGAAAGTGTTATTTTCATAACTACAGTTGCATTTTCTGTTTAAAAGATGCAGAATTAATTTGTTTTGTTTTCTCCACTTGACATTAGCAGCTTTACAGAACAATGACCTTGCTAGTCACTGATGATGAATTATTAGCTATTTTTACCAAAAGAAGGAGAACTGAATGTTATACAGACTTTTTAAAGGACACATTGAAAGGATGGGTAACAGTATACATTTTTCCCGTCCTTGACCTCTCCATAGTAAACTCCAGTGTGGTCACAGGAGCAGAGGAGATAATACCTGTGGACAGACATGTATACTTGTCACACCAATAGGAATTTCAACCAACCAGAAATTACTAAGCAACACAGCAAGGGATGCCTCAGTATGTGTGGGTGGTAAGGAGTGATCTGAGGAATATTAGGGAAAATGATGAGATCAGGTGTTGCACCGGAATTTAAAGCACTTTCTTCTCTTCCTACTGAGATATCCTGGGAATTCAATAAATCTCTTCTAAAAATACTTAACATGCTTCAAGCCTACAGTGGAAATCCACCAGCTTAAAAATTCTGACATGCTATCAGAGAGCATGTAGAGTAAGTAGATAAATAGTCACATTCTCTGTAGATGGTTAAGGTATCCTCTTATTTCTTCTGAAATCTAGCATGGTTGACATTTATTTTTATACAAACATCAAATGTGGACAAATAAAATCCCTACAATGAGATTCTTCATCATGCTTATCAGGAATTCTACTTGCAGACTGAGGAAAAATCTTTATTGAAACTATTAGTTGCTTGGACTTTTTAAAATCAGAACACAAATAAAAGAGAGAAATAAAATCTCTCTTTTCACAGTGCCATTCTCAACCTATCAGAAACACAGAACTCACTCTCATTTTAGGGAGCTAGAACAAAGAAACATTTGTTGATCATCAAATTCATTAACAATTATAACTAAATATATTTTTTTAATGCTGCTGTAACACACTGAGAATATAACATCTGCTAAATCACCATTGTTTTTTAAATCCAGTTGTCAACAGTTTTGCACATGGTTTGATGCATTCTTAAACATCACCTCTTTGGAAGTTAGAAGTCCATTGGAAAGAAAATCTTTTTGCACTAAAATAGCAAATAGAGATTTAGATATATCAAAGATATAATTGCCAACATTGAATTTTCTCCTGAACATTAAAGGGTATTCTGAGAAAGAAAATTATTCATTTAATGGTCAGAATATTATTTTCTGAGAAACACAGTTGGATTAGAGTCTGGAGACTAAACTTGATTTTTCAGCACACTTGAACTTGGAAGTACCAATGCACACTTCCCTAAAACAGAATGTTTCACAAGCCTTACATGTGCTGTGTATTACTGTAAATCTAGAACATGTATCTTCTAAAACTGTAAATGCTTCCATACTGAGTAGTGAAATACTGAATGATGCTGGTAAAAAATAATATATAAGCTTCAAGGGAAACACCGGGATTTCATGTGCTGGGTTTTGATGGCTTATTCTGCTCCAAATTTTCCCCCAAATCCCAAATTTTAAAATTTTTATTGGGAAATAAAATCATAATTCAAGATCATTAAAGTATTTTATTATGATGAAATTGGGGATTCTCATTAATACAAAAGCAGTGTAATACTAAATTTTCAATACTGTTTTCTCTAACACACAGAAAATTTATTAAATTATTAAATAAATAGTTTTAACTAAAAGAGCAAATGAGAAAAATGTTGGCTTCTTTGCAAGAAAACCTAAGGGAAAGAGATTTGTTCCTCTGAAATTACTTGAAATGAGTTGAATTGCAGTTTCTGGTGGAAAATTTCCAGAGAAAATTTCTCATCCAGGATGAAAACAGGTGCTCCCTCTGAACTGTATTTCCATGTTTAGGTTGATTTGCTTGATGTTTTGTTGTTCCTGAATATACAAAATAATAAAAGTAATCATACATCCTCCAGGAATCTCCAGAAGGTTATTAAATTAAGCTAGCAGCACTGATACTTCTATTCATGTTGAAATAATTAACAATTCCAAGGATATTAATGGTGTTTTGTATGGTTATTTTAGACTGGGTAAGATGAAAGAAAAAACCTTTTGGTGACTCTTACTCCTACTAAAATTTAATTACCTTTTCTTGCTGACCTCATGTTTTATGTAACAGTACACTCCAAAAATGACCTCATAAATGGTTACAAATATAAAGGTAAAGACTTCCTTTTTTTCTACAAACCAGCACAGCATAAAGGGTTTTCTTTTTAGGGTTTTTTAAACTACTTTTGCCAAGCATTCTTATAATTGCTAACATTATATATTCCAGCATTACCTGTGGGACCAACTAATTCTGAATTTAATTGAAGTCAGAATGCCTCACTTTGACAAGGTCACTTTTTAAAAGGTATCATTGCGCAAGATTTTGATTTTCTTTTCTGAACTAGCTATAACCTGTAAAATCATTGATGAAGAATTATATCTTTGCCACCAAATATTAGTAAGACAAAAGTGAAAATGTTAACATTAATGGACACAAAATTTATGGATTATGATGATCTGTACTAAATCTGGAAGGCTGTACCTCACCAGTAAAAAAAAAGTAACTGGACAAAAAACATCAGTTTTCAGCAGCTATTTAATATGTACTGTTTAATTTTGCAAATTTAGAGAGGTAGGGTCAAATTCACCTCTGATTTCACTATAATCATGTTGAATGCAGACTGTTGTTTTACCTCCCTAAAAGAAGTAGAGGAAATTAATCAGATCAAAATCTCCAAACAATTTGAATATCAGAATAAAAGATATGACATAGTATGTTTTGTCTTCATTTAATCACGTTAAATAAGGTAAATATAAGAGCTAATAAGTAGGTACTGAAACCAAAAGTATGGAAATGGAAGCATTTTAAACAAAAAACATTTAGCTGTTCAAACATACTATCAAAGATGAGAGTTTCCAACACCTCAAAAAAACAATACCAAAATTAATCTGACAAAAGCACAGCACCTCTAGGTACCTTACAGTCTCAGAAACTAGGAAAATAAAGCATTTTACATTGATATAAAAGAATCCTTATAAAAGCTTGTTTTGAAATGGAATATGGAACAATCTCTCCATATAAAAGGAAAATCAAAGATGTTTTGAATTTTTTGCACTCTTTTTTTTTTTCCACAGTTCTCTCTTTTTATATTACTTCTTTTGTTCATTTTAGGAATAGAAAGGAAAAAAAAAATAAAGAGAAAAGGAAAAAAAACTGGGAAATAAACTAAATCTAATTAAAGTCTACATGGAAATATTTTTAATACAATTGATTTTCTGAAAATGTAGTGTAAAATGCAACACTTTTTAAAAATTAGACTTTTAGCTGGATTTAAAAACAGAGTATAATTCAGAATTCCAGAGAATGACAAAGAGAAATAAATTTTCTAGCTATTTTACTAGAAGGAATATGATGAAGGAATTATCCCCTGGGAAGATGTTTTCTGAAAGTCAAAGTTTTAATATTTTCCTTTCTGGTGAGTTTATTTCACTTCATAAGTGGGTACCTAAATGCAGTTTCTGAAAACATGAAAGTAACATCTATTATTTTGCTACATTTTACATACAAAAATAGACTAACAAGGCAAAAAGGACCATCAACAGCTAAAAACCTCATTCTTTGGACATCTCTCAGTGGCACTTTTCATTTTTCCTGGGACAAAAAGTTGCATACATTTCAACATACCTCCTCTTCCCACATTTAAATCAGAGGAAGCATGATTAATTTTTTAACTGAAGAGAAAGAATTCCCCATTGAAAGGTTAGAAGTTGGAGACCTCAGAATTCAAAACTTCCTTGGGCAAAATTTTTAAAATTGAATCTTCTGTTTAGCACATCTCTGCATGTTTCTAAGGCATGTACACATTTGTCAAGGGGTCAGATATCTTCTAAGCCAAACAAATCAGAGGACATAGCCAGTTATTGACACAGTTTGCAAATCATGAAACAAATTCCAGCACACAACTTTTGTATTCATGAAGCTAAGTCATATTTTCACAGAGAAAACAACTATATCTGATATTTTCTGTGCATTAATATATACTTTAGGGATAATATCCGTTAGTGTGTATACAAATGTATGTTTTGCCCTGGACAAAACTTTGGTGTGCATTGAGACTCCTCTTGAGTAAAATTTGAGTGTCAATGTTTGCCTTGTAACTATGGGATGGCTGTAATGACCAGAGCATGTGCTGTGAAATATTGTCTACAGATATCTTTTTTAGAATAAGTAAATGTGGCAGTTTGTCTTTTATACAACTGCCCAAAGGCATTTAAATGTTTTTGAAGAGAAAAACAACATAACAAACCTAAATATTCCCACAATGAGCTATACAAAAAAAGGAGTCCCAAACTTTCCAAAGTATCTTAATGAGGGTTAAAGGTCACTGCTAAATAAAACTGAGAAACAGAAAGGACCAGGATCCTGTTTCCATTTTAATGTGCCTCATGTTTATGTTTTGCTGTCGGCAGGGGAAAGGCTGAAACAATTCCACTTACATGGAGGTTACAAACAGGCTGACTATTGCAGCTGGCTGGAAGAAAAAGTTTGTGCTCCACAGGTCTAAGGTGAATGCAAGTTCACACAGACCAGACACGTGTTAAGCACTAGGCTTATAACTGACAATTCTCTGCAAATCCTTTCCTAAAAATTACAATCTAAGCCATGGCCTGAATTCCAGTTCCTTTAAATTATGTTCCACAGACCCAAACTAATAACACTGACTTTTAATTTTAACTTCTTCAGCACTATTAAAACTAAAATTTTATGGAAAATAAATTATAAAGATGCGTTGTGCCTGCAATTAACATAACATTAAACAGAGGAAGATCTTAAATTCAAAGGTCCCTGGAATAGAAAACAATTGCTAACGATAGTCATCAAAGCAATATGGTGAACCTTAACCTATCTTTAATCACTTCTAAATTCCAAGTCCTAAAAAAAGACCACTACTTTTTTTGAATTTCATTTTAGTGTCTTGAAACTGCTCCTACTCTCTAGAATGTGTTGTTTACTGAATTGTGAAAGTCTGTCTTTAATCAACACGTTCACCTTAAACGCTATGAAGCACACCAAAACCTCTTAGGTGGAATATAGGATCCTTTGGGAGACTAGTTCTCAGCAAAGAATAGTTCTTGACTGAGACATCAATAAATGAATCTGAACTCAGTTTCTACAGTGACAGCCACCCTCAATGATCAAAATCCAGGTATTTTGGTAAAACATGCAATAATTACATTATTTGACAGGACAGTTACACTTACTTAAGATGAGATCAACATAAACTGATTTCTATACAACAACAATGAAAGAAACCTCAGTGATCACCATGGTTTTACCGTGGATTTACCATGGTCAGAAGCTCTAAAATGGATTTCTAAGTGGAAGAGATAAAATAAACTATCCAACTTTAATTCTTATAGTAGTGATTCTGGAAAGCCCATATCACCAGATACCCCTTAACTACTTTTTATTTAGTTCTAGTTCATGAACAAAATCCACAATGTCTTGTGAAGGTTTGTGTAAAACTGGTTATGCAAATAGGTTATCATCTTCAAAGTTTACCAAATAAAATACTTTTGAATTTAGGAAATAATATTTTGCTGAAGAGAGATTTCCCTACTGACTATGCAAACTTAAATCTCAGCAGCAGTATTTTTGCCACCAATTATAGTGCTCTCAGTTACATGAGGAAGATATTATTCAGGGAATACCCATGTCAAGTAGTTTATTTCCCACTACATTCCTGATTCATGTTAAGCAGTTTGTGGGAACTTGGGAACACTAGTTTAGAAATAATATTTTTCTTTCATTTCTTTTTCCTGGTAAGTGACTTGCACTGCACTTGGTGTGCTCCAGTCATCCTGAGAGACGGATAGGCCCAAACAACTACCTGTCTGACAGAAAAATAAATTACTTTATATACCACAGAGAAAAATTTCAGTGAACTAGTGGAAAAATAATCCACCAGGATTTTGATTCCTGTGCACAATATGTCTCAACAATTGATAAACTCAGGCATCACCTAATTCTACTGAAAGGTACTGATAGCTTGTTCCTGTCTTGCCTAGCCTGAATTTCAGTTGGTGTGTTCTCACTATCCTACTGATATTTTTCATAAAAAAAATGGTCTTGGACATTCTGCTAAGAAAAGTAACAATTCAGACTAGCAGATTTTCAGAGCCAAAACCTTCCTAGGAGTGCAGTTAGTGCCCTTCAGGTCAGCTTTCTGAAAGAAGATCTGCCTCAGAAGCCCCAGCTGGCCTTGAAGATCTCTGAGAAGCTGCGAAGGAGTCCCTGCATCCTTTGGCTGGGAGGATTCAAGCATGCATTGTCATACTTGGTCCATGACAGGCTGTGTTGTAGCTATTGATCCAGACCCTGTGGATATGGATTCTGACCCTGACCTCAGGTGTGCCTCATCACAGTGAACTTGTCTGGAGATCTGGATTCCTGTCTGAGCCTATTTACTGTCACTGGGCCTGCGCTGTTTCCCTCACTCTGGTGCTGTTGGGCAGACCCTTGTCACTGAGGCTGCTGCCTCTGCTGGCCTTGCTGTCATCCTGGGCTGCTGGTCACCCTCCCCTAGGGAGCAGCACCTGCCGTTAGTGCTTCCTAAGAGATGTCACAATCAGAAATACAGACCTGTACTTAAATCAAGGAATAATGGCTTTAAAATAAAAAAAATCACTTCTAACTCCTTCCCAGTCATCTTTTCAAGATGCACTTAGAAGGATGAGCATCTGCAATGCTTAAATTTGGTCAAAATTTAACTCATTAACAAAATACCAGCTCTAAATGTCATATTCTCAAAATTTTAATTTTCCTTTTTAAATGCAGTGGCAAAACTAAAGCTCATGGAAATCTCTCTGGGTACCCTTAGAACTTTTAATGCCAGAATGAGTAACCCAGTGATGGTCTGTAAGAAAGGGCAGTGAAACACTGCTTAGGAGAGGAATCATTTTAATAGTGTTCTGGCCAGGCTTCCTCCACTCTCCAGATATTTGCACACAAGAAATACAGATGCTTCACTGCAAGTCTTTAAGAAATTTCAGGCAACTAAGATTTAACAGACCTAATTTTAACATTACCTCCCATGAACTAATGGAAGAAATTAGAGATATAAAATTAAATTTCAAAGGGCAGATTTTTCACTGGAAACTTATTGACACAGAAGCAAAATTACATGTAAAGGTTATGCAAATGAGAATTTTGAATCATACTTATAGCATTGAGTTATATCTGACAGTGCATCTCTATTCGTTTTTAGGAGGACACGTTCAACATTTGAGTTGCAGTTTGTTCAAACATCGAGTCCAAGCTCAGCAGTATGATGCTGGTATATCTATGCTGTGTTTAGTATACCATCAAATACCATCCAGACAGGCTGCCTACAGTATGCCAGTGACAGGTCTTGTGCAAGACAGAGAATAATGTAGACATATTCAGTGACACAGTTATTTAGTTAGTGCAAAACTGTCATAGCCATTGATTTCAACAAATCCTTGACAATAAACCAAATCCAGGAACTTCCTAGTGTTGTTCCTAGTGTTGTTTTTGGTACTCTGTTTTGTGATGCTCAGATGTTCACCACAAAATCCTGTGAACACCCTGGAGATAATTTCTCTTTTCTTCATAAAACATGTCATTCTTTGTTCCGTGGTTTTCACAGCTCTCAGTGAAAGAGAGAAAAATTATCCTTTGAACCAGGTTCTAAACTCCTGAAGAAATAACTAACAATGGAAAGGACCATAGACACCACAGGGAAAAAAACACTTCTAGTACTCCTAAAAGTCCCTTTACCATGTACTCCTACTTACTTTGTAATGATTACATGTTTTCCCTTCGGGCCCACTAAAGTATTTAATTGCAATTACACTCATTTACATAGCAGATGAGGCTAATTGCTGGTATTAGTTACCAAATGTATGCTTGTATTGTGAGGGTAAAAAAATGCCCTACAGAAAAGAAAAACGACTATGCCTCTAATTAAGGAGCTATGAGTCAAAGTGAGCTTGTTCAGAGATGTAAATATAGAATCAAGGGCTTTCAGAGTTCTGCAGTACATTTTATTATACCACTAGTTCCCATATTTCAGAGATAACACTGGCAGACCTCATAGTATATAAAATGAACTTTTCTCATTTTCTCAGAAGCAGGGACGATAAGTTCCACATAAGGCTCAGACAGAGAGATCAAGATTTCTAAAATTTTTAATTAGAAATAAATTTGAATCTCATATCAGGAAGGTTCTTTGTGCATAATAGATACACTGAAGTTATTATTTGAAGCATTTCCATCACCTATTCCTTTGGGCTAATTCCCAAGAAAACTCTTTTTTTACATTATTCAGACCTCAAACTCATTTGTGTCAATGGACTTCATTCTGCATGCAATTGTACACAAGGACTTTTAAGATACTACACTACTAAAGTGAATGTAAGAAGCATCAGGTCAAGTGGAAACCCAGATGAATAACAATTCCAGCCTTTGGCCCTGCATACCATTCCTAATATGAAAAATTCTTAAAAGACTTGCATCTATACATCTATCTATATACAGAGAGAGAGGGTTAGTCCCGGATGGTGAAATGAAGATTTGTTAATTTTAGTTAGCTTCAGGAGGTCACAGTGAGAACAGAAGTGTGCCCATCAGTATCCTTTGGACAGGGTTGAAAAGCTCCCTATACACATTTAAAAATTAACACTTTATCAAACTGTGCCTTAAATTTTTTCCTTTTCCTGGAATTGTACCAGAACTTGACAGCAGTTAAGCTGTGGGTGTGCAGAAGCACTACATATGATATTTACTATTATATTCTTTTAGGTAGTTTCCCATTAGTCTGCTATGTTTTGTCTATGTTCAAAATTGAAATTATTTTGGTTTTGGAATTTGCCACTTTGTCTTCCCATTTCATTACAAGTTGTTTCTGCCTTCCACCAAAAAAACAAAAAAAAAAGAAAAAAACCACCTCATGCAAAAAAAAAAAAAATTAATTCAAATCTTAAAACAGAGAATTTGATTTTCTGTTGCCTTTCATGATATATAATGTAAGTACTGTGTAGTATACTACCATTCTCATATAGAGACACTTTAAGTGATAAAGGGCTGATAAAAATGAGAAACTATTGCTTTTGCTGAATTATTTTTGTTATTCCTAGATGCTGTTTTATGGTAGTTTTAGATTTATCAGTGTTTGCTTACCTACACAGGTCATTTCATAAAATGAGACTGGCTATGAGCCACATTATCAGCTGCTCTCTATTTTCTTTCTGAAAAGAAGATGAAAAAAGTTTTAAACACCCTGAAATACATTCCATGGATGCCAAGGTCTGTGCCTTCTTAGTGCCTATTCTCATTAAAAATATACCTTTTTAGGACTAATCCCAAATGGTTTGATGACAGAGGTCATGCAAGTGTCATTTTTCAAACTTGTGTGAAAACCCATTTCGAGCCATCTTTCCCTCTTATATTTCACCTCATTTCTGGAGCACTTATGTAGCATACTTACTTAGCTAAAGCACAAAATGTAAACAGGACATCCTCTCAGATAGGAGATCCTAACATGTTGAAAAGTATATGCCTTAGTTCTTAATCAGTTCTGGAAAGTATCCCAAGACTTCCACAAAAAGATACTGTTTCTGTTAATGTGGAACATAAACTTAGCCCTTAACATAAAACAAAACCAAACAACATCTGTCCTTACAGTTTGATTGTTTGTTCCATCCCAGTATAATTATTCTTGCATGACAGCAGCCCCTGCAGGCTATAGCCTTGCTTACTCTACTTTGCCCTGAAAGCACACCCAGCATTTAGAGATGAAAACACTGTCAGAACTAGTGAACATTCATTTAGAAATTCTTAGTGCTACAGCACAGTCACATCTTTACACTTATCTGGGATTTATTTTAAATAGCATTTTGTCAATCCAAGTTGACCAAGAAAGATTTGTGCTTCCAAAAAATCACAGGTGTCTGAAGAAATTTCTGAAGATTTCAATAGGAAAAGTTATCATAGTGGAGAGAGATCAATTTTTCACCCCCTTGCTCATTTACAGGAATAAGGATTTCTTCTTATGATTGATCATTATTTTAAGGCTTCTTTGCAGTTTTTCTAACTAGTGGCAATAAAATCTGAAATGGGCATAAACAAAAGGGAGGACATGCTCTAGTCACTGCCTCTGCAAGTGGTGTGAAGGCAGTAGAAAGCCACACATTTTCTGCCACTGTGACTAAAATTGGAAGCAAATGAGCTTCCAAAACAACAAATGTCTCAAAGAAGGAGGGTACACATGAGAGGAGTGTTATTTCTTCAATTATAATGACTTTTCCAGTATTTTCAATAGTCTTGGCACTAAAGCAATATGTAGTTTAATCCCATTTGTGAACTACTATATCCCTGGCTGAACCTGTCAGAAACCTCTGGTCTCTGGCTCTGCAGAATTCCCCTAGGGCACTACAATTTTGTCATAGCCACAATGCTGTCTCTTTCTCTTGAGGGATATATGGTGTGCCTGGAAGACTGTCAGATCTAGTCAGGTATGAAAGCTTGGTCCTGCAGGGATCACAATGTAACCTAATCAGAAATGTCTAAGAACACAAGATACAGATTGTGTCTCGTCTGCACCCTCTCAGTGGCATAATTCCTATCCTAACTGATCACACAAGGCTTGGTTAAAGTTCACAGCTAAAGAGCTGACTGAATTATCATTGTTACCTGTGCTTCTGATCACAAAGTTGAAAAGGTTTTCTGCTATAAACATAATTATGATAATACTTGTAGCCCTTTACGACCCTGTTCTGTGTTGTTCATGAAAAAAGTGACACCCTTTGTTTTTGTGCTAAATGTGAAAGTTTGTGGCTCATAGCATGTCTAGTTTTCCAGTGATAAGTTTGTCTTTTCTGAGCACTATGGGGTGGTGATATGGCTCTCAGATTCAAGGTATTCCTCCCATTTCATACAGTATTTTTGTTCTGAACCCTCCATACTTTCTGTGATCACAGAAGCTGTGATTTATTATTTTATTATTTTGTTTTAGAGATCAGTTGCACAAACATTTAAATTATAAAATTTAACAAAGTAAAATAGAGCATTTTCAAAATGAAAATGAATAGTTGTTTTAAGATCAGCAACCTGATCCTAAAGTTTGTCTAAGTTTAAGCAAGGAAAAAGTTCACTGAAACTAGAGTCAGCTTCACTCGCACTTTGTGTGCCTAAGAAATTGCTTTAGAACAGGATGGAGCTTTTGTTAAAAGACCAAATTTTCAGGTTTCCTTATAAAAGTACACAATAGAAGACTTACCTCTAAAGACTCATGGCTCCTAGGCAGATTCCTCACAGTCACAACTTTCCTTTAGTAGGAGAGGCACTGTGAAGAGAACAGAAGCCACAGCTCATAGTGAACATAGATAATAGCCCCAGAAGTCTGTGCCAAAACTATAAATTCATCACTTAGTCACTACTTTTTCCAGCAGTGGCCCAAAAGTTAGCAATAAATGCTATTAATTTGATTCCCTGCATTCTAAAAGCAGTGTTGATTCTATCTCTGCTGTCGTGCTTGTAATGGAAGGTATACTGTTACATGAGAATATTCCTCAGTTTTTTTCTCCTCTATTTATCTATGCTTAAAAGCAGATCTTGGGATTTAGAGGGCAGATGACCCACAAGCTGTAGATTGCAGTTCATTCACTTCTGTATGAGCTCTGGCCTTATCCATTCAATATTGCCATAGCTGTGCTATGATGTGGAATGAACAGAAAAACAAAGAGCTAGAGAAGGTAAAAGATTTGGCACCGTCACCTTGAAATTTGTTGGTAGCCTAAGTGTCATTGTACTTTTTAATGAGAATTTCTTCCTCAATCTTTAAAATTTGTTGCCTTTCTATTGTAATACTGCAAGAACTAGCCCTGTTGAAACACTCTTCTATGTATGTTATTGGTTGGGCTACAACACCCTGAACAAGCTGCTGTTTTAAAAGTGCTATTTTTGAAAATATAAAAAGAATAACATAAAAGAGCAATTTGATTGATTGTTTGTTTAATCAAAGAGCCTAATTATTTTAAATTTCATGGTTTTAAGTTCTTTACGTATCTGTCAAGTCTTCATCAAGGGAATTATCCCTGTCACATCTCCACTGTGTTTTTGCCATCATTTGCATTCATTGGTTCATCAAGAATTGGACACACAGTAAACAGGACTAGTAATATCTGAACATCTACTAATTAGCAGGGGAGCCATACTCTTTTTGGGTTTGTGCCAAACATCTGAGAGCTGGAAGTGAAAGGAGCTTTCCTTGAGAAGGCCTTCAGCAGCAGAAATGCCGTACAACCCATAACCCTGAGAGACCAGAAAATGCTAGCACTGGCCCCAAAGAGCATCAAGTGTAAGGGGATACAGGCAGGGCAGCCAGGGGACACACTGACTCAGATGTCCCTCTTGAAACTTCCACTCTTGGAACTTCCATGGAAGTGCCCTTGGTGAGTGATTAAATGGGCTTTTCTGTCCCTCCCCAGGACAGCTGCGGAAACGTCCCCTCCCCTCCGAGAAATGAATCACGCCTGGACAGAACGGGCGTAGCTGTTTGTGCCTCTCTTATCACAATAAGGATGTGCTAATATCTTGACCTGCAAACCACAGGACCACCCAAACCTCTAGCAGCTAAACTGAAAGGATTCAGTAATAATTTATCTTGGGAGGTTTCCTCTGCAGTATATTCACCCTTGAAGGAGATGAAGAAAACACATAAATTTGCCCATTTAATCTAGAAATTAGAGAAGAGGATCATATATATTGTAAAAAGCTCTCAAAAAGTGAGATTGATAGTACGAGGCATTGTCTCCTAGATGCCATACTCAGAGGAAGATTGAGATGGACAAAAAATATAATGCATTCACTTGACATGAAAGAAAGATTAAAGACTCAAAAATGGGAAGTAGAGAAAAGACCACATGTAGAGTCTGGGAAGAAAAATAAGTCCTGGCAAGAGGAGTTTGCATGTCTAGACTGTTTCCCCATAGTACAATTTTCCAGACAAGCAAAGTTTGTCGAGTCTAAATCCTCTTCCTTGTCAGCCAAAAATTTTCTCTTTGGAGATCAGCATACAAATTGGACGAAAGCCTTATATTTTGGCTGAAGGTATTGACATAACTTTGTGAAGATAAAGTTGTTGGAGAATGTACTGTGAAAAATATCCAACAAAAAAAGTGCTAAATTTCCATTTTACTTTCCTTTGAATGTTCATGGCGGTTGCTGTTCACAACTAAGAGTATTTGTAAAAACCGGGAAAGAATCACAAAATATTTTACAAGTTCTAAAAAGTTCTCATCATACGCAATGTTTCTATTTTAATAAGTCATAGCTGCTTTCCAGAAGAAATCTGAACCTATATATAGGACATTTCAATAAAATATGTGCTCAGAAGGTAAAAAAAGTGTTTACATAAAAGCTAACAGGTATTTCTCTTAGATTCAGCACATCACAGAGTCGGTTAAAAGTGAATGCAATAAACTGGAATAACCACTATCTTCTGATAATTCACAGCAATAATAATTACATTGCCTCTTACTACTGGGGGTTTTACACCAATAGCTGAAAGATATATTTGGTGTACATCATGTTATATTTGAAGAAAACCAGGAGGTCTCTTTCCCCTTAATGAAAAAACCCCTAGAAGTCACAAGTCCAAAGAGATACTCCATATTCCCACTGCTACAGAATATATGAGAACTGTTAACATGAATTACATGATTCCTAAGGGAAATCAAGAATCATGAGAATTTGATATGTAGCAAGGAGCATGACTTATTATTTGCCTACTTATCACAAGACCAATTTTATAAATACACTGGTCTAATATATCATGGGAGTAGGGTTTACAGGACTCCTGACTACTCAGAGAGACAGTTAAAGCCAATACAAGCTGCAGGGGTTCAGCTCCCTGAAAATCAGTCACTGGTAATGTAAACCTCTATCAAGCATGGATCAATAACAGATTTTCGGGCATATGACATAAAAGTTCTTTAGAAGATGACAAATTTAAACATACTCAGAACATGTAGAAACCTTTTTTCTCCTTTAAATGTAAGCACAAACACATTTTAAACCTAAATGATTGTAGAAATGTAGTTTTTTCCAGGTATCCAGCAAAAGCTGCACATTTTCAACAAAAGCAGAGACCAAGTTCCAAAGTAGAACACAGTTCTTGGACAAGGATGTACTGAAAACTTATTATCTTGATAAAACAAAGGGAAATGTCCTATGTCAATAGTTCCCAAGGGATGTCCAAGATTGATAGGTCAGAGCACCTCATAACCTCTTTAGGAATACTCAACTACAACAGTTTTCCTTTTGGCTGCAGCCTTCTACCCATGCTCTTTCAAATACTCTCTGAGTATCTGCAAATTTTGAAAGCCCTGCTCCTGCAATACAGCGGCCTGCACCCAATCCACATTCAGTGTTCATCAGGATTTGTACCTTGCACCTGCCTGGTGTTGTCATTGGCTTTCCCTCAATCTACTGAGAGCTGCCTGTGCACAGCAGGAGAAAGCATAAACCCAAAGCATATGATGAAGAGCTTCAACAGATGGGCTCTGGCAGATCTTTCTGCACTACTGTAAGATTTTACCCACAGATGACTGCTCTGTTTTTTGCTATAACTTACAGGCCTATGGAAGATTTAGCAAAAAAGCATTATCTATCCACAGCTGAGCCTGTGTTGATCTTAACTATTTTCTCTGACAGCTATGCCAAGGCATGGGCATGTACCTCCTTTATTAACATCTTCAGTCCTACATCTTCTTCAGAAACAGAAGACATGCAGCCAGGTGTGATGATATACTAATTGTCATAATAAGAATGGTCAGAGGTTGCCTGACTAAGGCCCAAGATTAAGCTCAGCTTCTGTATAATACCAGATATATTTGCTCCCAGGGGATTACAGGTATATGCTGTAGTGGCAAGGGGAGAGACATCTGTGATTTAGTAATTGATTTGCAAGTCTTTTGTGCAGTTCATTGACTCAAAAAAGTAAGTATGGCTACTGAGAGAGAGAGGAACAGCAATGGAGAGAGACACACACATATAGGGAGGGAGAGAGGGAGGAAAAAGAGAAAGAGAGAGTATGGGAAGAAAGAGACATATTCCATGAGTACATATATAACAATATGATATGATGTAATGGCTTCAATAACTTCCCTGCTCAGGAGATTAGGAATGTCATGATTGTTTTCCTAACCTGACAGTATTTTTCTGGGAAAAGGTGAAAAAGGCATTCTTTTTAAAGTGTCTGCAGGACTCTTAGGTGGCATTGTCTTCAGTTATATGTATATCCATGTATCTATGTAAACTGTAATTTAAAAAGCCATTCTGTTCCCCAGCCTATTGGCGGACGGAAGGAAGGAAAGAGATCAGTGGAGAGGAATGTTTAAATAGCTTCTTGTTTTTTACTCACAGGACAGATGGCGTGCAAACGAATGAAAAATAAAACCCCAGCTGACATTGTATAGCAGCTGTGCACAGTGTCAACCATAGGGAAAAACCTGGTCCGCTGGATAGGCTCTTTTACTAGAGGTGAGGGAACTTGGGTTCTCAGCCTAGTTTCCTACAGCCAGAATGACTGCACTTTTGTAAAAGAAGTCTCTGTTTCCCAGTTTCTTCATTAGCAGAATAGAAACATTTAGATGTCTCATGAAGAAAAGGACAGAGAGAAATGAGGAAAATTTAGTTTTTATGGGAAAACAAATTGAAAGCATGAAATATTGTACTTAACTAATGAGTGGTCACACTGCTTATATGAAGAAACATGGGCTTTTTCACTGCTCTACAATTTTATTTTTTTTCAGTGATCAGTATTGGATGTTGTGATACTCTTAATAAGCTTAAGATTTTGCTCACAACTCCAAGCATATGAGGTTCATAAAGTTCAAGGTACTGCCATGGAAAAAAGAAGGGGCCGTGAATTACTCATTTCCTGGGGAGAGTTTTACATTTTTTTCCAGAAGGCCAAGTTTTTCCTCTTTTGGGCTGCAAATTTGTTCTCTAATGTGGTTGACTTTCTTCTTTTTCTAGTTGCTGTGCTGGTATTGTTCTCTTCAGACTATGTCATTATGTGCCAACCTTTTCTGCTTTTAAGATGTTTTGGTTTGCTTGTTTGTATGTTTTTCCTTCTTTGTCATTGTCCTCAGGCCCCAGGAAGAGTCCACATAATCACTGTGATCACAGCTGAGTCTGAGAAGACACAGTTACATCTCTACTTGAGTCAGAACACAAAATTGGTGTGATTTATGTCAGTTTCCAAAGGTTCAGGGCCCACTGCAGGTTTACCTTGATTTTGATTGGTTGCAATTTTTTCACAACACAGTGAGAAGACTCTTTCTTGTATCTGCTATACTCTTTGCTATCAAGCCAGCATGAAAAAGCCATATTAAATTTTCAGAGTAGCAGTCAAGATAACATTGTGCCTCTCTCTGATGCTTTGAAGGCTATCAGCATCAAAAGGAAGCATGTGCAAGTTTAAAATTGCAATGATTGTGTTCAGCTACTGCCTCCTTGATATACCAGGTCTGTTTATCCACTGGATTTGTGAGGGTGGGGAGGAAACATGGCTGTGATATGATTCAAGATGGTACATACGAAAGAGTAAGAGAATTCCCCCTGCATTTTTACATTCTCTCTTTTCTCTGAAGGACTTCAGGACTAATTCTCTCCATGGGGATTTACACCTGAATGAAAGAACACCTTTGTTATGGCATCCTCATAGATAGTAATACATATCTAATTTACTTAGTGTAGAGTTTTCTGTTTATTAATCCCAGGACACAGTTAATTTGTCCTGAATATAGCAGTTAAGTATGATGAGGTTTAGGAAATTTCTGTGCTGTGAAAGATTTGTGCCATAAATTAAATTCTTATTAACTGGCTTGCCTATGCTCATGGCATAAAGGAACATGATATCATACAATTGATAATAAAATAGGATACAGATATCTTCTTAATATTACCCAGTGAAATAATTCCATCACACATCATGTTATCAATATTTAAGATATTTAAGATTCCCTAAGAATATAAATTATATTGGCCCTATATATGGAAATGTAAACTACATATGACATCAGATTAATTACTATAAAATAACTGAAGAAAACTTGTTTATTGTTGCAGTAATGGTGGAAGTGATGAAGTGGTGCAAATGCAATGTTTATCATACTGTACACGTTAAAAGTTATGACTGCATAGGAACATTTCTCAGTTAAATGGTATGTGTCAAAGAAAACTGCACCAAACAACAAAAAAGGGATAGATTTTGTTCCATCATCCTTTTTTTTTGTTTGCTTTTTATTGTCGTGTTTTTTTTTTTTTTTTTAACTGGATCCTCAGTGTAGCCCAGAAGATATTTATTTATGTCCCTGCAGTTCAGGGCCTACAAACCAATTCATCATGTTTCTGCTGTGTCTCATCTGCTATAGATGAATGACCCCTCCTATAACTTTCTGAAGTCTGTTTGCCATTATGTAGATTAATGCAGTAAATACACATATGTGTACACATGTGTGTGTGAAAAAAAGCATTTATGGAGTACACTGTGTTGTGTCCTGCAGCCACTCCATCCAGAATTTTTAATTTAGCACTCAGTAAACACAAATGTCTTTCCAGTAGCACAAGGAAATATGTTCTATTAAGTCATATAAATTTTTTACTTAAATGCTATAAAATAGATATTAGCTTGCACTATCTTTTGCAAGCAGCAATTCAAATCAGATTTATAACTTCATGTTACATATATATTCCCACCATTTATACATGGTGTGTTTAGAAAGCCTAGAATAAAGTAGCAGACCTGGACTATTTTGGGTCTCTGCTGATTTGCGTTACAAAACAACTCTGTACAATTTTGAGGCTGTATTTACAGCTGAGTATGTTTTGTCAATAAGGATGTGAAAAAGGATGAAGTTTTTGAAAAGGGTAAACAAAAGGACTGTGAACCAAATTCTGCAAAAAATAATTTTCATAAATAAAATAATAGTGAGGGATAGCTTAATCGCTAAACTTAATGGATTTAGTCATATGACCTTTCCTGAAAGCACAGAAAAATTTTGTCTAGCCTAAGTAATCTCTCTGGCCTGAGTGGAATGAGCTGAGTTTGTATTTAACATGGGATTGAATATTTCCAGGGTCAAGTTGCTTTATTTATTTGCTGGTGAGAACTATGATCCCACAACCAATCCAATGGAGTAGATGTTAGCCAGTCTTCAATGTCTTAACAGTTTTAGTTTGAAAGATCCCAAAGCAACAAATAAACAAGTCCCAAAGAGGCTTCTCCTTAAAAATGTTAGCTTTTGAAGTCTTTAGCATTCCTACTTGAAATAGAGTCACTGAGATTTGCTTCTGTAGATATTTGCCAATTCTTTATGTATGTTCCATACCCAGTTTAAGACATTTGATGAATAAAAAGCTGGAAAATCCTAATGAACTTATGGAAAAGAATAGCACAGCATGTTGACTAAATTAATTTAAAGAAATTAAGTAAGAACCCCCTAACAATTTCAGCTGCCTATATCTGATCTAGGAAACCAGTTCTTTGCTCTCAGTTTTGGTAAGCAGCCTTCCTCACCGGTGAGGCTACAAGATGATAGTGTCATTCAATAACTCTCACACCCTTTCCTGCTATTTGTCCAGTGCAGGAAACGGAGGGTTTTCTTGTCGTGTGGACAGGGAGGAAATATCCAGCAACCAAATACTGACCCTTGCATGCAAACAGGTCCATATCCTCTTCCCGCCTGACAACTTCCTTCCTGCCTGCTAGGAACAAATCTACTTTTCATTTTTCCGGCGTTCTTTATGCAGGCCACTCAGAAAGCCCTTGGGTAGGGACAAATATTTTATTAATGTAAACTTCATCTAACAGCTGGATACTTAGGGCAGCCAGGCCCAAATTCACAGTTCATAATTGTTTGCTGCTTTTAACTATAGTGTTGCTGCAGCTGATTCACTAAATGCTTTGTGCCAGGAACTAATATGAGGAGTTTACTGGTGTGTCTGACCTTAGATTAATGAAGATATATTTGCAATTCTGATATTTTGTGAAGGCTAAACTTAGGTAAGATGAATCCTATTCTGCCTTTCCACAACAACTATCTGCGTTAACCAGAAAGTGGAAGACTTTTTCTGGCGGTGAAGAATGGAGGGAGGTTTTATCTCCTGTCAGGACGTTACTGATCAGGTAACAAAACAACAAACCAGGCAACAATCAGCTGACAGCTGATATCAGAGAATCAGTTTCATAGGGTTGTATTTTTTTTCTGGGATTATCAAAGTTATTGATTCTTTGAGTGAAAACTTGATTTCAAAATGCAAAAGGAAAGCCCAGGCCATTTTCTGTCTTATTCCCACTCTTCAATTATCTGGGAAACCTGTACACAGGTTTGTCAGTCCATGCTCTTAGAAAAACCTCAGAAGTCAGTAATGAAGTTCTTGAGAGATTCTGCCTCAGTCCCATAACAACTACTTATCACTCTAAAGATAATTAGTTTACACTTAGCCTGTATTAATCTTTTTGCAGTTATATCTATACACCTGAAACTTCCTGTTTTTCTTGAGCTTCTGTAAGCTACAAAATGAAAGTATTTTCAGGAGGAATTCAGACTGACATTTTCAAAAACCAATAGCAAGAAACAAAATATTCTCACCTTCTTGCCCAAATATGTGTAAAAGTCAAATTATTAAGTAATGGAATTTTTGTAATTGTTATAGGAAGACAGAATATATAAAGAGTAATTTATCAGTAGTATATTCCTATTAAAAATGTTATATCAAATTGATAAAAAGAAACTTAATTTTCAAGGCCTTTTACATTTCAGACCTACAAAGGGAAAGCCAAAATGGCAATAAAATCTAATAGGTTGCATTATTTAGGTAGAACAGAAGAACAATATCATTGTTTGGCCTTGTAGTTCTGCCCACAATTTTATTTGTGTACAATCTTCAATTCCTGTTTAAATTGTTTTCAGCTGTTGACTTTCAGCATTAAATGCTGGAGACTTCCCAGCAGAATGCATTGTGCATAGACATCTATTACTTCTCATCACTATCACTTTATCCCTTATATACAGTAATAACAGTTAATATTTATGTTGGGGCTGTGCCTGGAGGAATCAGTCACATGAAGGCAACAGTAAAATAATATAGATAGTAAGTACATAGCAGTAACTCAGAGTGCAATTCAAATAACATTCAGAAGTCCGTTGTTTTCATTATATCTCTATGCACTTTGTTATACTAAAAAACTCCAGAATTAACATGTATTTTGCTATTTATAAAGAAAAGCTCTACAATGGAGAGAGCAGAGATGCAATTACCTTTTCTGTCAAGCTTAAAAGCTTACTCACAGTTGTCAAAAGGTAGCATACTTTGGAATTTATTTGTGCCCAGGAGAAAAATGTGTGATTTTTAAAATTTCTGCTCAAGAAAAAAAGATCAAATAATAAGCTCCATTTCCTAATTTAGACCTAAAATTTCACCTACAATTTCACTACATCTCTGTGTTAAATAATCTATATTATCTAATGGAGAAAGACAGATGTCAGAAGCCTTCTTTTCTATAATCCAAATTATGTTGTAATTCCAACAATGTTACGATATTTGAAAACAAAATTGTAAATCATTAAGTTTTAGGCAAGGATGAATCCAATTTACAAGTGAAAATATTAACAAAACAAATTGTTGACTTGAAATAAAAAGTAAAATATATAAATAAATAATGAAAACTGAAATTCTCTTTGTAACTTTCCTAGAACTGATGATTAACAAGCCACTTTTTCTTTCTGACTCTGTTATTGTCATTGGCTTCAATATGCTTCTCATTGGCACGTGCTTCAAGTCAGGACAGTGCATTTACAGATGTTTACTATTTTTTTATTTGATCCAACAGCAGTTGTCATCATAATTCTACCCTTACATATTGTCTATACATTTTGAAAAACTAATTTCTTAACTCAGTCTTACACAATTTCTTCTTTCTGGCCTTTTTCACATCATACTTGTCTCATGTACCAATAGAGAACATTGATGTTAAACATTTCACTTTCTCTGGTTACCTCACTAAATTTAATATATCTGTGGGCTGCCACATTATGTTGCATTAGGCTAAAAGTTTTCTTTTATTTTTAAGGAATTTCATCCTTCAACATCTCTCTCCATCTACCCTCTGCAGACGCCTTGGATTGTTACTGCACTTCTGAAGTTTGTTCCCAAGGACTTGCTTTTCTTGATACAAATTTAAGAAATTGGCCATGTGATATAGACAGTCTGATTAGAAGCTGAAAATAAATTGTCTAAAGAAATTATTTCTTTAGCTAATAGTAGAAGAAACTTAAACTGAATACAATTATTTCCCTTTTCTTCATCTTTGTTTGACAATCATCTTCAGTTAGATATCTTTCTTGGGTATATAAAGTGCCATAACAACCAGCTATAAGAAATGTCAAGGCTTATAAATATAATCATAACTTCAGATCATTTAAAAAACATTAATTATTTAATGATGAAAATAGCTATTTTTACAGTTCTAGAACTTTACTTTGCTCCATATTATTCCCGTGGGTCAGTGATCAAGCATGTCAGTGATTGAACTTCCAATTCCCCTCTTCTATTTTCTAATTAAAAAACTAAACTAAAAAGTACAAATTTGAAATCCAGTCTCTTAAATTGCATCAGTTCTGTAGTTTATGCTTAGACTGAAACTATCAAGACAGACAGGTCTATCTATATCAACACAAAAAGGAGCCTATCCTAAACCAACTGACATATCAAGCTTGAGCACTTATGTGTAAGAGAGGCTTGCCCATTTCTGCCCTCTACACAAGTAGAGGATTAATTTCTTTTCCTAGGTACATTAATCTCATTTCTTTAAAAAAAATATTCCCCCTTTTAGGGAAAAGGGTAGTGTATATAGGTATATAATTTTATAGTATTATAATATGTACACTCTATATGGATACGTAAAACTGACTGGAGTTTTTGTGTATGATATTTGTGTAACAATCAGTAATCTTTTTCCCTATAATTATCAAGCCTGTTTTGTCTGTAATAAGCTTCTCCTCTAAACCAAACAATTTGCACTAGCAGTGAATGAGAGACACCAAATGATTCACACAGCAGAATCTTCCAGGAATGTTCAAAAATAGTAACAAAGAATAAAATAAATAATATTTTGTGAAATTCTCATTGGCACACAGATGCATTTCAATGATAAATATAATTTTTTAAAATTTAGCTAGCTGAAACCTGATGAACATGAATTTCTGTTCTGATTTGGTTCCTAATGAACTTGAACTGAAAGAAATGGAGTTTTGAATTGCAGTGATAAAAAATTGATTTCTGGCACATGGGCAAAATTGTTTATTTTCATGGGTGACATAATCAGACTCAACACCCAAAACCAAGGAGAATACATTTCAATACATTATCTGTACTGCTTAGGTCATGAAATCAATCATAAACATTAACTGAAAGAAAACATTCCTTGGGAAAATCAAAGGAAGTACCACTGAAATGACAAAGTAGCAGAAAAAAGCTTGGAGTCTTTCCATACTAATTTCTGATTATGTGGAACAATGTCAAGAACTCAAATGAGCACTTGCCCAGCTATTACTTCTGGCCAATTTTCATCTCAAAAATATATAAACATAACTGAAAATATTAATATTTAAGGAAATTCTGCACTTTTTAGGATCTAATCTCTTATCCATTGTAAAGTTTAAAGAGCTTGTGAAGAATATCAGAGATGACAGAAAATTCCATATGGTCATTACTTATATAGTGTTACATGGTGGTGCAACGCGTCGAACCATGAGAAAAGAACAGCAGACCTGGAGGCTACATCCAAAATGGCTCAGGGATGAAGGCCTGCCTTCATCAGCTGTGCAGAAAAGGGTGCTGGCACCATATTGTTTCCTTCTAGCTGTAGAAGCTGGAATTGAAATATGCACAGTCTCTCTGTCTTTCTGTTTAACCATCATGTTAATTCCATTTCAACACCTATCATCAGTTTTATTTGCTTTCAACTGGTTGGTTTCTTATCAGAATTAGTTTTACACAAAGATCACTGATGTTTACTTTTACTTTCTGGTAGTGAGAAGAGACGGTTTGGGATCTCAAAGGATATAATTAAGATTCACTACTGGTGGCATGGATCTTTGCATGAACTGTTATCAGATACATAGGAGAAAAGTTTCAGAAGCCATGAAGGTGACATAATCAATCATTCATCTATGCTGTTCCTGCTAATTAGATGGCATAAACAAAATGGAACCTGATCAGTGTAGAGAAGCTCTGCACTTCCATCTGTCACTTCATTCCTAGCTGTTGGGATATTTTATTCAAAAGAAACATAGATTCTGAAAGGAATCTTGTCCACTAAGTATATATATATTTTTTAAATTAAAATGTCTCCAACTGCCTAAGAAGCCTGACACTAATGATTAATACTGGCTACTACTCTACCTGCTATCAAGACAAGTATGGGCAGCCTGCACAGCCATTATAGAAATCCACAAAGATAAATCCTGTGGTTTTAATCATGTAAATGAACAAGGCTGTTTGTAATGTTTTTAGACAGAGTAGAGTGCAGTTGGAAATAAAACTACCTATGTCTGCTCACCCTTCACATCACCATCTTCCTGAAGAGGTTTGCAAATCATTAGGGGGATTCTTCAGAAGAACCACGCTTTCAGGCAAGAGATTTATTACCCAGTAGGAGTCTTCTATATGCAAAGAATTCTTTCAACTACCCTCCCTCCCAAGGACATCTGATGAAGTAATAACCATTTTAACCTGCTAAAAGCATTTCAAAGGAGTGAAAGAGAAAAGATGTGTCAATGGGAAATGGCTGAAGTAATGTCCCCGTAGCTTTTAGAAGGGTATGGTTTGACAGATGCCTGTCCCAAAAAAAGAAGCAATGTTTGTGTCATTTTTTGGATAACCTGTGTCATCCAGGGAGATTTCAATGAATCTTGTCTCTTGTATTCAAAACATGTTAATTCATCCAGTGTGTTTCAGCAACTTACTCCTACAGTTTGTTTCTTTGTGAATACCTTTAATATATTATAAAGTAAAAAAAAATAAATTAGCTTAGTATGTCAGAGGTTTCCAGGAAAAGCTTGAAAAATCAATAGTGTAAAAGCACTAGGAATTTGCTTTAAAAGGTGTAGTACTTCTTTAGTGCCTGTCATGGTTTAAGAACAGTACTCCTCAATTTAGTGTTCCTGGTGAAACTTCAAACCACACAGAAGCTCAATCACTACCCACCTCCCCCCTTCCTCCCTCTCTCTTGCCTTTACCTTTCTCCTCAAGAATTGGAGGCATGAAAGGTAAAGGTCACAGGTTGAGATAAGAACAATTGACTGGAAATAGTGGTAAGATGAGAAAAAAACCAGCAGCAGTAGTAATGACAGAGGGTATAAGACAATAAACACTTGCTCATCCTGGAAACCCCCAACAAGAGACTACTGCACAGCTCCCTCCAGCCCACCTCCCTCACTGCTCCCTGCAGCTCAGAGCTGCTATTTCCCAACCACTCCTGCAACTGGTGCCACCCCTACCCACCGGCAGGAGCCCCTTCCCCACCGAGGACACTCTCTTCCTGCCACCCCTGGCAATGACACAAGGAGCTGGCCATGCAAAAATTAACCCTGTCCTGGACAGAACCAGGACAGTGGCTCTCGGTAGAGGAAAGAAAAAAAGAAATCAGTATGATTGTTCATCTGAGAGACCTACTCACTATTACATCAAGTCACTTATCTTTGAGCATGATGGGAAACATCCTTTGCTAACTCTGTTAAATCTAAGCATCTAAAATAACTACTGCTGGAAACTGAGCTTCCAAGACTGCCTGGAATGGTCACTGGGATCATAGAAGTTCAAGCTTTAAAAATCAACTGCACAGATAATTTCTTCTGAATCTTCTGAGTGTGCATTGATGCATAGTTTTTCAAAAGATGGTGAGAACTGTGTTCTTTGAAACTGATTTTTGGGTGATCACTGTTTATTCTTTCTCAATTAAAGTCATTACTTGTTGACATACATGGGGACAAATCTGTAATAACCAAAACTGACTCAAATGGACAGTGAAATAAATGAGTAAGTAAAAATTTAGTATTCAGCATTTCCATTTCAAGAACAAATAAATAATCTCTTTTATGTCTAAAATTGTATACAAATTCATGACCAATAAAATTTTTACATGTTAAAAGACAGCAGAATGCTATTTCTAATTCTTTTTATGTTTAAATATAGCATGTTATTTTGAAGTAAACATTTCATAATAACCTTTCATGCATATGCTACAGAACATGTCATAGCTGGACTAAAAATGGAGTGTTATGAGCTATTAAATTAATGAGTCATGTACTGAGAAAGAAGTACATCAAAGGCTAATAACACACTTTCTGATATGCAAGCATGCAGTACTGTGTTACTTTAGGTGCTCTGGCACATGGAAGGACAAAATCTGCACTAACAATCTTTACTTGTAACATACCTGTCTCTGGGTATGGGGCGACTGACAACTACATCACTAGAATTTCTGGTTCAGGCTCAAAGTTAATATAAATGATAAAGAAATTCCATCACCAGGGAGTTTTTCTAAATGACTGAATGACAATAAAAGTTACTCTAGCTTTCATGATTAAATGAGAAGAGGGATGGTATTGTGAAAGAAGAAACTAGCAGACATAAGTAAAGCTGAGAACTCAAATGTCTTGATCTTTGTTTTATTACACACATAATAAGCTTCTGGATTCTTGACGTCCAAACTATGCTAGTTATCATTCACTCCATTGATTTATTGATGAGCTAATTACAGAACCACTTTCATTTTCTCTGTATATGGCCAGAGATGCATAACCTTCTTTGTAATATACATAAAATCCCATGCATGGGCCTCAAATTTTTTTTGTTGTTGTTGAAACAGTAACAGTCTCAGTTCTTACTGATGAGTTTGTTTCCAGTATGGTTGTGAGGTAATTTGAGCCAAGTATGTGCAGGTTTGGAATCATTCATATCCAAGCTGATTTGAAGTAATCAATGACTGGATAAATATATGTTGGATAAAGTAAGGACTACACAGACCTTACAGAGCTGAACATTTCTAGAAATTGTGATCTGCCAAATACATAGCGCATTTTAAACATGTTCGTCTCTGCATTTCTAATTCTTATATTTTCCTAGTGCTAATATATGCTATGGCAGACTTGTATAATGAAAAGATCAAAAAAAAAAAAAAAAGATAGAAATGCTGAAAAGTCTATAAGCTATTTAATCACAGCTCAGTTGTTCGTCTGTAAGACATCACTGTTGAGCAGGGTGATGAAGGAAGGATTCATGTGTTAAGACTTTTTATTGGGAATCTGAAGATCTGGCTTCTCTTCCTATTTCTTCAGAAGATTTTATACTCAATCTTCAGCATATCATTTTGGGGTTGAATCACAGCCAGAGATAATGACAATCTTTATTTCTTGGCGTTAGAAGTTTTGGTGTAATGGAGATGGGTAATGGTGATGAAATTGTACTAAGGATCTGTTTTACATTTGTTGTGATGTGCTTTCATAACCCCAGGTGTCAGAAAATGTATGTGATGCATTTGTTATTTGTGTTTTGTTTCCCATTTTATCATCTGCTAAAGGACATAACACATTTTAAGAAAGACTTTGAAGGAATACAGTGAAAATACATGTAGAAAAAATTAATAATGCCAATTCTCAGCATATTTCTGATAACTGAAGCATTTTTAGACACACAAGAGTGTTTATCATTCCAATATTTTAATTTTATGCAAGAAGTTTGGCCAAAAAAAAAAAACCTGATATTTTCTTTAATTTTCAGTTTTTGGTAGAAATACCATGGTGTGATATACTGCATAAATACTTAATATCAAACAGACAGTTGACACCTATTAACTATATGTTTGCTTTCATCCCCTATCTTTCCACATGAATAGGAAATAACATGATGATAATTCATGGAGTAGAAAAAAGTGGATAATGTCCATAATATTTCCAGTCTTTATATTTTCAAACTTTTTCAGCTTAAGAAAACAAAGTGGCTTCAAGAGTCTTATATATGTTACTCCAAAACTCTTTTCAGTTCTCTAGAACAGAGAATGCAGAATCCTCTACTTCTATGTTGCTCTTGAAATCACTGATGGATAAAACTATTTACAAATTGAAACATTACCACTGATCCACTCATAAAGTCTCATACACAGTTGCATTTGTGAAACAAAAGAAAGAAAACTGTATAAAAAGGATGAATTAATAACTTTTAAAATTAAAAAATAAAAATTCAAAACAAATAATGGAACATGTATTTCAATTAAGACAAAATATATTGTTTTAGTATATCATCAAAGTCAAATTCTCTCCTGAAAAATTACTTTAATGCAAAAATGCATTCTGTGGTAAGAAAAAATGGCTGAATATGCTGTTCATGAACATTTAAGGTATGGCATTTTTAAAACATCTTTATTGCAGTTAGCAAAATATTCACTTTAGCAAGGACAATCAACAGTAGGCCAGGATTAAATGCTTCAAAAGTTCAATTTTATTATCTGTCTCCATTTTACCTTTAAATATATTTTTGAGAATCTAGTTTTCCATCCAAATAAATTAGACTAAGGTAATTAAAATTTTCCTATCTTCTGTGAGAAATCAACAACTGAAAAATACCCTTAGAAATATATGAAATTAATATTGTGAAAGGTATGCATGGATACCTTTGACTTCCTGCATAAAACTGTCTTGCACATGGGTTTTTCTGCAGTGTAAAAGATGATATTATGAGAAACCTTCTGACAAATTGATTAATAATCTTGAGCTGCTGAAGTTCAGCTGAGTGAGCAATTAAACATTCCAAACAGCAATGAACCTTCAGAGATAATTTATGATAATTTTATGCACAAGAGCTCAGTGGCTTTTTAATTTGATAGAATGTTAGTAGCATAGATTTCTAACAAGGGAGTTTCAGTGCTCCATACATCACTGAGATTACTTAAACATTTCAAATGTGGTTGATGAATGAAGTTTCCTGAGATGTGAGAAGATACAGAAAGTGTCAGAAGGTTGAGATTATTCATCATATCAATTATTGAAAGTGGATGCATTGACATCATACTCCCAGCTCATATTTTATGGTCATTATAAAGACAGAACAGAAATAACAGACTTGGTGAACTGCAGAACTGCCAGGATATCCAGCTTCTTCCCTCTTTTATTCCAGGATTTTGCTGTCACCACACAGTATTAGCATTTCCAGGTGTTTCTTCCAACCTCATTCCTAATATATAGCAGGGAAACAAGATCCTTTGAATACAACCACCTAAGACCTGGAACAGAGCACGTGGTGTGATTCTTGGGGGTTTTCTGTGCAGGACCAGGAACAGGCTTCAGTGATCCTTTCCCACATCCTTCCGACTCAGGACATTCTATGAAAAACATCCCACACAGGTCAGGAGAGAGAAAAGACATTAGATAACCTGAATCTATAATTAGTTTGCCAGAAATACAAATACTGTGTCATTTTCTGCTAAGGGAGTACAGGCTGCCCTTCATTCTTCCACACATTTTTCTGTCTTTTTGTTGCTTTAAAAAAAGCTACGTTCAAACAGTCAAATATTTTTAATTCCTATAATATTTCCCATTCATTCTTTTATTTCTTGTTTTGGCAAGTAAAATATAATGTTTTAATCTTGTGTTTCTGACATACTTATGACAGTTGGAAACACAGTAATCTAAACTAAAGTAAATAATGTAAAGGGGCTCTTTTTATTGTATGAACAAAGATAAAGTCTCTGCTTTGAACAGAACACTGAAGCACTCAGATACCACATGTTTAAGAGAACAGACAGTTGGTGAGTTATTTGTTTTTAACACTACTATAATGATCCTGACAA
Organism: Notiomystis cincta; assembly: GCA_013398075.1. Taxonomy (NCBI): domain Eukaryota; kingdom Metazoa; phylum Chordata; class Aves; order Passeriformes; family Notiomystidae; genus Notiomystis; species Notiomystis cincta. The sequence continues at coordinate 270,903 of VZRX01001435.1, forward strand.
TAAATCATCATTTCACATATCCAAACAGTTATCCTTTCATTCACATGGAGAAAAGAATGCTGAAACATAAAAGCTAAAAGAGGCAGAAAAGCATTTCTAGAAGGGCAGCAGCCTTACTTAAACTCCTTCACCTGCAAGGTCATTTGTATAAAGCACAATCAGTCAACACACCCCTCAAAGCTCTATGGATCTATGCAGACAGTTTGGAGAGGGATAGGGGGGAGAGTGGGAGTGTTTGGACAGACCCTGTAGCTTCAAATCCAACTTCAGTGGAGTGATTAGTCTTAGGCTAATGAAAAGAGTTGTCTGACTTTGTATATCTTCAATATTATTGTTTCAAGGGCTGACTCCACTACAGCTCAAAAGGCAGTATTAAAACCTATAAACATAATTGAAAATCTCCTACCCTGGATGAAGGCAGTCAACATTAGCAGAAGAATCACAGAAATTGGTAAAGAAATTAAGTTCCATATATATGATGATAAGTTTCTGAAACTCTCATTAGACATTACTGATTAAAATGCAACAAACTTGGCAAGCAGCTTGTATGTCCACCTAAAGACAAGTAGGACTGGATTTGTGGCACTGAGGTTATCTTCCTTGGCAAGTTTCTTTCAGCTGAATCAAGAGTTAGTTCCACTCACATCTAAATAAAGAGAATCCTTTTCCCAAAAGGATATCAAAATAAGTCCAAACACTGGTGGTGAGGAAAATTCTCTCAGGAGGAAAGGAAAGAACTACAAACTGTGTTGAGCAAATATAAATTGTTATATAAACACAAAACTTAGAAAACTTGATCCAATGAAAAGGTTAAAAAGTGGATTTTTTCACCTATATTATGGACTGAAAAAATTCTCAAAACCGAAAAGTTGGTAAAAATAGAATGATATTGTAACTCCTAGTACACTGCTACAAAAAATTGAAATATTAAAAACAAACCAAAAACATTTTAACTATCATGTGAACTAATTCTTGGGACAAGGTATCTGGAAGCAAGCTGTTGAGAAATTTAATTTTTAGAGTATTTTATCAGAAAGTTACTCACACAACTTTCATAAATTTCAAGAATATAGTATCACAGACTGTTCTGAATTGGAAGGCACCCACAAGGATCCTCAAAGTCCAACTCCAAGCCTAAAGAGGACAGTGCCAAGAATCACATCATGTACCTGAGAGCACTGTGCAAACGCTTATTGAGCTCTGTCAGGCTGCTGCTGTGACCATTTCCCTGGGGAGCCTGTTAATATCTTCGATGCTGGTTAAGAATTGGGTATTGATCTAGGTAAATTTCCAGGACCTGTGTCTCAATTTAATGGTATACACTGTTAATCATTCTGGTGGCTTGCACAAACTTGTAACCTTAGCTTTTCTGGACTATTAAAATGGCAGCTGCCTGACTCCCTGGGAGCTTCCTTGGGAAGAGGACAGATTGGTAGGTGGGAAGAACACCAAAACTGACCTACATATCTTCTCTTCTAGGAATCTGTAGTTCTCCTAACTTTATTCTGAAACAGTCTGTGATTATTATCTATTCCTTACTCAAAAGGGTCAAGTTTGGTAAGAGGACTTGGCACTGATGTAAAACACCCCCATCTCTATAGTTATAGTTCTACCACAGGTGTTGTTCATGTTCCCTTCAGACCCATGCTCATAAATCTCCATGACAATGCCTTCTGGAAGTTAAAACGGCCAAAAATGCAGTAACTCAGAATGTGCAGAGGACTCGGACATCTCATTTTAATGCACTCAAATAATGGTACCTGGAAAAGAGAAATGGTTCACCTGACAGCCTCCTGACAGGGAAACTTCCTAAGACAATATTTTCAGTCAAGTTCCACCAGTTGTTTATTCTTGGTGAAATTTCTCTCAGTTACCCCAAAAAATCTTCAAAATTAATCTCTCTTCCAAATATTAGCAAAGAATGAGTATCTCTAAGACTTTCTAAATGTCAAATTAAGGGAGGATATTTTTTTCTTTCATCCCTTTTTCTTTACTAATTTCTTTTTTTTTTGCTAGAACAGGTATGGAGAAAGAAGAAAAAAATCTATTAAATTCAAAATTAATTAAAACAGAGTTATTAAGAAAGTGATAGGAAGAGGGAAATTCTCATCTGAAAATGTGTGCTGACATTAGGAGAATAAATAAAATTAGAAGAATTTAGGAGAATAAATAAAATCTCTGGAGAAATGTTAGACCTGCTTTCAGTGTATCAATGCAGCCCTACTCATAGAGACTCTTTCAATGTTTTTATAATGTGCCGAGCAATGCTCAAAAGTAGAACTATTTGTTTTTATTCTTCAAAAGACATATGCAAAACAATTCTGAAGTCCTATGTTACTAATAGAAGGTAATGAAAATGAAATATTAATAATATAGTAAACTCTACTATAGATATGAAAAGCAGTGCATACCTAAAACTTGTACCTATATTACTCTTTTAATAGTAATATTATTGCATGTAGCTTTTGGCAACTGCATTTTTTATTTTTCAGGCAAAGCTGGCAACAACTCAAAGGCATGGAAACATTGGGCAAATTCCAGCAGCCCTTTCTTAGGCAAGATGTCTATTTAAATGAAAGATTTAACCTACTTTTTAATGGGATAAAAATGAATTATGAGTAGAGTATCTTAAACTTACTGCAGAATAGGATGGTCTTCTTGCTTGCACTATTTAATGTTTTGATTTCCCATTCATTGTTGAGGCTGTAATGAGAATCAGTTATTACATGGTGGCTCAGTTCCAACATAAATCATTTAACCTCCTCCTCTTTATTGATTTATATTAGCATTTATAGATGGCACTCATTGTCTTTATAATGCCTGAGATCTCACATTAATTAAGTTCAAATTAAAATAAACAATGAAATGTTGAAATATCCTGCAAGGTTTCTTGCCTAATGCCTACATTCAGTTTAGACCTCATTGTCATTCTAGAAATTCTAACTAGACAAACCAAATTAAACCAAAGAAACACACAAAAAAGAAGAGCAGGGAAGGCATGTATTCAGTCTTGAAATTACTATTGAATGTATTTATCAAATTACAGTGTCAATATTGTATCAGATGTCAGTCTAATTTTGCAGTAGTATTATATGTAACCCTATATATCTCAGTTGTATCTTTGTTATGAAAATATTTTAATCATAACTGGAGAACATTACTTTGCATTTTCCCATCTCCAAGAACTCCAATGTTCAATGTCCAATGGTAAGTTGCTCTGTTGTTTCCCTCTTAGAAGACAGATTTATACCTTACTTACAGTATATTCATGTAATTCTCAATCAATTCTGTTGATTTAATCCCATAACTATATTTAAGGGTAAGTGGTAAGCATTCTGAACAGTAGCATATGACTGCTGCAGGAACGTTTTTTCCAAGCCAAGAATGGCAATTTTCAATCATTCATAACAACTATCAATATATAAATTTCATAAATATTATAGAAAACCAAATATTACAGAACTATTATAAATATTATTATAAAAATGGTCCTCAAGAGCATTTTTCTAACTCACATAGAACATTCAAAATTTAATTCAAATTGGAAGATCTCACATCACTGAAGCCTTTCCAATGAACAATTTCTATTAATTTAGACTGAAAACCTCACCTGGATGTATTCTGACATTTTTGAGAAATGTGGGAAGCAGCCACAAACTGTGCAGCTAGGCCTTGAAACAGTTGTGTAAAAAAATATATCTGACTCTCTGCCCATAAATCTAGCCCTTGTGCTAAATCTGGGCAGAGATTTCAGCCAAGGGACATGCCAAAGCCATCGTTGGAAATAGTAGGTGGGAGAGAGCTCCCATATAAGCCACAGTGCTGCTATGGCTTGGCCAGCTCTTTGCAACTCCATTTTTTCATGGGTTTCATATCTTTTGCTCCTCCTATGGCCTAACTCTAGGTGTGGGGGGGCACTTCTGTAGTGGAACATGTAGAAGCCTCTTGTGAAAAAGATGAAATTGGGAGAACTCTTACAGGAGCCCCCCCTTTACTTCCTCAATCTTTTTGCCTTTCCTATGGGTCTCATATGTCTCTCAGGGAACAATAAAGGCAGTTGCTCCTTAGCAGGAGAAAGAGAATTTGGAAGACAAGTATGACAGCATGGTAGGCAGAAGCCATGGCCTCACCAGCAAAAGGTCAGCATTAGGACCAATCAGAAATTCTCATTTTACTTTGCCATTTTGCTGCAAAATAATTCTCTTGGACATTTTGCTATTCCATGTGAATGAATTGAATTGTGGTGTCTAATTGCTGTTGGTTTACTAAGTGACAAGGCATTGTTTCAGTGACAAATATTCTGATAGAATAAAACTGTTAACACATTATACACATAGTTCTCTGAATTTTATTTTTAGTTTCAGCAAACATTAATGCCAGTGAAGCTAGATTGCCTCAGTATCTGCAAAAATGAAAACAAAGGAACTGTGAAGATTTCTGAATCCAGCTCATTTTAAATCTAGCATGATGAAAGTAGAGACAGCTTTTTGTACTACTGATCAACTCTAAATATTATGATTTTTTTTCTCAATAAGAACTGACACATAGTCACAGATTTACAGCAAGAAACATAGCTTCTATTTTGAAATCCTGATTAAACACTTTAAACACCTGAGTACTCTTACTCAGGCTGATAATTGAACAGATTTCACTTTGAACTCAGGACTACCCTTCTGAGTAATGCTGCACACATACAAGCACTTGTAACACTGAATCTTGTATTTGTGGTTCTGAAACAGTTCAATATCTAGTTTTAACTTTTCTTAAAGGAAAACTTAGTGAAAATTATTAATTTTCAATCAAAAGATTAAGAGGAATGCTTTGTTTTCTGTTTGAACAAATTGATGTCTTTTATCATACATCTATTCTGGACTTCAGTCAAGCCTTTGACATAGTTTCCCACAACATCCTTCTCACTAAATTGGAGAGACATGTATTCGTTGGTGGACTGTTGGATGGATAAGGAATTGGTATAATGGTCACATCCAGGGGGTAGTGGTCAATGGCTCAGTGTACCAATGCACATCAGTGACTACTGGTGTCCCTCAGAGATCACTTATGGACCACTGTAATTTAATTTCTTCATTAATGACACAGACAAAACAATCAAGTGCAGTCTCAGTTTGTAGATGAAACCAAGCTGAGTAGTGTGGGTAACACACCTGAAAGACCATCCAGAGGGACCTGGACAAGCTTGAGGAGCGGGTCCATGGGAACCTCCTGAGGTTTAACACGACCAAATGCAAGGTGCTGCATCTGGGTTGGGACAACCCCTGGTACCAGCGCAGGCTGGGAATGGACAGATGGAGAGCAGCCCTGCCCAGGAGGACTTGGGGATGCTGTGGGTGAGAGGCTGGACATGACCCAGCCATGGGCACTGCCAGCCCAGAGAGCCAAAGGTGTCCTGGGCTGCATCCAGAGCAGCGTGGGCAGCAGGGAGAGGGAGGGGATTGTGCCCCTCTGCTCTGCTCTGGTGAGAGCCCACCTGCAGTGCTGCATCAGCTCTGGGCTGCCCAGCACAGGAAGGACAGGGACCTGCTGCAGTGAGCCCAGAGGAGGCCACCAAGATGATCAGGGGGATGGAGAACCTCTCCTGTGAGAAAAGGCTGAGAGAATTGGGATTGTTCAGCCTGGAAAAGAGAAGGCTTTGGGGTGACCTAATTGCAGCCTTCCTGTACCTGAAGGGACCCTACAAGAAAGATGGAGAGGGACTTTTTACAAGGGCATGTAGTGATAGGACAAGGAGGAATGGCTTCAAACTGAAAGAGAGTAGGTTTGGATTAGACATTAGGAAGAAATTCTTTACTGTGAGTGTGGTAAGGCACTGGAACAGGTTGCCCAGAGAAGCTGTGGATGCCCTACCTCTGGAAGTGTTTCTGGCCAGGCTAGAAGGAGTTCTGACAAACCTGATTTAGTGAAAGGTATCCCTGTCCACAGCAGGAGAGTTGGTGCTAACGTCCCTTTAAACCCAGATCATTCTATGCTTCTATGATAACACATATAATTAATTTTAAAATGTATTTTTAATATAGATTTCAAAAATAAATACAGAAAAATATAGACTATACAGACTATAAAAGTTCTGTTATCGCTAAGATTATTAAGCAGAGTGTGAAAGCATTCTTTTGAAAGTCCAGGTGGATACATGAAGGAAAGCATATTATTTTCTATGATATATTCCTGATGTGAGGGAAAAGAACAATACATGGATATCAGTGACAAAACTCTTAAACTCACTTGTTTCATTATCATGTCCTAAACAGCAAACTTTTAATTAAAAAGGTGAGAGTTCTTTGCTTCATTTGGATGTCTGACAGAGCAGTCAAGAAGAAAAGAAAAAACCAAATCAGCAGCCAGAAGAAAAAAAAGAGGTATTTCTCTGTTAGTGAACAGGAGTGATTTCACAATGGACTTTATAGAGGATGAAGTGAGAAATTCTATGATGGACTTACAGAAAGGAAAAAGAAAATGTTAAAGAGACATCAAGGACATTTTCCTTCAGTCCCTGCTGTAAGAATTTGAGACACGTACTGATGTTCACAGTTCACAAAGTTCAAAAATATTTATTTACTGCATACATCTCTAGACCTCACTTGCAGAGAAGGCAGTGATACCAGTAGTACACACACATAGAAAACCTTATCTCTTTGTAATACACTAATATTTTTCATAGTGTGTTTTTACTGCCTGTGTTCAGTTGACATCTTGGTGTGAGGTGCACAAGCTGGGAGTGAGACCCCCAAAAGGTATCTGTTTGAAGACATACATACAGTGATCACCTTGGCAACAGATGCACGTGAAAGTTCTCAGAAGAGATTTTTTCTCACACATTCTTTTTTTTTGCTCAGTGTTGGTTCGTATCTGTATGCATGTTCAGGCTACAAACTTTATCTATCAAATTACAGCTGCAAAATTTCAACTGTGACTTTTCTTATTTTTCTCTGCTTTCCAGCAGCTTATGATTCACCATTTTCTGATGAAGGGAGAGACTGCTAACTATCTGGCAGAGCATGCTGCTCCACCAGAAATACACAAACCTCTGCTGAAACTTTACAGATCATTTACATGATCTGTACATTTCCTTTTGAAGAAGGAAAAAGATTTTTATTAGTAATAAAGACATGCCTCTATGCAACTACCCATGGACAACTGCTTAAATCAGAAGTCCTAGGCTGAATTTTCCCAAACATTTTGACTTAACATGTATGTACACACATGCTTAATATACATAGCCATACTAAAAATTAATTAATTATTAAAACCAAAGTACTTTATAATTATTAAGTATTAGCAACCCTGTTTCACAGGCACAGAGATTGACCCCAAACATTGAATATAAATCATGCTACTTACAATCTCCTCATTTCGGAATCAGTCTCATTTGGAATAAATTTTGCATCTTATAAATTGCTTACTTATTACAGCAAAAATTTATTATTCATCCACAAATATCATATAAGCAGTCTGTTTAAGTAGTGGATTGTGTACCTTATCATGTATAAATATTACTATAATCAGAAATTATTAGATAGAAGAAATTATGCTACATGAAAATTCCAATAAAGTACAAGTTTGGAAGGTCACTTTCTTCATTTAACCTCTTTATAGTCTTCTTCCAAATTAGTTCATGTTAGATTTGTTGGACATGATTATGCTCTTTATCCCGTTTTACAAAAATCTAGATCTCTCCTTTTCACAGGTATAGGAATTGGTCTAAGAGCAAATCAAGAGGCCATTGCAGTTTTTTGGTGATATTACCATTGTCCTTCCTCAGCAAATGAAGAACCACTTTACACAATACCTATACTTCTGTTTCCTCCCCCAGCAGAAATAATGCCTTGAGACATTAGTGGACTTTTCAGTTTTGGAAGAGTCTTGCATTCGTACTTCAGAACAACAATCAGCAGCCTTTTTGTGTGCCTTCACCTCTTGGTTGCTAGTTCTGGTAGCTGATGGAGCTAGGGTATGTGGGACATTAAAATGTATCTCCCTCCAACTCTGATATAAGACCACTGAGGGTATGAAGCAGGACCTGTGGTATTAGTGGAAAGGTTCCTCCATTTTGGTTAGGTTTCACATTGGTTTTCTGCTTCTGCACTTCCTACTGATTCATTGCACTAACCAGGATACAATTGTCTTCTGTCAGCACGAGTGAAAATACAGAGAAAGGAATACTGTCTTCCTTGTGAGTGAGCATAATTTGTAATGAAAAATACCAGAAATGCAAAACTGTTTTCAAAGTACTTGAGCTTGAAATAACAAGTATTTGATAGGGCTGTTCTGCAGCTATTCAATTTGTTTTGAATTCTTAGTTCTCTCCCTGTCTCCTTCTGTATCAATTTTTTTAAGCATTCATCACTAAATTGTAAACCTGGCCTTGATAGTGTTCCTGCTCTGTTTTATTTTCCAGCACAATAACTGTGCTACTGTACAGTAAGGCTAAATGTGACGGATAGGTAATAATTTGTCAGTGTTTCAAGCAGAATTCAGGGACAATTGTGATTTGGGCTTCCAACTTTAAAATGTGATGTATAATTGACATTTTGATACTTCGAGGCCATGGTGTATTCTCACACTTCTATGAAAAAAAACCCAACTTGCTGACACAATCAGGAAACAGATGGTGACAAAGATCTTGCATTTAATATGCCAATCATTATGCTTTACTTGCATATTATCATCTCATTCATGAGGCCACTATATGAAGGAATTTTGCTATGCCTCTGCAAATCAATCAAGAAGTCTTTTAGTATTTTTTTAATATAATTTAGGTCTTTCTTATCCTATGTTTCATTATATTTGGGGTGAAGTGTTTATGCAAATTTATTACACATGAAAAAATGCTTTGACAATACTGAGGCTAGAATAGATGTCAGCAATGAAACATTCACTATAGATAGCTTCAGCAGAGACCAAGAAATGACTTGGCAACTGAAGTATCTGCATTTTCCATACTTTGCTGTGGTCCTTAATCCAAAGGCAGTGACACAGTAAGACAGTATGAAGGATGATGTCGAGTAGGAGGATGGATTTGGTAACATGGCCTCGTATCTACTAAGACCTGGACTTCAGTCAAAATTTCTGCTCAAGAAAACCACAGATGGCAGATTACCAATATATTTCAGTTAGAGTTAGCACTGGATTTGAAATCACTGAGTATTTGAGCCAAGCAAACCTCTTCTTTAGCTCTGAAAATAGGCACTTTCCTTGTGAGTGTCTGACACAGAATCCCATCATGCAGGAGTGAGTTCATCCACTCACAAACTGAGCAAGGACCCCTCTTGGACAGCCTGATGTCCTCTGAAGATGTTTTAGCCCGTTACTGCAAGTGGTGAGGAAAGGCTGGTTCTCTCATCTTCTATTCTGCAATGTCCAGAGAAAGCTTCTTCCTTCCTAAGTGCCAAACCTTCATGTTTAGATGGAGTGGGGATAAAGTTGTCACCATTTTTTTCTGTCTCATTCCTACTGTCTATCTGTAGGTCCCCCAGCTCTTAAAGTGTATTTCTTTCCATTTAAAGAAGTAAAATATATTTCTGGTTCTTTGCAAAAGGATCAACACTATGAAGAGGACACAGCATGTAGATTGACTACTTACAAGTGCCTTGTTACTTGGGATAGAACATGCATCTGACCTGGTTATAGTTAGGTAGTTATTACAAAACATACATTTCTCCTGAAAGTGTTCCATCCATTGTTCAGAAAAATATGTGGATTTGCCACTTAGGGATATGGCTTAGTGGTGAACAGAGTGGGCTATTGATTGGACTTCATGATCTTATAGGTCTTTTCCAATCATAGTGATTTTATGAATCTAAGAAGTGAATGGAAATATATGCTGACTTTCAGCTTGTATAGTATGTAGGGAGAAAAGGGAGAATGGTTTTGTGATGAAAATTAGAAAACAAGATATTTCTGGAGGAGGAAAAGGAATGTTATGCTCTTGTTCACCACAGTCCTAAACCATTCCAGGCATAGTACACTTCAACAACTATTTCCATGAGACAAGTCTCATAGAGGCAAAGGATTTTAGTTGCATGAAAAGTGAGCCTGTGTTTCTTTCAAATGTGTCACAACACAGAGTTTATGGTAGTAGTCGTTCAGCATATGACTTTCTTTCCCCCTCTAATCTCCCTTTCCTAAACTTCAGCCATTTCAAACTACCTGTAATGTTCTCTGTTGGGGCAGATCTTCACTGACTCGTAAGTGGGAGTTCTGTAATCCCTATTTAGTTCTATTCCTCTCATTGTATGGCATTCTTCATTTAGCTTGTCTAAGCAGGCTTGTGGTTTACAAAACCAGAAATTCTCAAAGTTGCAAGTCTGTGTTCTTTTTAAATTGGTTAAGAAGAAAACAACAAACTCATTACTCCATCAAGTCTAATACAGCATTGTGTAACAGTTGAGCTATTCTTAAACAAAGCCTCAGATTTATTATTTGTTTTATTACTTATCAAAGACAGTGGCTTACACACCTTGCATTATCTAGACAGCAGTCTCTTGGCATGTCAAAAGTCAAGGTTACATCAGCTCTTGACTTTATCCAGGCTCTATGATGTACAATGTCACTGTGGCAGAGCACTTCCTCTTTGTTCTGAGAGAACTTGATTCATAATGAGCCCATCTAGAGTGTACTCAGATTGTGATAAAGAGCTTTACACAGAGGCTTCTATTTTAGAGAAACAGGTGTTGGCTTTGATTAGAGAAAAATTACATCATTCAAGGGAAAGGAGAAAAAAAAGAAAAGGGAAAGGAAAGCAAAAATAGAAAAAAGTAGCAACCAGACACAAATACATTTGCACATATAAAGCTGTTCTAATGAAAGCCAAATTGATTTGACATTCAGTGGCAGTTTGAAGCCAAAAAAAGCAAAGCAGCCTACAAAAGGCCCAGCTCATTGTTTATGGAGTGTCATACTTCATCATCTGTGAGACCAATAACAGTGATGGGAAGACCTTTAAAGCAGGGAGTTTGCACAGAATGGCTGTGTGGATACCACTGATGTCAGATGCAGTAGAAGGATTGTGAGCTATTTCCTGAATTGAAATCATGTTTGTCAGATGAAGTAGATGCTCTCTACAGATTATATCTTTGAGAATAGCATTTAGTATGTTAGAATTCTTGGTTGTTTTCTCCTAGACAGACACAGCCACAATATTTATCCTATGATGTGTACTGATCATCCAACTGCCCACAAGAAAAAAATAAAACACAGATGAGAAAAAATTACCTAACATGCAAAAGCAGCTTCCAGTACACAAAAATTTACCTCCTTATGAAAAAGAACTTTGAGCAAAATCATGTAAATTAATGTAGGCACCCTTTCATTATATTTATTTTCATAGATTACTTTGCAAATATTTTTACAAACATAATTTTTTACATTTTCATTAAAATAGTGGACCCCTATTACTAGCAGACTGTAGAATATATTTCGTCCATCTCTGTTTTCAGTTAGAACACCTGGTGAGGAGTGACATGTTTATCAAATGTTGGTGAATGCCAACATGAATTAAATAAGCCTTCAAAAAAATGTGAGATAGTATAGACTTGTACAGGAAAGGATATGTGTGGAAAGCAGTCTCTCTCTTTCTGCCTCCTAGCTATGATCTCAATCTAGATATCACAATATTGATATTAAATTCTGATACTAATGTTTCTGTTTGGATTTCACTAGAAAATCTGTTTCTTTTTGGGCAAAAAAATCAGAAATTTCATCCTCCTGAGTTGCAATTCTCTAATGACTCACTGAAGTACAAATAGACAGTGATCTCAAATTAGCAAGTCATTAATCACACTTCACATATAGTATCTAGTGTGGCTTTATAACTCAAAAAGCACTATCAGGGTGACCAAATTTATAATGGATGACGCAAGTGTAGGCAAAAAAATTAAGAGAGAAAAATACATGTGGGTAGATCTAAGTAAGCAAATGAAACATCTTCTTTCATTCACACTGAAAAGAAAAATCAGTTTAACCTTTTAGGGTGTTTGTGTGTGTGTGTGTGTGTGTGTGTGTGTGTGTGTGTGTAAGAACCTTCTATTCTGTTTCCTGTAAATGACTGAATCTGTACATTTATAAGCATGACCACCCACCACAATAAATAGATCAGTAGGTCAGAATGTTTAAATATTTGCCAAAANGTGTGTGTGTGTGTGTGTGTGTGTAAGAACCTTCTATTCTGTTTCCTGTAAATGACTGAATCTGTACATTTATAAGCATGACCACCCACCACAATAAATAGATCAGTAGGTCAGAATGTTTAAATATTTGCCAAAAGCCAACATTATGTCTATAAAAAGTATTGTACTCTGTGACATATGAAGACAGTGTACATTGGTTATTAGTTATGTATGCAGATATAATTCCTGCTGTGTTAGCTTTGCATTGTAAATAATATGATTTAGTTTCTTTTGCCATATTTAGGAGAATTATAAATTAAACTGGAATAAATTACAAATTTCAGAATTCACTCTGTGATAGTACCTAGAGATTCAAGGCTCTATCTGTTCTAGTACACTTCGGTTTGCAGGAGAAGTGTCAAATACACACAGGTTTAGTAGTCACTCTGAAGTCCTCCACTGATGGCAATTAATTCTAATAAATTGCACACTATAATGCAGACAGCATAAGAAACCCTTCGACAAGTGGATTTCACTTTTTTCAGGCTGTAAGTGTTCTCATGGATAATTGTGTTGTGGAAAAAGCAAACAGGAAATCAGCTAGCAAAGATTGAAGAAATTCATTCCTACCAAATTTTGTTCAAGCATTTAAAATGTTACCTTTCAGGATTCAGTGTCAGAATTATAACACCACAGAAGTGAATTTACATTTTCCTTAGAGCTATTGTTTCACACTGTCTGAAGATTCAGGCTATGTCTTTCACTACTGAGAAATGATGTATTTTATATCAAGCAATGTAAACTTTTATAAATTAGTGAAAACAAGGAGAACACAAATTTCACTTTAATGTTGCTAGTCAAGGTAAATCTCAGGCCCACATGTGTCATTATATTGACAAAATGTAAGGAGAAATCACATTATATTAACATGAAAATATATTATTTTCAAGAGATCACCGTACTGGTTACCGGCTGTTCAGATTGGAATATTCTCTTCACAGTTCTACATTCACAAAATCTGAAAGTACCTTGCATTTCAGTTTTGTATTTTCTTCAATGTCTGTGAAAAGTAATAGTTTTTATTTTAAATCTTTCTGAAAAAGAGAGAACCAAACCAAATAGGCTCAGTGTATAAACCTATGCATGATATAAAACAAAAATAAAATTAAGAAATAAATTTTCTTGGTACAAATTACTAAGGTTGTGGATTGTTCATATTAGTTACAGACAAGATTTTTCTTTTTCATTTAATTGCTCTCTTCTTTATATGCTATATTGAGAGACCAAATACTGCTAGGGGAAAACCTTTATAAGTTATCTTAGAGTGAAGAAGAATGAATATTTTAAATTAATAGTTTTTCATGTTGATTTTTTTCTACCAGACGATTGGTGTCATTAAGCTGGAAAACTGTTCTCAAGTAATAGATTTAGGAATTGCTTAGTTCATAAGGGACAACTGATTTGGATATGTGATTACCAGGTATGAAACAGTTGTTTCATCTAGCAAAAAAACCTGAGCAAGTCACTAAGAACTAAAGAGAGACTAAAAAATAAAGATTTTAGTTTTATATTGTTTTTCTGACACTGAGGGTGATTAACTCCTGGAACAAATTAACTCAGCAATGTATACTGCCTGTATTATCTGCAACAGAAATGGATATTTTTTTCTCTGAAAGACCTTTTGACAAATCAAAAGCTGATACAAAATTTGTTGCCTGAGATAAAATGTGGGAACTTCCCTTCTCTGATAAGTCATATTAAGTGTGTAACTTTGCATACCACTTCCTTGCTGGCAGGGTTTGGATGGTTTAGATAGATGGTTCCTGAGTGGTGCCTAACACAAGTTACTTGGCTCAGGAAAAAAGATATTAGATTTTTGTGCTTGAGTTTTATGTAGTTCTAATAGTCAGGATAACCTAGGCATTTCTGTAAGGTTTTTATTAGAATCTGTCAGACACATAAGTACGCACGAGGAACAGAATGAATTCCTACAGGAGTGAAAATATTCCCCAAGTCAAAATTCCAAAAGTGGTTATTTAGATTTTTAGCCCCTTGACATAGTCAGTCTTATCTGCAGTATTGTAGCAAAAATAATATTAACTGCATTCTTTTCATTTCAAGTGACCACAATCTGTTTACTTATATTCTACAAAGTCAAGTCTGTCTGTACCATATTTTATTCCATTTATCTTGCTTAAGCCTGGTGAGTTCACCCTGATACTCCTTTCACAGCTCAGTAGAGTCACTGAGCGTGCTCTGGTGCTACTAAACACGTTCTGAAGAAGACTGGGATAAGCAGGTATACTGAAAGCCTCACTGATGCAAGTAATCTTTATGGCTGATGGAGAAAAAGACTCTATGATAGCATTAAAAAATTAAGGTAAGATTTATTCTTAGGTAACTAAGAGGACTGAAGCTGGGCCTGTAAACAGGACAAGTTAAATACAGACAATAAGTTAAGAGGAGTTAATTATATACATTTTCAGTAGAAACTTTCAGTGTAAAACAATTTCTTTTAAAGCAAGTGTGACTACTGACTACAAGGTCTATTCCTTAGAGACTGGTTATTTTTTAAAGAAAAAAATTTCTTTTGCTTGGGAATCCAGTAAGAAATAATTCAAAGAGGAAGGAAAGAAAGACAAGAGGCGTTATCCTGGAAAAAAACCCAAAATGCAAACCCCTCTTCCTTGTCTTACCACTCTGTATGCCATCTCTTTTTGCAGTGACCTCTTTGGAGGCTTAAACAGCTCCACAGACAGAAAAGCTTCACTCATGTCAAACCATTCATTTTAAAGCTGTGTGTTCCTCAAGTAAGTCTAGGCCTAGCCCTCCTTGAACAAAACTATGGGAGGCTTCAAAGTGTCTTCTAAATGGCTTTAAGCCCACCAGTTCACTCAAAAGGCTCCAAGTAGTGATACCAGTCCTAAGTGCACAGCCAGAAATGACTGCAGGTCAAACTGCGCTGCAGAAACTTGCAAAAGTTGAAAATGAGTTGGAAATGACTTCCTGAAAAGTCATTTGCACAAAGTTCACATGACATCTGTTTCCAAGAGATCTACAAACACAATCCATGCATCATTATAAGCCCATCAGTTTCTTGAAAGGAAATGCATGTACATATATTGTAGCACATAGATCTTCTGGGCAGACTTTCACTAACAAAAAATGGTTGGTGTAAGTACCACCAAAACTGTGGTTCTAACATGATACCTTAAGGCGTTTAACCACAATTAAAGAACTGAATGCAGTTCAGTGGCTATTCTTGTAGTTCAGAGTAGAAACCTAACTTATATGCTCTGAAAGATTTCATATTTATGGACATGTCGGAAGTTGGATGAATGTGGCTCTCTGAATAAAAAACAAAAGGGGGAAAATAAATTAAGACAATGGGAGTAAAATAATTTCATTTCAAAATTATTAATTACATGCCATCCTTTGAGTAGTGTAGATTTTTTTTTTCTTTTGGAAACAAAGTGATTTTTATTTGGTCATCATCACGAGCATGACTTTTAGCCAAAAAAAAAAATCTTAAAACCAGACACGTCAAATTCCTTTTTATATGGAACCTGCAGCATGGAAAACATTGCATTATATGTATTAAAGAATGACTATGCAAAGTGTTAAAACGTTTTCTGGTGAGATGCCCAAACTATAAGAAAACTAATATCTACAGGAAAATATTCCTCAAACAGTAGGGATCAGTGAGAACTGATTTTATTATTTAAAAGGTATTTTATTCCTGGGCCTGCCTGTGCAAAGATGAGTAGTATTCTGAGATCTATGAAACACCAAATCATAAAAAAAAGAGAAAACAACTCTGCCCTTTTACCCAAATCTACTTGTATTTCAGCAGCAGCAGTTACTAGTCAACAAAAGAGTTTTACTTAGTTATCTCATTGCTAAAGAAAAGAAAAGAAAACAAAAAACCCCCAACAAATCCAACCCAAAACAACCAACAAAAATAAAAACAAAAAACCACCACAACAACAACAAAAACAAACCCAAACACAAATAACAACAAACTAAATTAAGCAGGTTTTGGTGTTAAAAAAAGTAAACTAGTGTGATTTTACTTGACAACACTCTTCCCCAACCTCTTTGCTCCATTGCTTTATTCCAGCCTCTGAAGTGAGAGGATATATATGTGGAAAGAGACTGTTCAGTAAAAACCTGTTTTCTTATGCAATTATTTTATTGTAGATATACACTAAAAATTAGAATAGAAAATAAAGCAGTGTTGCAGGGGGTGTTGTATAAGCAAGGATATCTTTATTTTCCACATACTATGTGAAAGGAAATTGAGTGGTTTTTGGTCAACTGTGAAATGCCATTTGTAAATGGTTCATTGGGATTTCTTTTCCCTCTAACTTATTGCAAGTTTGGTTTTGTTTATGAAAATAGATTTGATCAGCTAATCAGAGAGTAGAGGTAGTGTTCATTCATTCAGCAATATTCGGCAGGTTTTATTCACTTTTATACTTCATTGCATTTTCACTCCTGGAAACTCATTTACATAATCTCCGTATGGTCATTTCACAGTAACTGTTTCTGACTCTGGGTGTGCTGGCTAATAATTACCCTAAGCTATCTGAGAATACCCAAGTACAGAGGGAATATACAGTTATTCCTTAATACTCAAACTCTAGATTGAAAGCCCTTTGACTAGTCCAATACTATGAAATGTCAAGCTGTTTACCAACAACAAAGACTGTGCCTCTGCTTCTCAGCCCCTGCAGTGAAGCTGAAAATGCCAGTGTTTACTTAAAGAAGGGGAGGAGAAGAACTCTCCTTCCCCTGTGCTTGATCCTGTGGCTATTGGAGTGAATATTACCTTTTGTCATTGATTCCAATGAGGACTGAATTTGACTCTCTCATCTTTTTTATGCCTCTGCATTTCTGGAAAATATGACACAATAATACTTGCTGCAGATGAGATTCTGCTTTATTTCCTCATCTACTGATTTAGTTTAGGTTTCCCATCATCTTTTATACAGAACCATGATGTCTGTGTATCTGAACATGTAATTTCACTAGAAAAGTAAGAGAGGAAACAAGAAATTTCCCTTGGAAGTTTTATAGGCCAAAACCTGCATGCATTTTTACCATAGCATCCCAGCTTCCCTGAGCTTTGGTGACTGCTTTCCAGCATTACTGTGGAACAAGATGGCTTATACTGAGACTGCTTCTTTTAGTCAGAATAGAGTTTGAATTAAATTACTATGGAAAGGGTCAAAGGCAAGTTATGAAAGGCAGGACTTTCCTCCTTAGCATTTGAATTTAAAAATGCCAGTAACTTTAATCACCAGTTACAGGGTATTAAATCATATAGAGTCTTAGAATTTGGCAGAAGAGACGAAAAATTTCTGAATGGGGATGAAAGAAAACCCAGAAACGCCTATATAAACTGCAGGGAAAAAAATTCTTGTTTGATATTTTACAGAATACACAGAAATAACATTTGGATAATCATTAAATAATACTGTGAAAGTCTACTGTGCAAACAAGGAGTTTCTCAGGGTTGTGTATGTGTGTGCTATTTAATTGTTTTGGATTTTTGGTTGAGATTTCTTTTCAAAAAGAATGATGTGCTCTAAAAAGAGAGGACAAGCTTGGTTCAGTTATAGCTTTCATATAATTACTACAAACTAATGCAAATTAGACTGTAGGTCTGCTCAATGTACATTTCTGTGCTTGCCAAATTATGTTTGGCAGTGTGGTCAAGCAATAACAGATGCACACTGTGCCTAGTTTTCTCGGGCTGTTCAATAATTAGGAGGGCCATGTATTATAATAAACCACATCCCCTTGGCTGAGATTTGGATGCAAATTGCACACTAATTCACTTCCAAGTTTTTGGAAGCATACCAAAAGACATGAAAATTAGGGAAATATACTATTTACTTCATGAAATGTGTTTAAAACTAAATAAAGCTCATTTGTAAGCAATGTTCATCTATTCCATCCTTGTAAAAAAATTAACAATGAGTTCCCTTTCCTTTACACTATTTAGTTCAGCAGCTAATGTGACACCTCTGCAATGTTCATGGCATCTCTATTATTCCTGCACTGAGAGAGTACAATATAAAAGACAGTTACTCTGCTTTGTATTTCTCTAAGGTATTGCTGAGGTTGAGTGGATAATATCAGTTCAATGAAAGACTTGAATCACACTGCAATCCAAATTCTTTGCAATCAGTTGAGTTGTAACGGCATGCTGTTTATAGCAGAAAATTCGTCTTTTGAGAAGGCTGAAGATTCTTTACCCTTAGCTATTATACAAAGGTTGAATGGAGAGATTTAATTAAAAAAAATACTTAATGAGGGAAATTCTAGGAAATCCAGCAATGTAATGTAGTTACATGTGTAGATGTAACTACATCAGTCTTTAAATTATGAAGAAACAGAAAATTAAAACAATTGAACTTACTGCTACACATATTAGCAGGTAGTTATGTTTTCCTGGAAATCATTTAACAGTGAGCTGTCTTGCAGTAACAGTTAACACATTTAAACAGAAAAATATAATGCAACCTAAAAGTGGTGTAATAGGAGAAATACCTCCTGTATGTAATTGTAATGTTATTGTACCAAAGAGGGATAAGACTCCTCTGTACATGCTCTAGACAAATACAGAAAAAAAAAGGCAGTGAAAATGGCAGATATCAGAATTCTCTCCTGTAGTATTATTTTTTTGTTAGGTTGTTTTAAGAAGAGATATCATGGAACATAAATTTGTAAATATTACAAGTATTTTAAAATTTCCAGTGATATTAAAACAGGTTTTTTTGCAGGAAAACAATGACGTAAAACATTGCTTGCCAGAAATGTAAAAACTACTTTCAATATATTCTATACTGACACTACAATTTTAGTGACTACATTGTAGTTTTTAGATGGGTGACTTAATTGTAAATAATTCACATAGATATGAGCAAAAATCTCTATATTAAAGCAGAAGTCAATAGATTACTGAAGTCTTAACTATTAAAAATTTGATAATACAGAAATACAGGCATAATACAGGAGGCAAGTGTTCTATGATTAAGGTTGGTTTAGGAGGATAAATAAATGCTGTGGCATGTAGCTATGGCTAGACTGTTATGGTTTATAGTTTTATAGAAGGTGTTTTTCAGGTGTTTCTTGGGTGTTTATCCTATTTAGTGGCTGTTGATATCGCAACTATATAATCATAGACTAACAGAACGGCAACAAAATTCTTGTTTCCAGCATGATGAACACAGAGTTAACTACATAAAACAGTTTTGGCAAAAGTATTGCTATATCTGTATGTTGAATTTGAAAACAGGATAAAGACAAAATGTGATAAACAGCTGAAATTGTAAATTCATTTGCATCGTTTAAATTAAGGAACTATGAAGAGCTTTAGGTGAATTTTGCAAAAAAACTGGTTGAACAACTGAGCAGCAGATAAACCTCAACACAGATAAGATCCCCCCCCTCCCCACTAAAAACACTTTAGTGGAAACGGTCTAAAGTATTTATACATAATGATATCTTCTGAATTAGTTGTAACCTCTCAGGAAAAAAAAAAAAGATCCAGGCATTACTGTAGACAGCTCAATGAAGAGACTTGTTCAGTGGTGATTAAAAAAGCAAATAAGATGTTAAATTGTGTTAAGAAGGGAATAGAGAATAGAAAAGAGAAGATTACAATTGCATTATATAAATCGATGGCACATTGATTACTGTATTCAGTTAGACATCTTATTTTAAAAAGACACAAATGAGAAGGTGAAATGAAGTACAATGAAAATGACAAAGGTGTTACTTTCATAGTCACTAAATCATGTCAGCCTCTCCAGAAGCATAAGGGGCTAAGTGGAAAATGTTAATGCCAATTTAATAGAACCACCCCACGAAAGCTAAACCTTTTTCTAACATTTATCAGATGCAAACCATCTCATTTTTTAACATTTACAAGAGAGGGCTTCAGCATGCTGCCAGTATCACATTCAGGAAAATACAGTGATGCTGTAGAGACATTTTTGGACTCCAGTCATTCTGTTGTGTGTATATTCATTGTAGATGCAAAGTATGTGTAAATCCAAATCATCACTTGAGAAATAATGTAATTTCCATTCTTCATTGAAGAATCTTTCTCTGAAATTAGTCTTTTCAAGTAAATTTTTAGGTATGCCTAGCTTGTCAAATTTTCTTGCAAAGAGGCATTAGGGGTGGAGCCTGACACTTTGGGGGACTTGGGGGTGGGGGAAATAATGAATGCTTTTTAAAATGTTTTTTCTATTCTTTTTATAAATTAATTGAGGTCAGTTAGACTTTATTAACAATTACTTTATTTTTGTGAAGTGATGAGGATCATCACTTGCTTGAACTGTTCAAGACAACAGGACATATATGTAATAGCTTCCTAGACTTGGAGAAGACCTCTGAAAACATCAAGTTTGTGCATATCTCTGTCTGGTAAAACAATATGTGTGCATGTTAAACATTGAAAATAGTCCAAGAGCTGCCATTAATTTGAATTGATCTGAAATCATTATCTGGAACTGCCAGGGAGCTGAAAAACGAGTTATTTCCGCAACACTTATCTGAGATACTCCAAATCTTTTGAGGAATGTACAAGAATGTCATTGTCATCACTGCTGCAAACATCAATGGTACATTAATCTATTAAATATGAAAGAAATAACTCAGAAATTACTTTGGTAATACACCCATATCCAGCTATGCTCCTTAACACTTCTGTTCATGTGATGAACAACACTCTCTCTGGAGTGTTATTCATTGGAAAAACCTCCTAAGAACTTTAAATAAACTTACCTCAAGTTGTGTAAACCCATAATGAGAAATGTCTAAAAAAAATCAGAAATGGGGCAGACCAAACACATTGTCAGTTGTCTTGGTCTTGTCAACTATGTTCCTTCAGCAGCTTTTGTGACTCTTTTTCAGTCTATTTTACTAGAGGCAGTAGAATTATACTGGCAGGTATTGTGTATCTATTAAGTGGTTTCCTGCCCTTAAAGTTCAATGATCCCTGCAGATTCCTAAGAGTCATTACTCCTATGTTCCTTATCAGAACGTTCCTAGAATAACATCACCTCTACTGAAGTGCCAAGTGAAAGTCAAGATAAATAAATAAATTTTTGTACGTTTAATTCATTGTATGACATGTTGACACCATTGTATTGATCATTATGACTTATTGCTTTCCTTATCAGTGTCTCCCTCAATAGCTCTGGGAAGTTATACAGAATTGAAACTGGGCAATAATTTTTAATGAATTGACCATAAGACATCTTTTCAAAGTTCATAGCATTCAAATTTGTCAAAGAAAGGAGGGAACATTTATTTTCAAGCATTTTCTCTTGAAAATAGCACATTTTCCAATTAGTCCACTGAAAATTTTGATCATCAAGTGTTTTCATGAAAATATGTAGATATGTTTTATTATTATTACTATCATTATTATTATTATTATTAGCATGCATATGTATTTTCCTGTTTACTTTCCTGTTAATTTCTTTTAAAACTGGAGCTCTAATTCACAAAGGTAGGTAGTTGAGTTGCCTAAATACCTCCACAGATGTGGCAATAAATCTCAGTCAAATCAAGGTTTAAAATCTGGTTTTTGCTGCAGAATAATATTTTGTGAAAAACATCTGTAGATTACTCTGTTTCTATCAGCCATTTTTTAATTCTTAAAAGACTTTGGGAAGCTCAGTATTGTTACTTACAAAGATGGTGGATAATATGCTTTGTTCAAATCTAGTACTGCTCTAGGAATCATATAATGGCTAAGGATAAATTGTTCTCTTCCAAGACTTGATATCAGCAGTGTGATTTCCTTCAGCTCAGAAAAAAAGATCAATTCTACTGATTTCTGACATACCCTTGGTGAATATTGGAGCAAAAAATCTACCTGGGATGGGATGGAAAAAAGACAATACTTTACTCCTACCTAGAGTTATTTCACATTTCCTGTGTGAAAAAGACTACTTTCAGGAGCAGTTTTAGGGTAATGATTATTATTGTCCTAGATCATCTCCTTGCAACATATAAACATCACCCTCCAGGGACTTAGGAGGGATCTCTCTTTTCAGTATTTCCCAGAAGCTATTTTCAGTAGCTTTTGGTCTATGTTATACTTTCATAGATCCCATTATCATCTTTCTCTCTCCACAGACTTCCTGCAGAGAAGTGAATCACCTGCAATAAGTGCAATTCCAATAAGTGGCTGGTTTGGTGCTGCAACAACCAGCCAATGCTTTGATGCCCAAAAGTGTTTTGCAGTAAAGTTTTATATCCTCAGGATTTTGACAACCTTTGCAATTTTCAAGAAGTGGGATAAAACTATCTCAGAAGTGCTTACAAAAGCTGGGGACACTTTTGTTAACTGAGCTGTCATTTTGGCATGGTTCCAAGTGCACGGAAGACTCACTGAAAAAATATTGCATCATAAAATAGACCATGTAACAGAGCCTTAGCTTGGAATATACCTGAGAACATGAGGTCAACCTGTGCTTGTTATCTCCTAAAGATTAAAAAAATGCAAACAACTAAAAACCCCAACCTAGCAGAGGGTTAATTTAAAACTAAGAAGAATCTACTTCAGGCAGTAATGTTTTTTAAACCTTCCTTTATAAATTTTGCTTATCAAGGAGTGCCCTTCTGGTATATCAACTGAGCCAAGACTGAGTTCTCAAATACTATGATGGCTTCTGTTAATTAGATAGTTTATCTGTGATGAGTTGTTGACACTGAGATGATTTGTGTTAAATAATTTTAAAATATTCTGTGGGGCACTAACTTAGATGCATTGTTTGTTCATATTCCAGGCCCCGGCTTCAATCTTTTTTACAGTCCTCGACAGAAATGAAGTTGATGCTTCAGCAAACTTCTTTAAGTCATAACAAGTAACATTGCAAAAATATTTTTGAGTAACTGGAATTCTCTGCAATTTTTATTTCTTTTTGTACCATGATCTCTAGTTTAATACCATAACACATGAAGAGTAATTTTGTAATATTTAAATACATGAAGTTTGGCTAGTTTATAATTTCTTAAATATTTCTTTTTAATGTTTTCCCTCTCATAAATCCATCTCCAGTTCCCCAGTTAAGGGTAAAATGCAGGAAAAGCTGGAAGAACATAAAACTTCTTTCTATTAGGGTGCTATAGTTTTCTAAATGCTCTATATTTTTGTAAGCTTTACTTTCACAGGAAAGATGGATAAGCTGAATTCTAATTGTGAAATACAGTATTTATCACAAAAATCCATGCAGTGTGCTTCAGTGATGCTCAATAAATATTATACTGTTTGAAATGAAAAAAAAATTAAGGCTGCATGTAGATGAACCAAGGGTAAATGCTTCCTGGTAGCAAGCTACTCTGGCACCATAATAATAGCAGAACATCCTTATTTGTTCTTCTTGTTCTTCTACTCCATAAATCAGGTCTTGCTGCCTATCTTGCTTCTCTATTCTTATACCTTGCCACCTTCCCATTTCTATTCTTTTCTTCCCATTCCCCCTTTCAACAAAAATTACACCCTTCTTTGTGACTGTTTTTATCCACTTTTCTCTTGTTTGCCTTCACTCTCTCTAGTCTATAAAGCCCCAAATGCTCCCTTTTCCTTCTCAACGCCCCATCCTTCCTGAGTGGGAGTGCTGCCCATGCCGCGATAACACCTCAGACTCTGTTGTGATCTCCATTCTGCATTTGCACATGGATACAGTCCCCTAATTGAGATACTTTTTTTTTTATTAAAAGCATTAGACATTTATATGTAGGAAAAACACTTGCAGAGACATTCTCTAGGTTAAAAGTTAAAAGGGATGTCAATCATCATACTTCAGAACATAAACAGATTGCCAGCGTGGGTTGAAAAGGAATTTTCCCCACATAAAATCATAGAAGTTTGCAATAGAAAAGAACTAATAGGTCAGCTAATCTACCTACCTGCCAATTCAAGCTTTTTCCCCAACATGTATTTTGCTGCTCCTTTGGCCTCTCAAAAATCTCAAGCAATTGGACTGTTAATGTTTTCCCGTAGAGGATATACAGTTGTTTAGTGCAACTAGTTTGCTATCCAGAATTTTTCAGGTAGACAGTCTAAAGTTTCTTTTATTACCTTCATCCCACTAGTCTTCATGGCACTTCCATCTATCATATTAAATAACCTTTTTCTCCTGACATTTTTTTTTACACTTTTCCATATCTAAATTGATGCTATGGCTTGTTTGATGGTTCCCACCTAATGACATGCCTTTAGCTAAATAAACAATTCTTTTCAGTTTGACTTCTGCTTAAAATTATACTCCTGTAACTACAAAGCAATTGAGAAGAACCCCTTACACCATGACTGCAGGAAAATTAGAGCTGAATATATAAACAAATACAGATACACAGACTTGTCAACAAGCACACCAACACTATATGTGGTAATGCAAAATGAACATGCAACTAACTGTAATTTCTTCTAAGACAGCTCTTTCAGCTACATGAACTATCCTGTGGTACTCTTTTCTGTCCTGAAATTCTTTGTTCAGGCAGGAAGATAGCTTTCCAAGTAAGATATCTATCTCTTCAGTGGTTAAAAAACCCCACATAAATGTTTGGGGATTCACAACAATGAAGAATTGTCAATAAAATAAAAAATACAGAGAAAAGCTTTAGAGTTTGACAGGTTAAACAGGTAAAAGAGCGCTGTCTCTTCCTGAGCCACTTACAAATCATCCCACAGACCATTAAAATCAGTCAAACCAGAATTCTCATATCCTATCTTCTAAAGACCATCAATAAAAAAATACACAGGTAACCCAAACAGGCAGAGGAATACTTTGACTGGGTCTTAAAGAGAGACGATCTTGAAGATATCACAGAGGACGGAGTGAGAAAGCACCACATTCCTGTTCAAATGTATCACATGAATTTTCTATTACTGTGGGATTAGTAAAATGCCAGAAGAATGAATAGGAAGGCATAACTCTTCTTGACCTCTGTGTTACTGTTACAGCATTTAGGAATCAGAAAACCAACAGAGAGAATGTCGACTTTTGCCACAAACAGCTTCCAACTACTATCTTCTGTTTTCCAAGACAAACAACTGCCCACTCTTTAAAACCTCAAATCATCATTTTTCTAGATCTATGGCTTTTGCATATCTAAGCCTTTACTATGGAGATATTTTGAGAGTCTTGAGGCCAAATTCTGTGCAGGTGCTATTAGATGAAAGTGGCTAGTGACCTTTCCTGCACTGCCTAGCCCTCGAGATACTTTGAAACTTCATTGACCTAAGGACATCGGAGATCTAGGCTGTTCACACAGCAAATGTAGATTTCAGTGGTCTTCCTGTAAAAGTATGTTGAAAAGTACAATGTAGAACTTTCTGGTTTAGGTCAATTTCTATTATAATTCTAACAAGCAAGTGGGTCACATCGTTAAAATGCAGGTGATGAAATGGTTACTATAAAGTTGTTATAAAGTATCTTAACTAGACACATTTCTGTAACTCTGTTTTTATATTTCTTTACATCCTTTGTAGATTAGTGTAAACACAATTAATTAATCATGAAAAGCAACTCCTACAGAGTAGAAGCAGGATTTTAGCTTCCAAAGCAACTTCCCTGCCAGACCTGAAAAATCTTATTCATTGTCAAGCAGTGTCACTCTTCTTAGCCAGCCTTTGATACCATGAGGTGCAGCAACCAAGAACTGCAGCAGTCTGCCTGTTTTTTGACATGGATACAGGATTGAAATATACTGGGCTATTTGCACCATCTGGTACATGCATTTCAGTTGAATGAAAGCAGATGAACTCCTGGGCACTTTGGTGATGAAACACCAGGAGAAAAAGAAACAAAACCCAAGAGATGAAAAAGTGTTACTGAGGAAACGAAGCTGAATTGATCTCATTTCTGGACTACAGAAGGTCATCTTCTAGGTTTCCTCACACTTGACATGGGACTACATGTTTGACTCTTTGCATGTTTGGAGTGGGAGTGCGTTAGATTAAGCAGACTGTTCTAATGATCCTTTTTGGTTTTGAAATCTAGAGATCTATAAATATGTATATATCAATGTTGCCGTGACTATGATTTGCAGCTGTCAATCAGTTTGCTTTTTATGGCTGTAAAATTTCATTTCACTAGGGTTTTTTGTGTAGTCTTCTGAAAAGAATAAAAGTCTACTCCACATCTCCACATTTTAGACAGAAGAGTAATGCATGATTAACAGTATGCTGAGAGGTGTCACATTCACATTAACACTGATGTGTGAACCAGTGGTCAAATGGCAGATTACATGTCTGTCACAACACATCAGGGCAGTGTTCCAGTCTGCCAGCTTTACCCTGCCCAGCTTCTTCAAACAAAGAGTTCTTCTGAAAAATGTAGCACAAAAAAGAATGTTGAGCCTTTGGGGGAAAAAGAAGTCTGTCTCACGGTCAAGCTTTTTGAAGACTTAGTAACATCAAATGGCAGCAGGGGTTACTCACAGTCACATAACCTTGCAGGTTCATGGATCTCTATAGCACAAATGTTGCATATGTGGCCTTATCAAAGATTTTCTGCATGATAACTATATTACTGCAAAAGTACTACGGCTGGCATATTTCGATTTGGAGAAAGGATGCCAATTCTATCAAGGCTAGAAAAACTCTGACCCAGTTCCAAGTGAAAAAGCAAGTTTTTGGAATATCATTTGAAGCAAGAAGTTCCAGTTCATTGAAAATGTCATGAAAAGTGCCCTTCTCCTTTTGTCTTAAGGACAGAATTTTATTTTTTAAGTGGATAATTAACTAGCAGCTTGACTTCTTATATAGCAAATAGTCACACCTGGAACTGAAGTGACTTTTAGAGGGTAATGATGTCTGAAGCCAGTACATATAATGAAGCGGAACACATTTTTAATCCCTTAGGATGTTTACATCTATTAAAAGCAAAATTTTAGACAATAATTTTAATATTGTTTGCAAAACCAAAAATTCTATCTCAGGATTTAAAAATGCTTTCCAGGGGGTTGTGAATATCGGGCTCACTTGGACAGTGCCTGACTTCTTACATGCTTTAAGTCCCAAAAGATCTGCTGAATTTTCCTAGAAGATAAATAGCTGTTCTAGCAGTACTCTCACTGCAGTGAAAGCACTAACTGGAAGATATAAAGGCTAATATGCCTAAAACACTTAAATAACATAAAAGTTAAGTTCTATTTTCAAGAACACTCAAGTTACATGGGTTTCTGTTTACAAAATAAAAACATGTCTGCTGAAGAATATTATCTAAATATTATACTGGTAAGTAGTTGGCATATGAGCCAGTATTTGGACTCAGCCCAAAATGAGTAGTTGAGTATTGTCTTGGCTCATCTCTTAAATGTTAATATGTGTTTACTATATATAATGGACTTGACAATAACCTCTTACAGCATTTTAAACATTGACTTTATAAAAATCACTCCTGATTTACACAAAAACAAGAACTGGAAGATGGAATCTATGTAGAAATAGGATATAGAAACACACATACATGTGTATATGTATATGTATATGTATATGTATATGTATATGTATATGTATATGTATATGTATATGTATATGTATATGTATATGTATATGTATATAAATTCTGCATTCTTCCATATGCTATGTATGCTATGTATAATCTCTTTATATAATAATATAGCATACATATTCTACATTTCATAAAATATTGCATATTAATACACAAAAATATGCCATTTCTGATATAAAAAAAAATTTGGATTTTTACACTAATTTTGTGTGCATTTGTATGCATTTCCATACAAGTTGTTACCAAATTCCATCTTTTGTATGATCATACAGCTTTTACTAAAATCCTCTTCTCTGCTCCCAGTTTAAAATATTGAAAATGCCTATATAGTTGCCAAGATCTATGCATTTATATAGTCCATACACATTTCTTTAAATACTAGTATATTACAGTGATAAGAAGGATTTTTCTAATTTTCCCTTTTTTAACTCTCTGCTTTGTTAGTGAAATGAAGTTCAACAACATTCAGATGAGCCACAATTCAGTTTGTCAGGCTTGGCTTCTTTTCATCATTTTTTTTCTTCCTGACACTATGAACCTGCTGCTACTGTCATAAGATTTAAAGTTTATTTCTGTACACATTTTGCTTCTCATTTCTGTATGAATGGCTTCTATGTCTTGAGGGATAGAATTATTATTTTCTGTGGCTTGAATTTAGACTTCTCAAGAATAACATAGGTATGGCACATTACAAGCAGGAAGAGTACTAAGAGGGTCTGAATTCCATCTTTACCCATCATCTTTCGAATTCACTTAAAGTCCTGTAAACAATTATTCTTAAACAAAGGTTTCACTGTATGTTACAGCACTATACATAAAATGCAACTAGCGTTGTGCAGCACAACATGGTGTTATAAATGATAAAGCTGTATAACATTTTATGTTCAGAAAGTACATATAAAACTGTGTACAACATAAATGACATTCAATGATATTCATTAATTTTATTCTCTTATTCAAGGACAGACAAACTTAATGAAATGTTTTTTAAGCTCTCATAAGTGCACACTTGAGAAATGTAGAAGTGTTAGAAAATTGTCTAGTATTATGCTGGCAGGAAAAAAAAAAGATACCAGTATGAAAAAATTCTCCACTCCAATGGAAGAAGGTTTAAGAAGCACAATGAAAAAATGTAAACTGTCCCCAAAGAAGGAAAATCAGAGCTGATACAATGGAGTTTCCTACCATGAAGAGCTTTATTAACAATAGTAATGAAATAGTACTTACAAGTGGAATTTTTATAAGAATTAATTATTGGTCAGCTCTGTTTCCTTTAAGTTTCATGCACATTCTCAATAATTTTTGCAGGAGAAAGGTTTCTTGAATTGTACAACAAGATTCACTGGAAGAATTATGCTCTTAAAATTGCAGTCAGGCATCCAAATAAAGCAGCAATATTTTATTCTGTAATGGTCACAAAACCCTTACAGAACTGATGTCTGTAAGGGTCTAGAGTTACTCAGCATCTACATATTCTGCAAGTAATATTCCTGCAATGTTATTAGATACATGCTGAACAACCCATACTTTCAAAAGATCATGAAAAGTATCAACTAACACTCTAAGCCCAGTATAATTCACAGATTAATTTCACAGCCCTGTGCCTGGGTCCTGAAAGTATTGCCTATACTTAGCTGTCAATTAGAGACTGAAATGATTTAAATTATCCTTGTTAGAGGTTTGTTTTTGCTTCCGTAGTTCATTTCAAAAATTAGTTACACACATGTTATTATTATAATATAATGAGTCATCTGTTAATTATTTTTGACATCTATGATAATAAAAATATACTAATGTTCCCGTTATTAATAGAATTGGCCTATCTCTGTGCAACTCAAATTGCCATGATTGTTGGAAAAATTGGCACCAACTCACACTTTCACCTTTGAAATGGTGCAGGTATTTTTTGTATTTAAGCTCTGTGAAGATGTACAACCTGTAAATCTGTCTTTACATAACTGCAGATAACCAGGGTTTAGCCCACCTTACTTTAAAGTCTTTCACTAAAATGCATGACTACACATGCTATCAAAAATAATCTTCGACCGACCACATGCTGTGTAAGGGTACCAGTGAAATACTCCATAAACAGACAGAATGCAAACATGCACAAACACACTAACCACTAATGCCATAAACAACTTCAAGCACAGTACAAACAAAATGCATGCCAAGAAACCTGCTTGAAAATGTGTATTATAGAAAAATACACTTTCAATTTCTGAATGTTATTTGACTACTTATTACACAATAAACAAAACTATGCAAAGTCCTTGATGGTCCTTGAATTACACTTCTGCCAAGTTCCAGAGACTGTTTATTATTCATTGTTCCTGGATAGATACACATTATGTATAATACTTAGGGTACCTCTTCTTTTTCTCCATGCATGTCACCTAATAAAAATAGGCAATATATAAATGCTATATGCATATCACATTTAAAAAACCCAGTAATTATTAGTAATTATTAGAGAATTTGGGTACTCAGCAAACATAACAATCTAAATAATGAAATTAATTTACACCTGATAAATTCCACATACTTCATCACCACTTTGAATCTGTAGGTATATTCACTTCTATAGAGAATTTAAATATAAGATTTTCTTCCTTAGTGGACTGATTACAGTGAAATCATGTCAAAACCACATAAAGCCTCACAATGGCATCACAAAATACCCAAAGTGGCAAGTGGCTGCCAAGTGAAACCCTAAGCCCTCACTTGGCAGGCAGACCAGCTGCAGAAAAATCTGAATTGGATTTATGTTAGTGAAAAAAGGAGAAGGTTGCTACTAAGAAGGAAATACAGTAAAGAAAGTCAGAGCCCAGAAGACGTCCCTCAGGAGTTGAGTATCAGTTCAGTCTGTGTGCTGGAATTTAGTCTGAGGTTCCTCCCCTCCCATCTGTTCTGGGGGAGATTGTGAGTTAGGATCAATTTTACACCCAGTTTAAGACAGCAGTGACAAAAGATATAATTTAATGAAAATTACTTCCAGATTCTTCCTATATATTTTTACTACTGATATGAAAAACAGCAACAGTGTTGTGGCAGGCTGTGCTGCATGTTTACTGAATGGCCAAACATGTAGCCACCAACTCTAGTCTTTTCCTTGCTGGAGCTCTGACTTTGATCTTTTTTCTCCTTCTCACATAGGCATTTATGTTCACAAAACCTGCATGAATATTGTGATCTCCAGTCCTTTGAAAAGCTCACTTACATTGACTAAAGGTTTACAGGAAAGACTGTGGCAGAAGAGGGAAGATAAAAAGATGGTCCGGTTTCTTAAGGCTAAAGCCACTCTTAAAACACCTAGCCAAGCAAAGAACATCCAGGCTAGAGTTCATTGAGAATCAGAAGTGAAGAGAGTGAGCTGATTGGTAAGAGGTGCTGAAGGGACAGGGTAAGTCCAGGCACAACACCAATATGAGCACTGGTTCACAGGGCTAATTCATGGCTACAAGGAAATACTGAGCGAAGTCTTTCAGGGCATGTCTAAAGCTGCTACTCCAATGCAAGAAGGTTTAAGAAGCACAATGAAAAAATGTGAAGGGTCTCAAAGCAAGAAATTAGAAAATTTTAGAAATCTTCTAGAATTAGAAAATTACTAAATTAAACCAAATAAGTTTTGCTGATGACTAAACAGATCACAGTGTGGGCACTGATTTATCTGTTCTGATGATTCATACTGAGGCAATTTAACCAGTTGTCCATCCAGGTAGAAGTCATCCCTGTGGCAGAGAGAGGATGTTGACTCCCCAGATGCTGCTGTTAATAACTCAGCATAATAAAACAAATGCAATTAGTGGTCTTGCAAAGTAACACAGAATTTCACATCCCAGATTGGCTGAAAGGTGATACCTCATCTCTCCATCCATACTGTTCAGCAAGAATTATCCTCAGGACATTTCATTTAAATGCAAAAAATACCATGAATCTTCATTACCAAATTGCACTGATTAAACTAATCAAATTCTAAATGAATTCATTTAAATGGGAATAACTTTTGCACAACAGCTCAGTGCGTGAAAAAGAGCCACTTGTTAATTAATTTACTGTTCTTTATTTTTAAGACTTGTTTCATTTGAAACTCAATAAACACTAAGTAAAGACCTTTTCTGAATTTTCATTAAAAATTATTTTCATGCCAAAAACATGTTTCTGAATACTCCACAGGACTAGGAAATTCTTTGGGAGAAGGTGGCAAACCAAGCTATCCTTGACATTTTAGAATTTAGGGAAAAACACACACATACACAAATTTAATCAGATGAGAATGTAAAGAAGTGGAAATTCCTAGGTTTTTTTCCAGAACTTTTCCTAAATCAAAATTAAATAACAAAATAGTAGCTATTTATTTTTCTTTACCCTTCAGAACTTGCCTATACACAGCTTTAAATGTTCTCCTTTATAGTCTGTGCACCCATATCATCCACGTGTCTTTTACCTGGTGACTATCTGCCTCTGAAGAATACTGACTAAGATGAATTCAGTCTGCCTGACCATTCTCAGCAGAAGCAAGTATTTTTTAATTTTTCACTCTCACTAAAGATCAGCTTGGGACAATCAAGAGCACTGCATTTTTTTGAAACTGAAATCTGATAACTTGCTGCCTAGAACAAAGTGAAACACTATACTTCTATAAATTTAGAAAGAACTTTATCCTCTTGGTAGTAGAATTCTGACACGATTTTTGTGGTTTTTTTTTCTTCCTCAGACATAAAGAAGTTGCTGGAGATATAGTTATTACATTCTTTGGTTTTCTTTAGTGGTTAGTTACTTGCCTAAATTCTTTTGTAGCAACAATCCTCTCTTGTTGCAGTGAAATAGCTTTGGTTTAAATTTTAAAAAAATTAAAAATTAAAGCTCTGGCTTTGGCATGGGTGAGTATTATTAGCCTGAAATCCTACTTGCTTTGGAAAGTTTTGGCTATGGTGGTGCAAATCCCTTGACACAACTTAGGTCAGTAGGGAATATTCAAGTCCCTGACAACTGAGTATGACTCTGTGATTAAAGATGTCAGGTGACCTGGAGGTTGGCTATGGAAAAGTCATGGCCAGAAGCCTTTAAACCCATATACCTGTGTTTATTAATGTCATCAGTAGTGGCAAATGTAGTATAAAGTTTTAAAAAAATAATGCTCTATTTTTTTAAACTGGATTTATAAAGTCCAAATGTTTACTTAGAAATTAAACATTTTGGTACTGGGGCCTCTAGGATATGTTGGCAGTGGAAAAACTAACCTACACCAGATGGCAGAGGTTAAAGAAATACTATAAAATATGGCTTCTATTCATACGGTTCTCAGACAAACAGAACCCCAAGCAGAAAAAAACTGTGAAAGTGGAAAACCTTTTCATTTGCTTACATTTCTCTTTGCTACTCAGCAAACCTGAGAGGTATTGTATCATCACGTATCAAGAAAGTAATATGCCAGATTGTTGTAACAGGTGGAATATGTTTGTTTGTAACACGTTGAATCTGAAATAAAGAAAGGACCAAAGTTACTAAAGGTTTTTACAAAAACATTTACAAAATGTAAGTACCTCGGGTTTGTACCTTCAAGCTTACTGCCTAAGCCATAATTTGAGACAATAGCTGCATTTTGCACACAAAATATAAAAAATATGCTCTCAAATTTTCACAGGTTCAGTTAATTTGGCTAGGTGAAAATATAACCTAAGGAAATAATTCTGTATTAGCATTTTTAATTAAACATTTCACAAGAGAGACTAATTTTTACCTATACTTCATTCTATTTTACCTAAACTATATAATCCCTAATCTTCATCCTTTTTTGTTTCTAAAGCCTCTTAAAATCACAACTGTTTTGTGATTTCAATGTATTTACACAGCATTTCATGAATCTATTATGTTTATAAAATAAATGCACTTTTATAATAGAAATAGTTCTTGTACAATTTTTGTCAGTTCAAAAAATCCACCGTGAACCCAAATCTGTAAAGCAAAATGTGTGATATAACCCATTTTCTTATTACATATGTAGTCATATGATGTTTTAAAAAAAAGATAGGGAAAAAAAAAATGATGTGAACTTGGGCACAATGGACCATGCTGTCAAAAATATTCAGTTGTCAAAAATGCAGATGGCATAAAAACACAGAAACAGATCAGTTATTGGAGGGGGGGTGTGGGGGGGTTAATAGGAACTATTGCGTGGATTTTAAAATTGATTATGTGCCTAAATATGTGGGTGGGTATCCAGTAAGGTCTTAAAGGATACCTAAATGTTTTTTTTTTTTTTAAAATCCCCACATTTCTGTGAATAGTTATGTAATTAGTACCTTGAGAGACATAGTCTGATGTCCAAGATAGAAATAAATGTTCTCGCATATAAACAGTGGTCAAAAAAGAAACCAGCAAGATGTCTGATGAGGGAAAATCTCCCTGATGACTGTCCTTTTCCCTTAAAAAAAAAATGAAAATAGAGCAGAAGCAAATGGAAAGCTCTGCACAATGAAAACAACTACTGAGCAGGTCTTGGGAACATTCAGTAAAGATTTCATGTATTTGCAGTGTCTGAACCACAAGCCATTGCTAATGAAACAGCACTACTAAGGGCATCCAAAAGGACGATTAAGGTCTGTAACAAGCTACCTGGCCAATCTCAAAGAGTTCAGCTGGAGGCAGGCTCTGCCTTTTCCTTCCTGAGCAGTTCCCCTGAGAAAGAGAAAAATTTTGAAATACAGACCATACTTACAACTACTGTGACTGTTCCCTCCTTCTGCCCACCCTATTTTTGCCCCTTTTGCCTGTAAGACTAGTGGCATTTTGGTGTGAATACAAAGCCTCCTTGCGATGGATATAGAGTCAAGTGTTCATAATAAACTCATCTCTTATTGCTAGGCAACACTGAGCAATGTGAATTTGTCACTTCTGTTTGGTGCAACTTTCAATTTCACCTCCAACTGTAACAATATAGCCTGCTATATTTTAGATGCCACTGTGGTTGGATGCCATCCCAGGAAAGATGTGAACTACTACTGACAGGGAGTGAATGACTGGCAATGGGCATAAGCAGTTTTTTGATTCTTAAGCCTTGACATATAATTAATTGCTAGATTTATTCTTCTAAGAAACTCATACTTCATGATTCCTATTTACTGGCTGCCTTTTAGAAAAGGCAAATGGAACAAACAAATTTCTAGTGAGGGAAAGTTTTGTTTGCCTCTTTTGCTTTTTTCACGCAATATTTGTTCTGTTCATCGTTTTCTGATTTGACCGTCTTTTTGAGGGGCAGCTATAAGTAAAATTCAAATCTTAAGTACCCTCAATCAAGCAAATATCATTATTTCTAAGGCACATCCAATTATTTGTTTGAATCAATGCATTTCTTCCTGCTGAATACCCCTTGCATCTAACACCACCCATTGTTGAGGAGCTCAGATTATTGTAGAATGAATACTATAGTCACAATTTTTTCAATCTGAAACCAAACTCTCTATCCAATATAAAATAAGACTAATTCTATTACATTCTATCTAGGCCTCCTTTTTTTTTTTTTTATTATAGGACTGATAATTTTGTTTTTAAAACCTTGGTGTGATTGTCTGATCTGGCTATGAGGTCTCAGCTCTTTGATCTTTAAAGAATTATGTCTGTTTGAAGGGCAAAAAAAGGAACACTGAAAACTGATATTGCTTCACCACCTTTGTCTAAGACATAGCAAGAAAAAGGGACAAATTTATACTTCAAAGAAAATACATGTCTTCTAAAAAATCATCATCAACAGTCGTTTCTCTAAATGTTTAGAAACATTTCACAACTACATTAACTACAGAAATATGCCAAACTGAGAATCTTAGTAATATTTTAGTCTTTGCATATTTTCACTGACTCACTGAAAACAAAAGGAGTTTCTGTAACTGTATGAATGAACCATGGCATGTGCATGTTCTTTTAAGAAAGGCCAAGGGTGCAGTTCTATTTTCTTAGCTCTGCTTTCATATTTATGTGTCTCATTTCCAGCTCATTGCTGATGCCTTAGTTGCACTATCCATCAACACTTTTATCCTCCTTGTTCCTCAAAAAGAACATAAAATCCTTTTTTATGTCGTGGTAATATTATTGCAAATAAAAGCAAATACCAAAATCTTTATTAGTCTGCCAAAATAATAAACTATTTAATAAAAGCATGCTGTAAAAATAAGGTCATTTGCATCACTCAAGTTTCTTGCAGAAAATACAGAGAATTATTGGTCAAAAAGTACAAACTGACAGCAATTATTTCTGCTGTTGATCTAATGCTGCCTGAAAATGGGTTAAAAAATGCACTAAGGTTTCACAAGTTTTCTATCTTTAAATGTTTGCTTTTAATGCTGTAGTATACATAAGGGCTTGGGAGAATCAAATTTTTCAAAGCTGTTTTTTACCAATCTTATCCATAATGGAAGGAGGAGCGACTGGATATACCCTATTAGAAATCTTTAATGTAAAGCTTATAGTAACCTTCTGACTCCCATACTGCCACAAGATTTATCATCCAAATATTTACCATTTTTATACTCCTTATTAATTGTGTTTGGTTAGGATTTGTGTCAGCTTTAGCTGTAGGATTTTCTTTCACCTTTTCCTTTTGCTATCCTTGCAGAAGAGAGATGAATGAAAAGCTTCTATTTAAGAAGTTTGTTAAATGTTTAAAGTTCCTCATGCTGTTAAAATCATGTATCTAATGTCTGCTCCTTTTTTTCCTGTACTACAAACCTCACCATTATTTTCTCACTGCAGTTTCTCTCCCCATCTGGCAGTTTTGCAAATATGTTATTTGATAGAGCACAGAAAAATCAGTTGCCGTGGTGAGATTTAAATACTGCTTGTGATGTCCCTGAATACTTCCCCAGAAGAACCTGCATATAAACACTGAAAATAAGCTAATCTTATAAATGTATATAATTATAAATTATCTTATTCATTAAACAAAAAGTATTTCCCTTAACTGCCATAATCGAAATGATTTTTAGAACAACTGAGTTAAAAGGTTTATGAAAACACTCTTTTTAAAACACTTACTACAATGATGTTTTCTAACTTACTCAGTTGTAAACTGCCATAATTCTCAAAATACTCTGCAAGGTATAGCTATGTCACTTTATATATAGAAAAACTGAAACAAAGAGCAGCTGAAGCAGCAGGAATGATCAAACAACGAGCAACAAGTTATTGACCAGAGAATAAAATTTCAAGATTCAGATCACTGGTGCTGTCTCAGTATTTTTGGGCTCTATTGCCCTGGCTTCTTAAGTGCAATAGAGATGCTCCACTTCTTGAAAGGATGAGACCTGTATAGAGATGAAATATTTTAAAAATACATTATATATATTGAAATGAGTACTTCATGGAGCCCTGTTAGTATATTCAATCATGCTTTAAACCATAAAGCAGCCAGGAGTTATTCTCCTTGCTTCACAGACTGCACACTGCTGAAAGCTGAATTAACTCTTCAATGAAATAATGTTTAGAATGTCATGTGATATGTGCAGGATAGATAAAAGAATGCATGTTAGGAACAGCACTTTTTTTTTTTAATTCTGAAGGTGTGGAAATTTAGTATTTGCATTTATTCATACGTTCAGTCAAGGTTAGTGTTTGTCTTGCAAACACCTGAGTCAGGTTACATACCTGGTAACTCAAATGTAACTAAATCAGTCATTTCCAACATTTACTTGTTTGGATATTGCACACAGTAACAGCAGTTGCTGAACTAACAGCTCTCAGATATATGCAAGACTGTGTACGTCAGGAGGAAGGTTTTCAGGTCTTATGACAACCATACAACTGAACCACAGAATATGTACAAGAGCTTCAGTAAGCAGTGTTATAGTTTAAATTAAAAGCATTTGCATTGAATGTCCTTGGTATTTATTGGGCTTGCTATGCTATGTATACATCATTAAGACAGATGGGATTTTAAAGACTTAGATAATTGTATGAATGTTAATTAGAGCTTTGTCTATTCAGGCTAAGAGATGCAATAAAGATATCACCAAATCACATTTTTCAGAATATTATATCTTGTATTACCTGTAAAACTCAGCTGACGTGCAAAGGTCTTCATGGATTATTTCTCAACTGTGTTTTTATATGTAAGAGAAATAAGTAAATTGTCAGCAGTGAAACAAACTAGTGGAAGACTTAAAAAAAAAAAACAACCACAAGCCNGCTCGGTCTGCGCAGGCAGTGTGCCGGCCTGCCCCGGGAGGAGGGCCCGTCGAGGGGAGGCGGCCAAGCGGTAGCGGTAGCAACGGAGGAGCCGGCGGCGTGCGCAGCCCACGGTGGCTGCAGCGACCGCGCTCCTTCCCCGCTGCGCTTGCCGGCTGTCGCCCACCTCCCTGTCAGTGTTACCGCCCCCGGCCTGCGAGCAACATGAGAGTAGTGGCTTTGATCAGGTAACGCGCTGACGGAGCCTGTGCGAGCGAGCGAGGGGCGTCCCGCAGGCGGAGAGAGGGCGCGAGGAGAAGCCCTGCCCGCGCGGGGGTCGCGCTCCACCCAGCGCCACCCGCGAGACCCGCCCGGCCCTTTCCGCCCGGCCTGCCCGCCCATGCGCTTCCTGCAGCCGCCCTTCCCTGCCCCGCCGGCTCGTTCCCAGCCGCCGCCTGCTCTGCCTGTGGCCCCTGCACTGGCCGCCTTCGAGTGCCGCGGCGGGGCGGTCCCTGCCTGCGGGTAGGGTGAGACTGGGACGGTTTCTCCTCCGGTCTTCCCGTGTTCCCGAAGAGTTGAAGCGGTGTCTTCTAAAAATCAAACAAACAAAAAAAAAAAACCACAGAAACAAAAAACCCCCACAAGCAACCAACCAGCCCCCCCGTCCCCCCAAAAGCAACACCTACAGTTATTTCCCCCAGTCGCTTGCTCTCCGTTATCCCGCTCTCCCGCGTTCTCCCGTCTGCAGCGCGGCGGGAGCCGGAGCCGCCCGGGCCGCCCGCCGGCGTGGGCCGCGTGTCCCGCTCTGAAAAAGGGGGTTCTGCTCATTTGCACTTCAATATCCAGGTGTTTTTGCGTCTCAAGTACCTTAAGCTCTTTCAGGATAGATTTCCTGAACTCTTAACGATAGAATTTTGTAGTATTTTCTTTTTTTTTGCGAGAGATTAAATTTTGCCAGCTTTAAAATAATGAAGCTAGCGTATTTAAATCGTTGGAGTTGGACACTGCCGTGTCTGTCAGGGGTTGCCATCCTCCCTCTCCTCCCCCCGTCCCGTCCCGCATTATGTTTCTTGTAAGTTTCTTTGTCAGTTTCTGCAGTTCTTGTAAATTTTTTTTGAAACATTAACATTTTCTAATAAGGACAAGTATATGTTTTTCTTGAAGAAACAGTAGTTAATTTTAAAAAGAACAAGCTAGGAAACCTCTAAATGGAAAACAATTGTGATCTGTGTATTTTTATTTTTGGGTGCAGTAGCTGTTTACTTAAGCCTAAACATTTAGTGTCATAAATTCCTTCAGGGAATGTCTAATATCAAACCTTGTTGAATTTGGGGTTTGGCCACAATAATTGCAAATCATTCCAAACACTATGCAAAGAGGAGAAAATACAGGAAACGTTATCTGTTTTTCAAGATATGCTTAAATATGGTGTAGGGAAAATCAATGTTTAGGGTTTTTTTTTTTATTTTATNAAGAAATACAACTGCAAAACTGTTTGGTTTTGAAAACCATAATGCTTATATGAAGACCAGAGACCAGGTGTCCTGGCTTTTGTCTGCGCAATTTCTCAGGCACTATAGAACCAATGGGAAAACTTGAAGAGATCTTTTTGTTCAAAACCAGTTCTAATCAATATAGTAATCAGAAGTAGATTCAGACTCTTGAAAAGTACTTCTTTACTTCAAAGCTTAAACAACATCAAAGAAAGCATACAGACAAAGCAGTGTTGGAAAGGAAGTAACATGCCCTTATTTTTAGCACTTGCCCACTTGTCACTCTTAAACTCTCATCTGCCTTTCAAATGCAGTGTAATCTAATTTTTATGCATACTGTATGCTCATACAGACAATTTCCTCATTTCAAAGTATGTTGAGTTTGGTAAAGGCTTTTGTACTTTTCCTTAACCTGTTTCAGAAATAGCACTGTCACCATTTGTCTTGGTAACATATAAGATGATGAAAATTGACATTTTTCTATATAGAAGTGAAAAGAATATTAGTTTTATCAAAGACTAGATCCTCTCTTCCCCTCCAGTTAGATGTGAATTTGGTCACTCCAGGGCTTACTGTGTAGGATGATTTTAAGCAATGGTCCCTGTGGTTGCAGGCTCTATCACCTAATAATTGACCATGACAGGAATTATATGTCCAAAGCCAAGGGGTAGAGTGAATAGCATATGTCAGGGTCAATTATAAGGTGGAAGACCCTGCGACAAAAAAGCCTGCACTGATTAGAGCATGATGTTGACATGGGAGCTGAAGCTTCAATGTTATTTCAAAGGGCACTGTCACAGCCACCCTTCCTTCAGGACTCAAAATCAGAGGCAGATTATGTCAAGTGGTTTATAGTACACATGATGTCATACAGTTCAATGGGACATTGGAAAGTAAAACTGATTTGCTGCTTCTTTTCAGCAATGCAACGCTTTCTCTGTATCACTCAAAATTAAGCTCACCACTTTGCTAATTAGGTCAAAACAGCTCCATACTTACTAGATTAATTCTCTCTTGAAAAATCTAACTGTGAGATGGAGGGTATTAAATATGACACATTAAAATCTGCTTTGATTGTTAAAGTTATTATTAATGTTATTTTTACTGGCAAAATTGAAAAAATAGGAACACTAGAATGAAAAGAAAATAGTCCTTTTTATTACTTACAGCTCTGCTATAAATATTTTATGGTACAGGAAGATTTTTGCAATGAAACAAATGGGCCAAAAAACTTGCTGTTTGCTTATTCCCCTGAAACTTCACCAGCTTTAACCTACTCAAATGTTTTAATCAATGATGAACTGCAGAACCATTTAGTATAACACTACAATAAGAGACCATAGTTCCTTTTTAGATTTTCATTGCAACAGTTCAATTTTCTGACTCTCTTCATTGAAAGCTGTTTCTCTGTAAATTTCTGTGTCTCTGTAAAAGTATCCCAGCCATTTCTGCCTACAAGATCCCAGTGGTTTCGTTCATGAAGATAGAAAAGATACTGTAGCTTAATCTCATTAAGTAGATAGCTAATTTCTCTCTCTTCTCATGGATTATTATCTATGACCACATTTTCCTCTGGGTGTTTTGCAGCCAATAGATGGCTAACCTCCAATAAATTAAAGCCTATAGTTTTAGATTCACATTTGTTGGATGAATACATTTTAAGGATTATTTGGCCTAGTCTCTTTCTTCCTCTCTGGAATGGTTAATAGTCTCTAAAATGCACAAACACACCAAAACTTTTGTCTTCAGTCTTCAATGGCATTTAATACAGCTTCACAGGAAACATCTAACATAAAAATATGTTAGATAACAGGGATTTGGGTTTGGATCTTGTACAGGTACTTCCTGATAATAAACTCATCTCTGATTTACATTTTTTTTCAATGTATCATTAGATTATATCACACATTTGTTTTAAAATTTCCACAAAAAAATTGAAATCTTTATTTCTAAAAACCCCATTTTTTAATATGTGAGAAAAAGTGAGGAGAATATTAAAGTGCTTTAAACCTGTAAATATAACATCCCCACTTAACTTTTTAATTGCAATCAAAATAGATATATGTAGAACAGAAACTTCTTTATTACTACAGGCTTTCTGGAGGTGGTCAGACATCTTTTTTTTGTCTTGAAAGTACTTAAAGACTTCACATGGAGAAAAACACA
Organism: Notiomystis cincta; assembly: GCA_013398075.1. Classification (NCBI taxonomy): domain Eukaryota; kingdom Metazoa; phylum Chordata; class Aves; order Passeriformes; family Notiomystidae; genus Notiomystis; species Notiomystis cincta. The sequence continues at coordinate 312,390 of VZRX01001435.1, forward strand.
TTTAAATCCCATGGATTACGTTGAACAGAAAAAAGGTGAGTTAATGATTGTGCCAGTCACTCAACAGTTTCTCTTGGTGGTAATTAATATTAAAGATTTTATTAATAGAATAAAATTTTCAAACACTGAAAACTCATCTGGTCAAGTGAAGAAATTGTTCATCTGTCAGTGAATATTAATTCAGCTTGCACTAATGCCTGATGGAAATACTGGTCATTTTGATAAACCTTACAAGGTTAATGTTATACTTTTGACTCCAGATCTGAAGAATGGTAGATTGGTTAATGAAGTTAATCAAAAACTTAGAAAATACTGACATCATATAAGGACATATTAGTCAAGAACCTATAAAATGCTACCTTAGGCTAAATTCTTTTTCTGTCATAGTGGTTAATGAATACCACTCTGAGAGTCTTAAAAAGTTCTATACAAAGGACAAAATAAAGTTGCTGAATTTCATAGTTCTGCAGAAAGAATTCAAGTCATCAATTAAAATGACAAGCCTTGTCTTACCAGAACTAAGAATGATAGGATTAGGTATTAGTAAATATATTTAGCAGTGTTTATATGGAGCACTAAAGAGCAAAGTGTCCATAGGCCAAATAAGTCATTATTCAATAACAGCACTGATCACCAGGGCCATGTCTGTGTGAATGGCTGGAGATCAACTCTAAGTCAATGTATGCCTATTTTGGCCCAAAAAGACATGATCAGTGTGACAAGGTATTCAAGTTAATCTTAACAGGTTGGTTTATCTAGGGCATCATGCACTGTTAGCAGCAGTGGTTCTGCAGCACTCAGAGCAATACTCTGTATCTGTCGAGCTGCAGAAATGTAGACATTAGGACCTGGAGTCCTCCTCCACCTAATGGGGAGAGATGCTGCCTCAGAAATTTGGTTTATTCACATTTTAGTAGTACGTCAATGCATCTCAGGCTGCCAAACCAGAAGTTTTTTCTCAAAACATAATTTTAGTTTATCTCATGGAGAAATTGAAAATATCTTGCTTACTGTGAAGTAAGTGAAAATTCAGGGAAGCTGTCAATGAAAGGCAGCTAGGGGAACTCTGTAGCCAGTTTCTTAGTTAAAAGTCCAATGAGTTTCCTGTAAAATCTCAAACCATTTTTCTGTATTACACAGAGAGCTTTGGATATTAAGAGCAGTAAAAATTCTGCCACCTGTTAAATGAGGAAAACACCTCTGACTGTAGGAGAGTCAGAGCAGGACACCCTAATAAAGGCCAATAGTGGCATACTGCCAGCTACACCCCTGAAAACTCTAACATTCCCATTCTGGAGCTGGTAAGCAAAGGGGGAGATGATTTTCAAAATCTTTGTTTCAAAATGGAAATTTTCTTCTAACGTTATATCTGCTTTATATATGCAGTATTCTGTTACTTAGTGGTGATTATAATAGGAAATCTTTTAATTAAGAACTTCATTAGTTCACCTTTAACTGCCAATCACCAGATAATTGGCCCTTTGCTAAGAGGCACTGCAGCTCAGGTATGCTAAAATGACTGTTTCTCAGAATAACTTACTGAAAGTAAGTTATTTTTGGAACTCATTTATAAGAGAACTTAATTAACTATTCCAGATCATTAGGGATACTGCATTGCTTTTTTCAATCCTCTGACAGGTTCCTCCAGTTATACTAATTCATTATCATTATTTTCAACTTTCTAGGCAGAAAAGGGTGAAAAAGAAACACTAAGCCATTGCAGGCCTTCTGTACAAACTAGCCAGTACTCCCCAAGATGAAAGGCAGCTTTGGTGGATTTTATTGTTTGAGCTGCTGTGGCAGTACAGCAGAATGTCTTGGGGCAAGCAGCTTGAGAGATGGTGCACTGTCTTTTGTCCACTGTCATATGGCAGAACTTTTTAAGAGCAGTGACACTACACCCAAACTATTCCATTAGGTGAATGAAAGCCAATAGATTTTCTCAAAGAATATATTCCACATAATTTGAAAACAGCATCCTTTGGGGTAAAATGTGAATTTGTTTTGAAACCCCACTTTATTAATTCAATTTTGATATATTTCACAAATTCTGGGACCCAAATGCCACTTTTCTATTTGTGCAAGTAACTACTGATGTCTTCATCAAGTGGAAGCAAAAATTCCAGTTGCATTAGTAAATGAAGCAGACCCTGGTCTTACAGTATTGCATTTAATTTGTACTTCAAACCAGTCTGACTTTCAAGTGGAAATTTGGTTTTTTAGGAAGCTGTAACACTAAATGCAATAGAACCATCTGCCTAAAGCCCAGCTACATTGTATCAGCAATAGGTGAATAATAACAGACTTTTTCGAAAATGCAGGACTTCAGAACTACTCTTTGCACATCTTCTAACAATGCTTAGGAAAGATCATTAAAAGTCTTTGAATATTTGTTCTAAAGTTGTTTGATTACAGCTACAGATTATATGGCCTCTCCATTTTACAAAGCAGTAGAATAATTTATGTACATGGTTTTTACTTTTCATGTGTCACTGCTAAGTATTGCAAATAAGCATCTTCTAAGTGTTCACAACTACTAGTGGAATTATTCTTTTTTGTGATAATAAAAAAGTAAACATATATCATTCAAACCCAGAAAATATAGAGGTGATGTATCACAAAATTACCTCCTTTCTTTTTTATTTTCGGGGTAATAAATCAAATAACTTTGTTCTTTTTTTACAGTTCCATGGAGGTCTGGTTATTTTCTACTAGTTCATGTACTATGCAGAATTGGTTCATTCATTTTAGTAATCTCTGCTAAAATCTCTCTCCTAGTTCAGAACAGGTCTCCAGTACTTTCATGAGCTAAAAAGAGAAGTCCCAACCCCTAAAAAAATTCCTGTGGTTTCATCAGACTTTCACATCTAAGACACCCCCTTTTAGGGTCTTTTAGGATCTTTTGAAGAGAAGAAAAAGCTTTCAAAGATTTACACATTATGTCATCATCAATAAACTAGTGGGAAACTAAAGTGCCCTGTAATCAATTCCAAGGCAAGTCAAATATTCTGCCTCATAATACTGGCCCATGATGGTCAAAGCATGAACTGAAGATTTTTTTTTTAAATGTATGTGTTTTTGCAATTATTCCAATGCAGAAAAATCGATGTTGTGCTTGTTACCTCTTCACAACTACTTAGCACATAAGTTTTATACCAATTGTAATTTCTTAACTTTTCAAAAGTGAATTTAGGAAGGCATCATCACCTTCATATCTGCCCATAATTATTCACTCCTATTTCACAGTGATTTACTGTATAAATCATGTGCTAAAATCATCTTAAAAAAATGTGGTTTTTCAAGCTGTTTCATGAGCTGTACATAAAAAACTTAAATGCGTAGTGAGACAAGTATATATTTTGGTACATTTATCACTACAACAAAATGCTTTTTTTTAGTATATTTTCCTCCATCTTATCTCTTCCTGGGGACCTCATACTCAACAAACTATGTGCAAGGAACTAATGTAAAGCCTGAGTGGTACATTTTGTTATATAGCATTGTATGTTATCATGTTAGAGGGGACTGGCAAGTCAGCGCTCACAGTGCATAAAGCATTTATCCCAGTCTTGAGGAACAGAGCCTTTTGGGGTACCTGCAGCGTTTGCTGCAGCTCAGTTCAACAGGCACCAAGAGTGGGCTTTCGTGGTCGCTGGGGCGGCAGGCTGGCACCGCAGGGAGCCGGGCCCGCCAGGCTCACTCGGCGGCACTGCTGCTCCTGCTCAGCCCGCTCCAGGCGCGGGGGGCAAACACCAGCGCTCCAGCGGCTCCTTGCTCGTCTCAGTCTCACAGACCCTTGGAAGCGAAGCCTGGCGAGTGGCAGGCCCTGACTGTTGCTCGAAACCCTGCCACAAGACCACCAGCAATATCTTTACCTGCTGGTACAGGATTCCTGAAGTTAGTCTAGCAGTAAAGTTTCTTCGAGAGAACTAAACCGCACGTTTCTGCTGTCACATGGGAGAAATAAACTTGTGTCAGGTCTCAAAAGACTGGGCACCTGAGTAAGCTTTTGACTTAGCCTGCAGGGGTGTTTTTCACCTGTCTCATGGCAGGATTGCTCAGAAAACTGGCCCAAAACAGGGATCAGATGACGAGATCAAATTTTTGGTCTGCAGCAGCTGAACCCGAGGGCGCAGATGGACACTTTGTGCTCGCCTGCGAGCAGAGAGCAGCGAGGCAGCCAGGTCAGCTCTGCTGTTCCTCCCTCCTCGCTGCCCCGACCACCGGCCCGCGGCGACTTCCAAAGCCCCGCGGCAGCGCTGCCCTCCCTGCCCCGGACCGCGGGAGTTGCGGCGGTGTCCTGAAATCCCCCCGGCGGGCACCCACGGGGACGGGGCGGTCTCCCCCGCTCGGCCCTGCTCCCCAGGCAGCAATCGCCTGGAGCAGGCCCGTGTGGCCGAGGGACACAAGGCAGCCGGCAGGCACGGGGAAGCGGCAGGAGGACGATGCCCTCAAACGGCCGGCCCGGGCCTGCCAGCGCGGCCGCCCTGCCCTCCATAGGCGCCCGGCGCTCTGCCTCCGCCGCTGCGCCCTTCTCCCGCCCGCCCCCGGGCCGCGCCCG
>VZRX01001435.1:317656-336231 GCA_013398075.1 Notiomystis cincta
CCGTCCCGCATTATGTTTCTTGTAAGTTTCTTTGTCAGTTTCTGCAGTTCTTGTAAATTTTTTTTGAAACATTAACATTTTCTAATAAGGACAAGTATATGTTTTTCTTGAAGAAACAGTAGTTAATTTTAAAAAGAACAAGCTAGGAAACCTCTAAATGGAAAACAATTGTGATCTGTGTATTTTTATTTTTGGGTGCAGTAGCTGTTTACTTAAGCCTAAACATTTAGTGTCATAAATTCCTTCAGGGAATGTCTAATATCAAACCTTGTTGAATTTGGGGTTTGGCCACAATAATTGCAAATCATTCCAAACACTATGCAAAGAGGAGAAAATACAGGAAACGTTATCTGTTTTTCAAGATATGCTTAAATATGGTGTAGGGAAAATCAATGTTTAGGGTTTTTTTTTTTATTTTATAGATAGGACTTTGTCTTTCAGGATTATTTACTTTGATAGTTTCTAAGCAGAGGAATGTGTTAAAAGGCAGGATGGAATAGAATCCTATAAACAGATTTCTAACACAATTGCTATTTTAATGGTCTATTTTACAAGGATGGATTTAGTTTCAGTAATAGTTTTAAGAAGAGTTTTAAAGAGACATCAAAGTGTCTGAAGTCTTTGTAACAGAGCTAGCCAAAGATCAGAGGGGAAAAAAAGTATTTGAAAAGTGCTTCTTACTTTTGCAAAGGTCAGGATTATGTATGAAACTGCTTTAACCTGTTTTTTTTTTCCTTATAGAATGTTGGCCACACTAAAAGTTGATAGTCTTGTTTTAAGGTGGTATTTATGGGGTAAACCCTGCATTGTGTTTTGTGCTAAATCATAGACATTTTAAAGCCAGTCTTCAACCTGAAATATGATGTTTTTCAACTCTTTAAAATTCTTCAAGAATTTTCTTAATCGTAAGTGGTTATACTTGTCTATAGAAAGGAATTTTGCTCAGAAGTCTTTTATAGGTTCATATCTTCATTGTTACCCTGGGTTTCTTCTTCTGGTATTTTGTTTATAAGCCTGCCTGTTAACATACTTGCAGAGCCCTGACTGGCCTCACTTCAGAGCTTTCTACAAAAAGGCCTTGTGATTTTTTTTCTATGATGAGAATTGAGAAGGGTCCCCAGGCTATCTCAGTGCCTTCATCTCTCTTCTGTGGACTGTGCTGAGTTCACCTTCCTCCCTTAGCATGGGCTGTCTGGTTTAATTGGTCTTAACCATATTGTGTTTTACAGTTAGTTTGGAAGGTCTTGTAGGTAGGCACCATTTCATTTGTTTCTTGGTACTGTTAGTTTTTAGGGCTGTGACCACAAATTTTCACCTACTAACTGGTGGTCCAATGTAGGCAATATGGACATAATTGCATTTTAAAATGTCTTTATGCATATATATATATACATAAATTAATTGAAAAGATTAATACACTTATTCCAGTGACATTTGAATTTTTTATTTCAACTTTTTAAAATATTAAAATGCTGTAAAAAGCGTAGGCAATTATTTATTGTCATACAATTATTTTTCTGAAGTGGTGTTTGTAGCTGAAATCAGAACTAGGGGGAGACTTATTTTTTAGCATAAAGTCATTTGGAAAGAAAAAGTGTTTGTCTCATGATTTTGTTAAGCTTGGAAATTCAAATTATGAATTGAATACTATCTATGTTTTCAAGCTATAAGGAGCAGTGTCCAAAATTAATGCATGTATGATTTTTAATTTTTTTGTGTGTCTGTATATAGGTTAGAAGGAAGTTGCAGGTATGCATTAAAAGAATGTTAAGTAGAGATGGAGCCTCAAAGTAGAAGTCTGCCATATTTGTATTTACTTTCTAGCACTGAAACAGAACCAACTGCTTTATGGAAGTCTGTCAAGTCCAAAAGGATGCCATGCTTTACACTATTTCTACTTTAGGTTTGAATTACACAGCAAATTGAAGACAACATACATAATTTTAGCATGGATAAAAGCAGAAATTGAGGGTAATGGCTAAAGGTTTACATTCCTGTAGGGCGCTTTCAAGCTCTTGCATAGAGGGCTAGATAAAAGGGGGGGGGAGCTTAATGCTGGAAATTCTGAGGAAGTTTGTTTCAAAATCACAGAATCATTTAGTTTGGAAAAGACCTCCAAGATTATCAAGACCAATATTTGACAGATCATCACTGATCAGTTAGACCACAGCACCAAGTGCCATGTCCAGTCGTTCCTTGAGCATCTCCAGGGGTGGTAACTGCATCACCTCCCTGAGCAGCCCATTCAAATGCTTGACAACAACCCTTCCCATGAAGAAATTCTTCCTGATGTCCAACTTGAACCTCCTCTGGTGCCAGCTTGAGGCCATTCCCTCTTGTTTTCTGGGAGAAGAGGCCAAGCCCCACCTTGCTCCAACCCCCTTTCAGGTAGAAATAGTAATAGTTTGATCACAAGGAACACAATGTTCCATTGTAGCAAGGACTGCTTGTACTGTATGTTCTCCTGTGCATTTCTCAGTGATTCTAAAGCAAAATGCAGCTTTACAGAGCTTGTATAGATCTCTGCTGTAGTTCCTGTCCTGGTTTTTGTGCCTTGGCATTTAAACAAACTACACAGAATCTTCATCTGCAGTTGTACTTTGAAGGCCATGAGTCTACACATGGATCTTTTAAGTAGTGTGTATTCTAGAGCACTCTTACTGTAGATTGTAACATTTTTTTCTATTGATTAAATTCCATAGAAATACTTTTCCAGTTACATGAAGAGAACAGGATTCTTTCCTCACTGATAGTGGAAAAGGTTCCAGTAGATCTTGAATGAAGGTCAAAATTAATTGTATCCTCTGTGTTGGAGTATCATCTCTTGGCCTCAAACAAGAATATGGTTATATTTGCTTTTTTATGTTTTACTAGCAGTAATCATTTTTATTTGCAGTTAAATGCAGTAAAAAATTCATATGTTCAATGCAGTGTCAACTGAAACTACTGCCTGTAATAATTAAAGCTTTTGAGAATGGGAAGTATGTTCAAATGTTGAAAGTTTAGGCAATGTATCCCTTGAAGGAGAAATGTTATTCCTAACATCCTATTCCTAGGATCAATGATGTTGGAGACCTCTAAGATATTGAGTCCAGCCACTGCCAAGTCCACCACTAAAATGTGTCCCTAGGCACCACCTCTACATGACAAACCTAATTTAAAAGGATTGCTAATGCTGGCAACTCACTGGAGCAGATTTTGGGGTTTTGATCCAAGTTAACTAGTCATGAGTACAGTAATTTGTCTCTGGAGTAAAAGACAGTCTTTGAAGAGATTCCAGTGACAGTGGCTCTTTATGTAACCTCTCAGATTAATAGTGAAATGCAAAACTGGTGCTTTATGGTTACTGTATTTAGGCACTGTAGTAAATGTGTGGTGAAATCGTTCTTTTTCTGCTGTTAATATTCTACAGCTCTCCATATTTCAAAACTTTATAAACAGCTCTGATAATACTAATTTTAGAAGAGTTAGGCAAAAGTTATAAGGGGCTAAAACTTTTTTTCTGTATTTTTAATTGCCACTATTTTCTTTTTCTTACAGTGGTGGGAAGGACAGTTGTTATAATATGATGCAGTGTGTTGCTGCTGGGCATCAGATTGTTGCTCTAGCCAATTTAAGACCTGCTGAAAATACAGGTATGAAAGCCACATTTCTTACAAGAAATTTTTAAAAAATACATTAGAAACAACAGAATTGCAACCATGCTTTAATTAAATTTCTTTATGTGTTTTCATCTAGTTTTGCATTTTGAAAACAAATATAGAAACTTTAAAGAACTAGAAAAAAGAAAATGCTATGGAGATGTATTAAATGTAGTTTTCCTGAAAGGGAAAAAAAAAGCTCACAAGAAGAGAAGATCAGTAAAAGAAAGGCTTACACAATTTGAAAATGAGACTATAGATATCCTGGTGGTAAACAAAGGGGTTGTGTAAGTTCAATAGCACAAATGCTAAAAGGTGATGATGTCATCAACCAAAACTAGCACTGTACTTCTAGAAATGCTTTAAGCTGGTGCTAAACTAAATGCTCTAAACCATTCCAGCTGCCAAAAAAAGGTGCCGTTGTGCTGCTGCTCATCCATTTTTATCTTTTTGTGTCTTTCTCCATTATTCTAACCCAGCATCTGTGAACTGCATTGAAGAACTGATGTGAGTTGGAATTGACCTTGATGCACGTATTTTTCCTGCTTTTTTTCTTCCTTTTAGGTTGGAATGATTTTTTGATCAGTTCCTCACAGGTTCCACTTTATTTCTCTGAAAAAGCATGGGAGAAACTCAGGTAGTCAGTGGTGAGATGAGAGGGTGAGCTAAGTATTTGTATGTTGGACTAACAGAAATTGAAGTGAGACTGGAAAAGCAAGTGAGTGAGTTTCCAGTTTGTAGAGGAGAATGCAAAAGTATGTTAACTAGGTTCACTGTTCAACATATGTTAAGCAATTAAGTATGGTATTTGGTAACTGTGTAGTAGGAGGGTACACAGAAAGGAAGGAAAAAGGGAGCTGCCATCACAGATGAGTCAGTCAGAACTGGCAAATGCTAAGAGAATATAGGAACTATTTATTTTCTGGGTAGCTAGGACATGATAATCTCGAATCTTGTTGAAATATGTTGTCTTCAAACTAATTTATCCACATCAGAAATGTAGAATATTTTCATTAAAATCATAAAATGCTCTCTTTAAGTGTGTAGTTGGAAATTTTATAGAAAGTTAATTGAGGTGCTTCAGGCAATAGTGGATTCTGTGCCATTCTTTTTATTTTATCTTGTACCACTGTTGCCTGGAGAGTCTCAATTAATAAAGATACTGTGTATTCTAAGCAGAATATCACTTAAAGACCTTGTCATGTTCATGTATGTTGAAATCACTGAATTTTCCTTTAAATCTACTCTTCTAGTTTAGGTTGGTTAGTTGTGATTAGGGATTTGTATTTGCCTCTTTTGTGCAGAACCATGTCTTGTTGTATGGCATCAAAGGTGACATGACCTAATTCTTACATCACCAATTAGTTTTCTTAATCAATGTTACAGACCTTTTTCTTTGCAAGATATGCTGCATAGGTATATAGCAGAAATGCTGGATGTCTCTATGTAAATTCAGAGAAGTACCATGTTACAAATTAGCATTAAAATAGTGAACTCTGTTAGCTTGTAATAAAGTGGAGATTTCACCAATAATGATGTACTTTATAACCTGTTTGAAATACTATCTGAAAAATTTTATATGTAAATGGTTTATTTTATAGTTTGAGATGTAATTCTAATCCGTGAACATTTTAGATGGTTTTTTTCCTTATCTGCTAGCTACAAACTGCTTGTAAGAAAATTTGGTTAATTTTTTTCTCCTGGTTAAGGAAATAGCCTTTTGTTTATTAAACAGTGTCAAAACATTATAGAGGTCTACTTTTATTCTGCCTCAGCAGAGGTAATCTTTCATGATGACCATGACAACAATTTTAGCAGTTAAGTTTTTGTAAATTTTAATAACCTATTGCTTGTTCTCAGTGTTGCAGTGCATTACAAATTTCTTGCTCTGAGTATGTTGAATTACATCTGGATTTGTGCCTCTGACCTGTGCTCCTATTAAAATTACCATGTAAATAGGAGCACAGTCGGACCGATATGAGATTTTTTGGATGAAGCAGGAAGAAGGAAAGACACCACAATTTGCAAATAGGCAGCATGTTTGTGACAGATGTCTTCCTCTCCATACGTCTGTTGGGTGGAGAAATCTATTTTTTTTCTTTCCATGTTTATAGTGGTGTTGTCACCAAACATCTGTTTGTGAACTGAAAAATATTAGCATTTAGATTTTCTCAGTGCTTTGTAGTATTGTGATTATCTGTAATTGTTGAAACAATGTACCTAACATGGTGTTTCTCAATTGTGGCAGGGCAGACTGATGAGTTGGACAGCTATATGTACCAGACAGTAGGACACCATGCCATTGACCTATATGCTGATGCACTGGAATTGCCACTCTATCGTGGTTTTATAAAAGGTACCAGTGTAAATACTGGAAGAGTGTATACTGCATGCCAGGAAGATGAGGTTGAAGACCTTTACCAGCTCATGAAACTTGTTAAGGTATGCTAATTGAAAACAGTTATATAGTTGGGGATAATTATATTATCTTAACTCATTTATGAATTAAAGTAAATGATCCACTTAGGTATTTAAGGAAAGCTTTAAGAAAAAAAAGGAACACTTTTACAGGTTTTATTTCTATTCCTTTCTTCTTTCTTGCACTGTAAATATACAGCATAACTATAGCATAACTTTTCTCCCAATGTAAACCACAGTTATTAATCCTCATTGCAAGCCAAAACCTTTTTCCTGTTTAATAAAAACACCTGTAACAGACACTTGGCACATACAACAAAAAACATAACTGTGACAATCATCTATAAATAGAATATTTAGGTTATTTTGCACTTGAAATAATGTATTGCTTGATTACTCTAATGAGAGACCTTTTGGATTTTGTGCATTTAGTCATGTGTGGAAAGTAATGTCTAGACATTTCCATTTGAGTACACTTATGATGTGTAAACCACAAACTCTTATTTGTTTGTATCTTACAGATCATTCTCCAAGTTTTGAACAGAATGTTTTACAATGATAGTTTTGATTCTGGTAGCCCTGTTATTATAGTCTAATATATGGCATAGTACCAATAACATATATCAATCCTTTTTAGCTATAAAATCAATTAAAGAGAGACAATGAGCCCACTTTCTAAACCACTTAAAATTTATTCTCTGTTCTTTTTCAAAATCTTTCATGTAGTACTTTATTTCTATCAATATTAAATCAGATCTCATTGAAAGAAATAGAAAACCTCCTGTTGACTCCAGAGGTTTTCCACAATGTTTTGAGTGAACATGCCATGTCCATTCCAGCTAACTGTGTTGATTACTGCAGTGCACAGTACTAAAACCAATACAATGTTCAGAAAATAATAATTGCTATTTTAAAGGAAGTAAATATGTTATTTTATTGATCAAACGGGTATAGACTACTTAATGAAACTTCAGGTAAAGGTGTTTGTATTCTTTATGTCAGGTACTGAACAGTTTCTAGCTTGCTTTCCTTCATTTAAAATGAGAATTGAGATTCATGAACCTGTATACTTCAGGCTTTAATCTACATTCAGTTTAAAAAAAAAATAAAATTGCAGGTAAGACCTAAGAATGTGACTTGAATGCAGAGTGCTTCCTGAACCATCTTGGAGTCAAATATTGCATCTTCTAAACATTTTTGGCAAGGAAATCCTGTTCTTCTAAATTGAAACCAGGATCATTCACCTGTGCTGGAGTATGAGACTACAGAACAGGAGAGCAGTGCATGTAGGTGGTACAGCCTTGAGTTGTGCTGGGGAGATTTGGGTTGGATATTAGGAAACATTACTGAAAGGGGTGGGGTATCAAACATTGGAACAGGCTGCTCAGGGAAATGGTTGAGTCACTGTCTCTGGAAGTATTTAGAAGTTGTGTAGACTGAGTGCCTGGGGACATGGTTTAGTGGTGGACTGGGCAGTGTTAGGTTAATGGTTGGACTCGATGATTTCAAGGGTCTTTTGCAACCTAAATGATTCTATGATTATGCTCTAGAGTGCTTCACAGAGGTTTTAAATGGAATGTGCATATCCTGCAGTACAGGAATCGAAAGAAATATGATACAGCAGTTTGAAATTATTTTTGAACCACAATAGTATTAGAAGTTAGAAGGACTGATATCTACTGTCTCTTAAAGCAGCATGCTAACAGCTTTCTGCTGCTGGGTAAGGTAATAAATTACTGATCAATTTAATTAAAAATGGGCAAATTAGTGGCAATTAAGATGATACTTCCTTTACGATTCTTGCTGTCTTTGGAGAAATGGATCCCTGACATAAATTAATGCTGGTGTTAAATCTTAACAACTTCTGCTTTGGAAGTTTATACATGATAATTATAACTATAGCTGAAAGAGATGTTATCATGTTGTCTGGAACTAAATAACTATTTCTTTCCTGTATAGAAATATTAATCCTGCTATATGATATCTTAAAGGTATAAATATTAACAATATACTTCCTTTATGTTGGACTTTGTATAATGATGTCTTTATAGTCAAACCTAGCTATGAAATTCTGATACAAAAGTTTCAGTAAGTGTTTTGCATATTTTGATGAATAATTGCAAAATTATGAGGGGAAATAAACTACAGCAACTGTGGTATTTTAGTTTTAAGAAGACAACTTCTTTTTCTGTGTGTTAGCAGTAACTTTGAAAGCTTTCTGGTTTTATTTTTTCACATTTTAAAATAACTGCTATTTAGTAGCTTTACTATTTACGTCTGAATCGCTGTGGATTTTGCTTTAGGAGTTTTTTTCCCCAAATGTTAACATTTTTAAAGAGAGAAATCAATTTGCATTTTTTTTAAGAGAGGGGATGAGGTCTGTGGAAGCCTTGTCAAAACCATCTTTCAGTGATTGTAATTTCAAAACACTGGTCAAATAACATAGCTCTCTTTTTCAGTCAAATGGTTTGGGGCCAAGAATACAGGAAAGGTGTGTCTAAGTCAAAATCACATAGTGTACCTTACTTTCCATTGGCAAAGAGTGCTTCTATTGCATGTTCTTATTTAGTAAAAAATTGAAACAAAACACTTCTTAAAAAACTGTATGAATTTGAAAGTATGCAATGTTTTTAAAAACAGTGTTATGAGAACAAGGTGTCTAAAAAATTAAATATTTCCTCTGTTCTGGGAAACTCAGGACAACAGTCCTGTTCTAGTTCATCTGACTCACTGAATGATACTGACTGTCAATGACTGTAAAACTATTAATTTTATTGTCAAAAATATTAATTTTATTGTCAAAGACCCAGGTGATTGATAGGTATAAAAGAAATTTGTATCTATTTTTTAGTTGCCTAATGCCATGTTTTAGGTTCTGTATTCAGTATATATTGTGAAACATAGCAGAGTACTTATATGATGTCTAAATATATCTTATTATGCAGTACTATATCTACCTAATAGTAGAATATTTACTTCATGAGATGTGTAAATCCTGAACTCTAAAGAATAATCTAATCCCCTCTCAATGTTACTGAATAGGGATTACTGATATCCTTGTTTGTCCATGTTCGTTACTGTCCGGATTGGAGATTTTCCCAGCCAAGCCTGTAAGCCCTTGAGTTTCTCAGTTACCCAAATTATCTTTCAGGGGTTTTATAACAGTACTGTCTTTGAAATGTGGTGAGAAACTGTATTTCTTTTCTTCTAGTGGCAGGAAAGACAGGAACATGAAGGCGTTTTTGTGAAACTTCCATACAACATCTCAATTTGGGCAATATTTAACTGTTTTCTCCCCTTTTCAATGTAATTATGATCTTGATCAAATAATACAGAGATGTTTTATGCAAGCACACACAAAAGTGGTATTAGATGGGTTGAATGTTGAGTTGTTTTCTTTATCTCTTGGAACTATGGCTAAACTTTTGTTTAGGGCAGTGGTTGTAGCAGCTTCCAGGCTAAAGAGACCAATGCAAGACATTTTATTTTCAGTAGACAATTCTATCTTCTTTCAAATTTTTTGCCTTATCTATTCCTTGAGTCTTGGCCTTTGTTTGGTAAGTTTCCATTGCTGAAGTAATTTATAGAATTCTTGAACTAGGTAAAAATGTTTTTCTTCTAGATCTTCTTTTTTAAATTTTTGATGACATGCTTAATTACTTTTTTCTTTTAAATTAGTATTTTAAAAATCGATTGCTTGTGTAGTGTTTTTATATTTCCTCATGTTTATTATAAATCATGCAAATGGATTTTTAGTGGATTTTCAGTTTCAACACATTATTTCCATCAGAGTCCTTTTTGTTGTGCTCTTTGTGGATTTAGAACCTGCAAGCTTTCAAAAAATATGGAGTTCACTTGAAATAAATTTATATATTGGCTCTCAGGACTGAAGAAATATTAATTATGAAATCATTCATTGATCATCAGCTGAAAAATAAATATTAATGTTGGATATATTGGATGTATGAAACATTTGAATAATAATAGCCTTTGCTTGTGGCGCTGTTTCATTTTATCAGTGATGTGGAAGGGAAGGAGATTTATTTTCTAAAATATCACATTCTGGAACAGTGATCTTACAACAGTCAGTCACTAAGAATAAGTAATTCTTTTTGGTTACAGAAATAAAGAACTTAATAATACAGTGTAGCTCCTGTATTTAATAATTATTTTTTAAGAACAGGATCATGATTTTTTTAAATGGTCCCAGTCTGATGTTTACTGAAGACAGAAGATATTTCCTGTCCGAGAGTTAAAATTGCAGTTGCAATAGCAATGCCATTTTAGATGTTACTTAAGATATTTAATCTTAGACAAAGTACTGGATCTGCATGGGTTCAGGTGGAATAGAAGTAACATAGGTCCTATCAGTATTCCGTGAAACTCCCTAGGATTTCTTCAGAAAACAGTTCTTCAGGGTTTGAGGTGATTGGGTGAAATATAAGGTTATTCTGTGGCCTTCAGATAGGGATTAATTCTCTCCTGGAACATAAAACTTTCAGTTCCTTGATATTGCTTATAGTCTTCCATGCTAAGGAAATGGTCTTTCTTTTACCCTTCTCCAGAAGTCAGCTGCTGTTGCCAATGTGTGAAAAGAGTTCTCAAATTCAGTGTGATTGCTGACTTTCTATGACTTTTTTACAGACAAAGATTTAGGTGCTCCTACTGGGAAAAATACATGAATAAATGTAACATAGTATTGTATCTCAGCATTACTTCATTGTCTTTCGTTATAAGATATATGCAAAAGAAACTATAAAGTATATAGGAAGAATCACTTGGTTTTTAGATGTCTGATGTACGTGGCTTCAGGTGTAGTATGTACATGATAAGGATTAGTAGTGTACTCTTAACTCATACAAATAACATTTGCAGAATTTCTTAGGAGTCTTAAAGAGGCCAGATAATTATTAGTTGTAGAATCCTGTAATCTGAGGTCCTCAGCATGCTCTTCACCAAATTGCTTTTGTAGTTTATTAGTTCAGGCAAAGTAGGTAGCTTTCCCTTCTCGTTTCCGGGATTCAGGGAGTTCAGAAGTATGCAGAAGAGTTCTGTTCTAGTAATTTCCCATGTTTTCATTAAAGAAAATCTGGTATTTTCCCTGTTACAATTTGAATTATCTGTAGATATATAGCTTAATTCCTCAGAGTTGTATTTGTCAACGTTTTGGAGAAAGATCAAATTATAGGAAGAGGTATTTTTCTTTATGCTGAATTTCCAAAATAAACACTCCTCCATAATTTTTTTGCCTACATTGTGATTATTGCAAATCAAGAATATTATGCCCTTGATAAATTGATAAATTACCTTTATACATAATTTAACAGTTCAAATACAGAATTTTTGTATGGCAAGTGAAATTATACCGTTAAGTATTGGAAAAAAAATTGTAAAAAATCTTCAACGCCCAGCTGAGGGAAACCATGATAGATAAAGCAATGGAAGTTACTGATTGGGCCCTTTAGTAGTCATGTAGATTTGATGAACATTTGGAGACCAGATCTCCTAGCACAATTCCTTTTGTCTTTAAAAACATGGAATTTAAATGGGAACTTATAGAAATTGTATTAAGTGGCTGCCTCCACTGACAAGAAATAAATAATTGTGTTTCTTGATAAAATAAGATTTTTTTTGAGAGAGAAAATATTTGTGTTTGTTCATAGACTTAGTTCCTTCACCTTTTACAATGAATAAATTTTACTCTGCAAGGATTTGGGCTGTCCCTTTGTCCTCATCATGTTAAATGATTACATTTTTTAATCTACTTGTTATTTTTTCTTTTAATTAATTCTGGATTGGAGTTACGTAGCTTCTCCCACCTCGGGAATGATCATTGTCATTAGCAGTGAATAAAAGTGTGAATGAAGGGAAGAGAGTAAGAAGTAATTGCATAGTTGGGAGTGATTTAAGCAGTGTAAAAATAATTATGTATCTTGTTTCATTCAGAACACAGGGTTTGTTTAGTTGTTGGGGTTTTTTGTGTATGAATTTTAAAATTAGTCAGGAACAAGGAAATTTTTTTAATCAACAGGATGCCTGGAATTCTGTGTGTCTCATCTGACCAGTTCAGGCAGGGTCAGGATTTTTTTTTTAGTTTTTAGAAGGGGATCTTCAGCAATATCTTTGAGGTTTCTTACTGTGAGAAATGTTGAGCTTTATGTAAACAAAAAAGTCACTGTATTTCTCCCTGTTAGGTGCGTGGGGTTGTTTTCACTCACTCCTTGTCTTGTTGTGTTAATATTGAATAAGCAGAGACAGTCAGGCTGGTGGTGAAAGATGGTAAGCAACCCTGAGGGCTTGTTCTGGTCAGCTTGAAACCTCTGATTGCCAGGTTTTCCTAATTTCCCATTTCCAGGGCATCTCTAGTGTGACCTTGCCTGCTGAATATGATGTTCTGGGTTGCAAGATTCTCACATGCGTTTGGGAATGGGCAGCCAGGCATTGTTTACAGGACGCCAAATGAACCGTGCACTCACAGCAAGTTTGATAAACACACATTTCCTCCTTTTATCAGTGAGATTGCAGAATGTGAAGTATGAGTTTCCAGTTTTACTCATTCCCTTCAGACCTTTTCCTGTTTAAAAACTGAATCTCACTAATTGGATGATGATACATCCTTGGATTTTGTTTTGCTTTTTTAGTTATTGTTGTTTTGAATTCAACTTACTGGTCACTGACATCTATTTCAGTGCCTACCTTGACCAGGTTTGATAGACTTTCAGATAAAAGCTTTCCATTTGTTCAACATAGAAAAGGTTCATCCCTATAAATGTAAAGTGAATGCTAATTAACAGTAATGACTTCTAATCACTTTGCTTTTATCCTCCTTTAGGAGCACAGCTATTATCCAATGCAGTTAAGTGAAATGCTTGTGTATGAATCAACAATGCTGTATTTCTTCTTGCAGCTATTGCTCATAATCAAGCTTTGAATAAATTACGATAGTAAAATTGGTTTTAATGTGTTCTATTGCATAAGGAGAAAGGAACCTTAAATATCTTGTTAAATATCTTGAATATTTAGAGAGCTATCTAGTAACATTTTGGCATTCATTATTGTAGTTAAATGGAAAAATGCATTAAGATGTTTAAGTCAATTTTGTAAACATTATCAAAACTTTTTTCATCATTTGAATTGTATTTAAGTGATGTGCATAGACGCAAGTCTCCGAAGCAGCCCCGTTTGTATCCAATTGCACGTCTCTAGAAATGCACTGCAACTTTCTGCCTTCAAATGCAGTTAAGTTTTACACAGAACAACCGTGTTTTATACCTTGAGAACTTCACCTCTTTTAGCCTAGTGCCATGGAGTATATTTAGTAGGTTAATATACATTTATGCATTTCTTCTACCAGTACTGTGTATCTAAGAAGCTGTTAAGGTTTTTTACATGTATGCAAACTTCCTGTCTGCCTGCAATCATATACACTTAAAAAAGGTATATAAAAGTAATACTAGTAAAATTTTTATCAACAGCTGGAAACAATAAAATAAGAGGAAACTTTATTGTAGCAAAACTAGACTGCTAGAAACAATGCTGATGAAAAGAGATTACTAGACCGGTAGAATATTAAGCAATTTTTAAATAATTCTGGTTTAGGAACAGAATTAGGCTAAAAACAGTATATATGAATTTGAAATTTAGTGAACTTTTCCACTTAGCATTGCACATACAGGGTCTTTTTGGAAGGCAGAAGTGGCAAAACCTGGATGAAACCTATTTCTGACATGAACTTTAGTTTT
The DNA here is from genome assembly GCA_013398075.1 of Notiomystis cincta. Classification (NCBI taxonomy): domain Eukaryota; kingdom Metazoa; phylum Chordata; class Aves; order Passeriformes; family Notiomystidae; genus Notiomystis; species Notiomystis cincta. The sequence continues at coordinate 331,458 of VZRX01001435.1, forward strand.
TGTTGTATCTTTTATTAATAAGTTGCTTGAAACAATTACTTAAATCACTTAGAAATTATAGGTCTCAGTGTCTGTGAGGGAACTGGGGTCTTGCTTAGTCAATATATATATGTTGTCTGGTTTTGCAATTTCTAAAAAAAAATTAGATTTTCATTTTCTGTGGCAGTTTCCTTTCATGTAGTACATCTGTCTTTGCATGCTTAGAGACACAATTCTTTCACAGTTACCATCACAGTTCTTATGGATGTGGATGTGAGTGAGTATCCACAGGCACCGTCTGTGGTTTTGATTTTGTTTGTTTTGTTCATTCATTCACATAGCTTTAAACAATTTTCTGGTGTGTTTCATTTGCTTGAGCATCTTCTCTGTTAGCATTTATTCTTTAGTTTATTATGAAATCATTGCCTAATTTAATTTCAGATTACCTTCCATGTAGTACTCTTTAAAAGCGAGTTTGGGTCAGTGTTCATAAAAGTCCTCTGTTTTTTTGCTGTAGTACTGCAAAACATGCTGCTTGTGGTTTTTTCCACCACAACGTGGAAAAAGGTAACACCTTTCTTCTCTGAAGTTTCATGAAATGATTGATGCTATCCATATCTTATTTCAGTACTTCTGTTTCTTCACTGGCACCTTAATAATGGTTTTAAAATATAAAAATGAAAAATATATAAAAAAATTAATTGTTCTGTACTGAGGTAGCTGGCTGTCTTATATAATTTGCAATTTCCATTAGGCAGTGCTAAAATACGTTTCAAATTTTATTAGTGCTTAAAAATGTAATTTGGGTTATTTTTAATAGAATAAGATCAAAGGCAAACTTTCATATAAACTAACAGTAAAACATTTATCAAATTTTTTTTCATAAATATTTTTATCTCTGAAGCCCCATTTGTTGTATAAAAATAATTTTGCATAGATTTACTAAGGTATTTACACTGACTTATTTAACATACTTTCCCCTTTCATATGACTGTCAAACTGTAGCAATTTCAGGGCTACATTATTTCCAGCTGGTCACTTCCTGGTTTTGATCGGTGTATTTAAAGGTAAAAAGGGTGGGATTTAATTTGGTTTATATTGCACCAATGCTACTGCTTTCAAAATATAAATGATTGATTTGTAAGTGTCATGAAAAGGAATAAAACAGAACTGCCCTTTTACACTATGAAAGGACAGTATAGTGTGAACATATTCTTTCTGTTGATAAATTCTGCCTGTGGAAGAATTGCATAACACTCATCACTCATTTTCATATTGATTATGAGTGGGATTCCAGTAATAGGTTGCTGTTTGCAAAGGATAAGGCGGCACTATGATTAGTTACCTTTTCCATAGAAAGCACTACAAAGGAAAATGCCAAATGTGTGCACTGCAGTATTCCTATCAGCCTGACAGTCTGTTACATGAACTTTTCTTTCAGTCCATTTTCCTTCAGAAATACAGCTTCAATGTTTTTGCCTTATTATTGTTTTAGGTTTAGTGCATTTGCATGCTCTCCTAACTCCGGATTCTTTCTTTAGTCAGTTATTTATTTTCCTGACAATCGTCTGTACTTGGGCCCTATAACCATTGTAACTCTTAAAACCTGATACAACAGTGCCCTCTGTAGTTTCTCCCTACATGGTTACTACCTGCAGCTGGTTTTGAGCATTTAGGTAAAGAACAGGATGTTTAGACTTATTTTTAGCTCAAAGAAAAGCCCCTTTTTTGTTAAGGAAAGATTTTGATTTTTCACTGACTGTTTCATATGCAAGAAAGGGAACAAAAGAGGCTGTTCTGACTCATCTTCCAGAGTTTATAAGATCTTCTGTCATTATCTAGTGCAAATCTTAAAATTTATCAGGCATTCATTCAAGGTAGTCATTAAAATGACTGGATGGGATTTTCTGAGTTTTTTAGGCTTTCCTGAAGCTTTTGTTTGAAGTGGAGCTTCAAAACAAAATAATTTTTAACTTACTTCCTTTGTGCTTGCTACTTCTCCTAATTTAGATCTTACATGATCTGCCAGAGACTAAAGACATGCTTGCCAGCAGAGCACCTAAGCTTTATTAATGATGTTGTTTTAATTCACACAGTGACTGAAGTAATTGTTGTTCATTAGCATTGATTTGTCTCCAAAACTCATTTACAATTTAGATTTCTCTTTTAACTCATCGTAGCTTAATATGCAAATAACTTTTTAGTGTGTGTTTTCTACAGAACTTGTTGGACAGGTTCAGTATTGAACACACATGTTCCCTGCATTCACATACATGCACATTCACACCCATGATCTGCCATTTAAATATTATAAACTACGATAAAAAAGAATGACCTTTTAAAAAATAAATGCTTTAACTACAATTAGTTGCTTCTGTAACAGCATCGTAAAAGTCACTCTGTGAAAAGTTAAATGGCTTACTTTATGATGGGGAGTGTTAATGTACATGTAGAACACACTCTTAATGGACTTCCATGAAATGAAATTCATAAGTCATTGCAGTAAATTATAGTTAATGATGTAACCATAGATGGCTATTCAAAACATTCCTGTATCTCTAATGATTTGTGTAAAGCACATGACTGACCACATGCCTTAGTTCATTTGGAACAGTAGGTAGATAAATGCATGAGCCTTCTACTTTTGAAGACCCTTTTTTTCTGTGTAACAAGTGGTAAGAATTTTGGTGGAGTAAATAATATGTCACAAACCACTTGCAATATTCGAGATATGGTAATAAATGGTGAGGAGGACTAATTTGATATTAAATTAGAGGTGAGATCGTTCAGAAGTGCAGTGTGTAGAAGCTTTGATTTTTTTTCTATTTTATGGGTAATCACTAGCCTCTAATCATCGGTCTTCTTTTTACCATGAGATTTTTTTATACTGAAATGTTACTGGAGGAAGCAACTATTATAACATAATGTGCACTGACTAATCCAGAAAACAGCCCATATTTACTATTTACTATATTATGTCTAGTAATGTAATGAACTTAGAGAAGTAGAAAGGTTACCCATGTTATTTCTGTAAAGCAACTATTATTCTACTGGCAGAAAAGTAATGTGATCAAGTAATTTTACAATAAAGATAGTTTGCTTAAAATTGCTTTCTTTCACTCTAAATTTAACAGAAACTTTGAATCAATCTTAATTCTTGCACCAATCACATTATTATTGTTAGTCTTAAATATTGGGGCAGAGTGGAGATCATTTTTGTTAATGAGCTTCTTCATTCATAGGAGGATTCATACAGTAAAACAAGTTGGGTTTTTTAAACAGTGTAGCCAAACCATGGATTGTTATAATTTTTAACGTGATCTTGAAAGTTTATTTCATGAAGGAAGGGTAGAAATGAGTATTAGAAAAAAAAAGGCAGTATAAATTTCTACTCTATGGAGGTATTTTGAGATTATTTCAATAGTATTAGTGGAACTTCATCACAGCTCACTCTTTTTAAATAAACCTGTCGCACAGATCAGTGGGAATTTTGCTTAGAAAATGAATTCTTCGTTAAAGTAATATTTTAATTAAGAAAACAAATATAGGTGATTTAAGTGTGATCTGGTTAGCAGTGATAGAAGGTTTTAATTTTAAACTGTAACCTTTGAGATAGATAAGATGTTGTCTATTTGGAAAAATGAATAAGTGTATTTTATTGCAATGAAACTTGCCAATTAAGATTCAGCATAATTAAAATAGTGATAAATATCAGTTACAATATTGGAGGCAAAGAATTACAGCTTTTCTGTCTACTGAGAGCTGGCATAACTTACCAGAAACTGGGCAAAGAAGTGACAAAGCAGGCACTGCAGATGCTTATAGGAAGTGTCATGTTTAGTCCACATACTTTTATATTTTTATATTTTTAAAATGTTGATGAATTTACCCCATTTTATAATCATTACCTCTCCCTAAAGTACCATGCTTCTTTTCATTTAGTTGAATTACGTGATCTGTGTCTGAAATATTTAACAAAGGAGAATCTGTAATTGAAAGTAGTTGTTTTCAAATAACTTACTTAAGATCATTAAATAAATTTCAAATGTCCTTTCATAAAATCTAAGATGATGCAAAGTAGTTAAGGGTATTTCTTAATTTTCATTTTTTAGTATTTCTTTAATTCTAAAATACCAAAAAAAGTGAAGACTGAATGTTGGATATATATTTTATGCATAAAATAATAAATACATATTCCGATTCATTTGGTTAACAGTTGCCTACACAATAACACTACTTGCATGAGGAGAAACAAATACTGTAATCTGAAATGGAATATCATTTGACATAGCAAAAGAAATATTGACTTTCTTTGCTGGAGACATTTATGAGACTTTTTTTATGACCCTAGGGCATATTATTATGCCTTTATGATTATATTTAAGTTTTAAGACCTCTTTTTTTTTTAAGGTTTTCTTTTAAAGACTCTTTTTTATTTTACCTTTCAGACATTCTTTCTCTTGAACTTGATCACATGAGAAAGAATCTTTGATGACATAATATCTTTAAAGAAAAACATTAGCATTTAGGTTTTTCTTGGTTATTTGATGGCCTGTTTTTATAACTACCAGAAGTATAGATAATATCCTCCAAAACAAATAGATAAAATTACTGTGAAGTGACAGTAGATACTGAGGAGTTAGGGACTGAAAACAAATTAACACTTTTCCTTTGAAATATTATCTTACAGACCTGTTTGTTCTACATTCCTTAGGCATTTTTCTTTGCTGTCTTCTGTATTATCCACACCCCTTTTTTTTTTTTTTTTTCCTTTGCAGTGTGCTTTTGGTATCTA
>VZRX01001435.1:336291-356951 GCA_013398075.1 Notiomystis cincta
CCCCCTTTTTTTTTTTTTTTTTTCCTTTGCAGTGTGCTTTTGGTATCTAGAACAGTGGTACCATTGTATTTCATGAAGGCACAATTTATTACAGAGTGTGTCATCCAAGAGGTGCATTAAACGAACCGGCTTTGTCGTCTTGGCTTTTTTCAACTTCTGTGTTCCCTGGCCAGTGTATCAGGGTTAATCTGTATAGATATAAAATATTTTGTAGAACTTGAGTGTAATGTTTGTGATTTTACAGAGCTAGATACTGTTGGTTTATAATTACTGAGGTTAATTTATTAAACATTCTTGTTCATATAGTCATGTTTCATTCTCCTACAGTTTGTCCAGTATTTTCTTTTTCTTTCACATGCCCTTTAGACCGCTACAGATTTCCAGTAATTTTGGTGGTTTTGTGCTACAATAACCCTTTTGGCCACCTTCAGGATTATCCTTATCCTTTGGAGACCAGTCCTGTGTTCTCTGAAACTCTGTCAGTCATTATTTATTACCCACTTGTCATTGTGACTTATTCATTGCTTACATCACCATTCTCAAACGTATTGCTTTACAGAAATGGTGAACAGTGCTGTGAAGGAAAGATCAATAAATGCTTTCAAAGGAAGATTTACCCTGAGACTCAGATCTTCTTTTTAATACTAAATCTGTGCTATTAGTTCTCAGATGGTTTTAATATCTTGACATCAAGTACCCTGTTTCTCAAAATGGAAAGATGCTATTGCATTAACTAACTTTGGTGGAGCAGGAGGACTTTGCTAATCAAGTTTTCTGACTTAAGAAACCTAAGAAAAAATGATAAAACATTTATATAATAAATGCTTGAAAATATTTCTTTGAGTTTTAGTGATACTATTTTTGTAACTGCACAAAGAGAAGAGAGGGCTTATTTGAAATCATCAATTGGAAAAAAATAGAAAAAAAATCTACTTTTCCCTGTGTGGATTTTAATGCTTTTAAGAGGTTCATGACACATGCTGTTTTGCTAGAGCATCCAGTTGCGTGTGATATGGTTACTCTTGACACTCTCCTAAAAGGTAGTTGCTCCAGAAAACTATTTGAGTACATACAGTATTAAATTTATTGTATTAGTTGCAAATACAGGCAGCTGAGAATCTGAAAGTGGCAAATGCATAATTTCCTACTTTCCTTTGTATATCTTCTACTTCAAATAAGCTGGAAAATCAGATTTTATTCATACTGTATTAAACATTCTATGTTGAAATCCCTTGGGAGGAAATTAAACAAAAAGGTCTCATGGGTGTGTGCTGTTTCATAATTTTTTACTTCTTGATTCTGCAAGGGTAATTTTTTCCATTTTTGAATTAAAGATAAAAAGATCTATACCAAACGTACACACTCACACACTTTGAACCAGGCAGATGAGGAAGCTGGAAACCTATGCAGCAACTTCTCCAACATAAAATGAGGGAGTGCCACATCTAATTAGCAGTCTACTGCTATTTCATTAATAGGATACAGTTTCATGGACTAAATTTTTGTATTCATAGGATGATGGGGTGTTTCATTGAGAAGTTTTGTTCAGTCTATTTGTTTCTTCATTCACCTCATAGTTGCTGCTCCATCAGTTGGTGGATATTCTCAGTGCTGTTTTCTTATCAGTTGCTCCAAATACAGTTATATCCATGACATTCCAGCCTTGGAATATTCATGTTCTCAGTAATTATTTTGCTAGGCTGTCAGAATTTTGGCTGCCAGAATATTCCTGAGAAATAAAAGCTGGAGAGAAGGTTCATTGCATTATATAATATGGGTGTAGTGCAGTATGGAATAGGAACTACTCTTTCCTTGCTGCAATAGAAATGCAAAGTAGTAGAGTTCAGTATTTTGAAAGATGTGCTCTCCAGTCTTAAAGTGTGCATTAGACAGTGCTGTAGATAGTGTCATGTAGTGCATGTTAGCAGACTATTAGAATAGCCTACTGTTATTTATCTTTTCTATATTAGTAATTAACCTATTTCAGACTTAAGCATGCGTCAAATTTGCAGAAACATAAGAAGTCTTTCAGGTATTAGACTTCTGTATTTCATCAAAGCAATATCTCATGTTAAAAATAGTAATGAAATACTTAAATATATAAGAAATACAAAAGCAGGCACTTCCTTGCTTCCAGGCTTGTTTTCAGTCAGTGGACTGGCATGCTGATTTGTAGCAAGCATTGTTCAACTCCCAGTTCCTGGGAAGTTTCCTTTCCCTGGCTTCTGAGTCTCTGAATTTTTTTTTCCTCCTCCATTTAGCATTCTGTGAGCTACATGATGTGCTAAGAGGATAGCACAATTACAACCTGTTTGTAAAATACCTTGACTGAAGAAATGAGTAAATTGTATTTAAGTGATTTAAGATTGCATAGGAAACTTTCTTCTCATCCTGCTCCCCATTCTCTCTTTCATCTAACTTGCAGTTTTCTGATAAGGTAGCAGTCATGTTTTCAGTTTTTATACATATATTATGCCTTTTATTGCATTTTTAAAAGGATACTTAGAAACTTCTATTGAAGAACTGAGACTTCCTTACAGAGAAGTTTTTCTCAAAGCAGATCACTAGGTTTTAAGTTGTCTTGATTCCTTTTGGGTGGAAAGCATTATTATTTACAGTTTTCCCCTCAAACTGCTAACTCAGAATTCCTCCAGATTTAGTTTTCTTCTCAAGCTTTTTGTTTCTTCTTTGTACAGAAAAGTTCTCTCCCCACTGAATTAGAATACAAGTTTTCACTTCCTTAGTTGAGTGATGGTATCTGCATGAGGCAAGGGTCATGTCTAATGCCTAACTTCTTATTCCAGTGAAGGATAGGACTCATCCATCTCTTTGGTCACTTTGGTTATGTTTCAGTGGTTGGTCTGTTTGACAGGACTTCCACTATTGTTTGTATGGAGGTTTAAAGTACATTCAACTTAATTTGTTAATTGTATCTTGTTAAGAACTCTTGACTGAGGCCACACTTGCTAGTCTTATGTTATTTTGATACTTAGTTGAAATGAGGTTGGGATCCTTGACCTCTTCTTCCCAAGTATACAATTACAGTGGAACAGTGTGATAGTATGCAGTGTAAACAGAAGGCACTGGTTTAAAACACTGAGAGCATGAACATTTCTCATTTGAAAAAATTATATTTGTCAATAAAATAACAGTTCAGTTTGAAAGACGAATATAAATATTTTGCTTCTGCTAAATGAGACAAAAGTATCTGTGGGAAGACCACACTTACTTTGAAATGGGTAAGAAAGCTCAATAGTGGGCAGCCCATTGTGCAAATGTCTGCTCTGAGAACTGGAAAGGAACTGCAACCTTAATGAATGTGAACGCCTCTGAACTTCTACCGTTTCTAATGTCCTTGTCCTTGTCTGGCTGTTTTGTTTTTGTGGTTTTTTTTCTTTTTAAACTGTCCTTTTCTGTTTCTCAGTTTGTGTGGGTCTAGACTCAGAGACTGTGACTTGGCTGGTAGATTCTTTGGTTAACAAAATACTTCTGCTCATATTAAATAGCTGTTTTCCTTTTCCTCTTATCTTTTCACTGCAGTCCATAGTCACTTATATGAAGGGCACAGGTCATGATAAGTACTGTTTGCAATTTTAGACACCTCACCTCAGTCCTCTGAAATTTCCATTAAAAGAAGACAACCAACCAACCAACAAAACCACAAAAAAACCCCCAACATATTAAATAATTGTAGCATGTCAATTAGAGAAGATGCATATGACTGAGAACCTACAAGAAAAAATTCATGCATGTACCTTTAAACAATAAAGCATTCTGGAGATGCCTTTTTTAGTTTGGGCAACACAAAATGTAGGAAATTCTGATTCAAGCAATATTGTCTTCTAAATTTAAATAATCAGGTTGTTCTTAATCTTGGAGAATTCCATAACAATCATCCTGCAATTGAGGAATGAGTGAGAAGGGATGATAAAGGAAGACAGGCATTGTCTTCTCTGTGATGCAGCTACATACTGACAGTGGCAGAAAACTTAATATTTAGCTTACTTTGGTGCACATTTTTGAAGATGTGGAATTTGAATTGTAAAGAAAATGTAGATAGCTTTAGGCAGACAAGGTAGCAAAGGGATCTTTGATGCTCTACCTAAGTGCTTTTATCTTTCTTGCTATCCATTTCCTATTAAAACAGCACATACAAAAACAATACCCCTAAAAATATTTTTGGGATTGTACTGTAACACTGAACTAATGTTTTGTATTTTTTTAAATGTCACAATTAAAAAAAAAAAGAAAAAAAGAGCCAACCAGAGGAAGAGTGGTCAAGTGTATAACTTCAAATTTTTTGCATTTTCTTGGATTTATTTTCAGTATTTACGTGTGCCTGGGATGGGAATAGAAGACCTATGGTAAAAATTGGAGTTTTAAAAAGTCGCACATACTTTGGAGGCTGTTGGAATTTGGAAGAGGAGGGGTAAATGATTAACATAAATCTCTTCTTCCTTTTTGCTCAGTAACAGCCTTACATCATCCATTCTTCTCTGCCTTTGGAGTAGGTTCAAGATCAATTAAGTTGACAGTTTTCTCTCTTGGCAGGGTTCCTGATTTTTCTTCTCAGTGTTTTCTAGTCTACACCTTTTCCTGATATTATTTTTCTGCATATTTTTTCTCTACTTCTACTTCAAAATGCTTCTCCTTACATTCCCACTCCATTGTTAAACATTTGCCTGCATTTAATCTTCCGTTATCACCTGAACAAGCTGTATTTTTTTTTCTTATTCTCTAAAACATTGTGAACCTGCCAACCTGTCTCCTTTCTTCCCCATGCCTTTGTGTTCAGGTTCCTTTTCTGGTACTCTCAGAAGAACACATCTTCCTGGAGAAAAGAAAACCTCACTTTCACCCAGTTGGAAGAAGTAAAACCTCCTCTCCCCCACATTTAGACACACATTTGCTTTGAGATTTTAAGGGGGCGTAATGGCTGCCACTCTGAGAGCAACCTGATGCTACAGCCCTGTTGACAATATGAGATGTCAGAACTTCAGAATCAGAAATGCGTTTCTGATTTATGCAAGCTAATAAAGTAAAGCAAGATGGAGCAGAGTTTAGGGTAACATTAAGTGTTTGGGGACTTTCATCAATCCTTTTATGTTAAAATTTGTTAGAATGTGTTTTCTTCTATAATTTTTTAATTGTTGCTCCTTTACAGAAAAATACTGTGAAGTTTTACTCTGCTACATATTTCTCCTTTGATTTTGCTCTTTCTGTGTTGATATTTTTTATTTTCTCTTTTACCATGTCTTTGGCATGTTATCATCTGCCTTTCCTTTCTGTTATTTCCAATCTCCTAAAAATCCTTCTGTTATATTTCTTCCTCAAGGAAGATCCTCAAGCTGCCCTTTCTGCTACACAAATTCTCTCTGCCTTGTAGTAATATCCCCTAAAGTGTGGTCTTGTCAACCCAGATTGTGGCAATGTTGCTTTCGTATATTGGCATTTTCTGAAGGCTTTCCACTTACAGCCTTACCTGGGTTTAGGGTAAGTTAGACTTTACATGAATGTGATGCCTTTGTACCTGGTTCATACTTGTCTTGTTTCTGGTATAAGTAGTATTGTATTTTGTTTCAGAGGCATCAAGTCTGTTTAAAATGGAAAAGTTGGATCAGATTTGCCTAGAATACTTGTGTGAGAATAGATCAGCTCAAATGTCATTTTTCAATGTAAAACCTTAATGAAGTTTTCAGGTTTTGGCCAAGAATTTTTGTCAAAAGTGTCATACTAATGCTTTGTTGTGAAACTGGTTTGCAGTTAACTGATTGAAATGCAAAATCTCCATTATGTAGGAAAAAGATTTCCAAAGATTTTTGCTGAGAATGGAGGAAAATCAGATACTTAAATTTCCTGTGAGACAAATGAAAGCAGAAAATTGGAATTTCTTCTGTCTTCCTGAACTTGGACAGATAATTATTGTGAGAAAATGGCTTTGGGTGTTTTGTGCTACTCTTTCTGGATCCTGTCTTCAGGCTGGACATGGTAGAACCATGTTGTCAGTTTGGGACCGACGGATAGGGAGAGTCTGTTCCTAAGTTCACAACTGTTTGCCTGGGGAACTGTATTAAGGGCTGTGGACCATACAAATGCAGACTCTGGTGGAGCCTGTTAAGTAAACTGACAGCAACCTGGCAAGAAAACTCCTGTCATAACTGGAAACTGTCCAAAACCAATTACTTCTTATAAAACACTTAGGCTTTAATGCACTGGCATTTCTAATAAAAACTATTGTGTTGGGAAATCTCAGGTGCATTTTAGCCTTGAAGTGCTACTACGTTACTATCACCAAGTAATAATGATAATCACAGAATCATAAAATGATAACATCACCTTCTTCTGCCTATTAGCTTTATTTGTGTTCTTGCCCCTAATATGAAACAAACCCAGATTGCTTATAAGTGAAGTTACTGTATATTCTCATCTTTGCACTCTGCATTTTAAGGTGATGTTTTAAGGTAGTGTTGATAGCTGAGGGAGCCTGCTGGAGGTGGGAGGCAAAAGTGCAGTGATGAATTGCACATTTTATAATTCTACTTATATTTGTTCTTAAGTGTTTATATCACAAGTCTTTTTCAAATTTGTTATTAATAATGATTTGTATTACTATTATATAACCTGAGGACATCACTGATTGCATAATCAGTTATAGTAGAGTATGCATTAATTTTTATACTGAAAACACAGGTTCAGGCATAGACTGTACACAAAGCTAAGAATGTTCTCCTGGTAATCAAAGGTAAAAGGAGATTCCTTCCTGTGTGCATCAAGACTGCTAGAAGAGACAAAGCTCTCACACAAGGAGCAGTGCCAGTGGTTCTCAGAGAGGCTGGGATGTTAATCCCTGGCCATACTTTCCACTGTATTTAAAGTAGAGCTTACAATTCTCTTCTACGAGGCATTATGAAGGCCTTTAATTTCCGTGTCAGTTTGTAGAGGACCTGGGGTTTTTGAGTAAAACCACATAATGAAGACAGGAGACAAAGGTAACTCCTTTCTAAGTGCCTGAATAACAGCTGTGCTGAGGTACCCTCTTAAAAAAACCTCACTAATTTTTAGACACTTATGAGATGATTTTTCCCAGGTGGTCTATAGTTTCTGTGAATATGCCTAAATTTGTAGAGAACATTGGCTATTTCCGGTTATATCTTTAGTAAACTGCTCAGAATAAGAAATCTTTATAATGAAAATTTGATACCTTAAAATACTGCATTTTAATGGACAGATGATATCTAATGTTTGCAACTGTTTTACAGACTGATTTTTAGGTATTGGACTCAAATGTGGAAATTACCAAGTGATGTTTTATGGCCTGTATCATTCCAGTTGATTAGATTGCAGAATGGTCCCTTTCTGACCAGAAATATCTAAAAATTGCTGTTAAAAAAGCAGTAAACAATGTAGGAGTTTCACTGAGTGCTTCTGTTGAGTTAGTCCCTTTTCCATAATTGCAAGAAATTTTAAAGTCAATTTTTAATACTGCATTGTAAATTATATTTATTAGAAATAAAATTGCATACAGTTGAAAGCTATTGAAAATGCAGGGCGAACTATGAAAAAAGGCAGGGATGTCTCTGCCTCTACATTGTTGAAACTTGGTTTTTTTGAAGTACTCAAATACTTTTTCATTTCATTTCTATGCAAGAAGAGAGAAGGCTGCATCAGAGATTAAAGAAAAAAAAACCAAAAAGGAGAAAGAAACAACATTCAGTCATATCAGTTTGTGGTTGCCTACGTTGCAATTTATATAGGTTTCTCTTCAAGTAAAATTCAGACTGAGTTTCAAGTCTCAGCAGAAGTTGCAAAGTATTTCTTAGCTGTCATTGTTCCAGGCATGTACACTTCATGAAGGCAGGTCATTAGGAGCTGGAACATTTGCTTTGAAATAGATATTCTGGGTAAACTTAAAAGTGAACATAATTTAAAAGCAGTAGGCCCTTCACTTTTAATTTGCCTTAGTTTGCTGAACTCTTTTACAATGGATTAATATCTGGTTTTATTTTTTTTTCAAAGTGTATATAGTGATTGCATGTCACTATATATAATTTTTTATAAATCTAACTATGTCTAGTTTTAGAAATTGTCTTTTGGGGCTGTTTCTTCTTGCATTGGGCATAATTGCAGTATGGGCTATCTTCGATGAATTTTCCTAAGCACCCATTTAATCTTTCTAATAGGGCACTTGCAAAAAGTCTCTTAGGCAGAAGAGTTAGAAGTATCTATAGAAGATAAGAGGATAAGAGGGTAAGACTCCTCTTTCAATGGAAAATGGATTTTTATTGTTGTTTTATCTGCCAAGCTTGTGCTTGTAATGTGTAATGTGATAACAAATAAAAAAATCAACTCAAATTTCTCTTTTTGAAACCTTTACAAGGCATCTCATTAAGGGGAGTTCCTCTGGTGTGAGGAGCTGGGGTGGCAGTAGTAGTGCTTCTCCAAACTCTTATCACTGATTACCAATCTTGCTGACCTGTTGTTTGCCATTGAAAATAATGGAAGTTCTTGATTAGGAAATGGTGAATAAGCTTGCCCAAATTTGAATGTAGCTGGTTTCAAATCTCCCTGAAAGGATTAAGATAATTTAGCCTTGTGTTTCTAGCGTTAAATACTACAAAATATCAAGACACTTTAAAAAATGAACTCTCTTTTCCTTTGTTTTAAAAATCCAGATGATGTTGAATGAAGCTTCATTAACCAAAGAGTAAATGAAGGCCAAGTATAAGAAGATGTGGATCTAAATATTTTTTTAAAATCATGATAAAATCATTACTAGTACAGTTAGATAAATTAAGTACTGTGCTATTGGTACTGTGGTTTATGTAGCAATCTACAGGGAAAGGATGGAGAAGAGTGGTTGTGTTGTTCACATTCTGATTTTTATTTGTACCTGATAAAGAACAGCAAATATTGTCTCTAATGATGAAGTCATCTGTATTGTAATAACAAATAATTTGCATAGCACTGATTTCACAACAGTTTTTCAAGTATTGACATACTACTAGTTATTGAGTTTGATTAGGGTTTATTGTTCGTGCATAGAGAGAGACCTTCATCAGAGAGACCTAGTAGTCTTTGCAATTGGTGATGCCTTCCAAAATTTATCCCATAATTCACATGCAGCATGGATAGCAGTGATTACTTAGCACATTCAAAGAATTTTTTTTAATGTTATGGTAATACTGTTATTTTCAATAAACCATCCAATACCCAAGTAATTTGAACACTATTCCTGCTGTTTTATTGTATTGTGATATAAACATAAATGCAGTGTTAAAAGCTATACCAATGGTGTCAGACTCCTTAAGGACTTGAGAAAACTGTCATAACTTCTAAAATAACTGATAATCGTTTGTGGGTCAAAAAGAGCAACATGCTGTATTGCTTAGCTTTCTGCTTTCTTTTTCTCAAGGTTTGTCTGAGATTTAATTTTATGTGAAGTACACAAAACACTGTCAGTGAAACATTATCACTTTGTAAAAGCTGTTTAGAATATGGTCTGGCACAAAATGTGCAGAAAATTAAAAAAGAATACTCACAACTTCTTGCATAGAGCTGAGTTGTATATATTATTTGAAATTGTGACCAAAACCAGAATATGTGATGTGACTGCATCTCGATATTTGCAAGATAAGCCTAGAGCTACGAACTTAGCTTTTAAAATTTAAGATTATATACATAAATATATATGTATAGAATTAAATAAACATGTATAAATAAAATTTCATATATGTGATTTCATGTGTTTACATGTGTGTGTATATATGTAGTTCTGAGGGGTTTATTTTGTCTTATCCATTGCATAGTATTTCCACTTGAATGTATATTTTGATTTTTCTTCTGGGACTAGGTGGAATGCCTTTCCATTACACTACTGAAAGAATAATCCACTTGAACATTATATTTCTCCCTAAAGGAATGGTCTGTTGTAGTCATATGATATTATTTTTCACAGAGTGATATTAACATTTGTGATGTAGTGATTTTATCTTGATTCAAAATGTTTTGTTCTAGTACTAAAAATAATAAGGAGTATCTTTTGTATCCTGCTGCTAAAAAAACCCTCAAAATCAAGGAAATCTGAAAACAACCCAAGGCCATCTGCATGTTCTTTGTTAATAATGAAGGATTTGTGAAATTCAAAGTACAAAATTTAGAGTGGATAAATATGTGCAACACATTTGTAGAGTTTAAAAAAAAAAAAAAAAAAAAGGAAAAGGAAAACATTCCAAGACATGTAAATTGGAAATAAAATAATGCTTTAAATTTGATTTTATAAACACTGTTCTATACAAGTGTATCTTTCAAAAAGATGCCCTTAAAAAAACGTGTCTTTGTTGTCATTGTTAGAGTGTTCCACAACTGCAAAACTAGTTTTTAATGATAGGCAGAAGTGGGTAGTAATTTTGAATTCACATCAGAATTTTGTTTTAACAAGTGACCTGTTTATTTTACATACTTCTAAGACTTGCCATTAATTTTTCCTTCTAAGTTGTGTGGAATGCAGCAATTACACCTGTGTCACAGAAGGGCTAGAAACATTTTTCTTTAATCTGATACTCTGCCTTTGTCTCTGATGACAGACAACTACAATATAGCTTAATATTTATTTTCCATGAATTAAATTAGTTTTTGGATACATTAAAGCAAAAATATGGGCTTTAGTACTAATCCTTTAGTACTAATTGAGCTCTAATACTGATAATTTTGATTTTTTTTTTTTAAATCAGGTTGTTTTTTTTTCTTCCCTATAAATCCTAATGAGATTTTACACTCTTTCCAGGGCTGCTCCTGCTTCTCCCCAGCAGTGTGATCTGACAGGCAGTATGTTGCACACTAGAGTCTTGAATCCTGACCTCCTTGTCCTGTTCTTTCCCTGTTCCAAGACTCCAGCAGGAAAACCGGTCTAGACTGAATCACACAGTGATCCAGAACATTGGAACTTCTTGAATTACATTTGCACTCTCCTAGTAAAATGATTGCATTCTGCATCTGACTGAGCTCTATCTTGTAGGTAGACTGAAACTGGTGATTCTTTGCTGTTTAGCATTTTTCAGATTCTTTGGTCAACTTCTCTTCTGTGAGAAAAATTTGTTGCTATCAACAGATTACTTTGATCTAGAGGATGCTGGCAGACCTGTATTCCCAGAATATTTGTTAGTTACAATGATACATAAGTTTAAATTAATTTAGAAATTAAAAGGCAATATTCTGGAAAGAAAATGAGGATCTGTCAGTGGGAAATAGCCCCACATCTTGTAATTCAAATGAGTCCCTTATTTTATGGATCACATAAGCTATTGTAGGTGAGAAGGCTTGGAATAAGAATTGAATAAAGGTTTAGAGAGGAGCTACTTGATGAAGCTCTTTATAGATTAATAATCTGTTTGCCTCATTAACCACTTAGACCACTCCAAAAACATTAAATTTCTCAGTTCATCTCATGATGTGGCAGGCATGTGCTGTTGCTGAAGAATTACCCACCTCCAGTAATGGACATACATAAGTTCAGTCACTGCTGAAGACACAGATTTTTTTTCTTATATTCAGAATGCTACATTTTGTCCAAAGGCCTATAAAAATTGTCTGATAATAAAAAAGTAGAATACTTTCCTGGTATTGATGCTTACATCAGAGTACTTACTACTCTGCCAGATTTTGCCATCTGTGAGAGATGACCATTTTAGTCTTTGTTCCTTAAAATAAAGTGAAAACCCTTAATGTAGTGCAACTGAGAGGGTGTTTTGAAATTTGGACTAGGCTGGGAATTTCTGAGACTTCAAGGACTTTCACCAGAGAAATGTGTCATAAGTTGTTCTCTCCTCAGGGACCTGAAATCCAATCACCTTCTACTCTGTAAAGATTAGTTTATGGCAATATACTCTGAGCATAAGGTATAAAATGGGAATTTGGAGGCAATGCAGACCTACTATGCTGAGTGTTAACAATCCTGCAGTACATCTAATATGCTTTTACTAAGAAGTAGTATTGCATTATTCGTTCAGGGTATATTTTTAGTTCCTTATCTTTATTAATTGGTTCTAATTAATAAGCTCTAAATATCTAATGTAGAAGTGTTTTTATTGTAAGTAGGAAAGTGTTATCCTTAAGAATGAATTAATAAGCTGTTGTTCTGCCAAATTACCATATCTGAGCAAAGGTAGACATACACAACTTATATAGAAATATGACTTTATGTGGCTGCAGCTGAAAATGTGAAGTGTCTGAAATATGATCATTCAGCACATATATATTGTACTGAAGTCATATAGAAAAACACTTGTTTCTATTTTGACGAGAAAATATTGGGAAGAACCCTTGATTCTTTCAGCTAAGCAGCTCCATCAAGAGGTGACCTTGTCTTTTTTCCAAACACAGTGATGGAAAAATATCCAAAAAATGCACTTTATAAGAGAATCAAACATGAAATTACAGTGTGGCATTTTGTGCTTCTCTGCAATCTGGGAAAGACGTTACTGAAAGTTGCAATATTTTCATCAATATGAGTAAATGATGCCATAGATGAGCAACATAAAATAGCACTGAGTATGTGCAGAATTCTCTTTTTTCTCAAGACTTTTAAATCCTCAGTGAATTGTTTTTATGGGAAGTGCAGTGTGGACACTGTAGTTTTGAAACAGTAATTATTGTATCATATTTAAATTTAAGGAGGGTCACTTCCAAAGATTAGAAGAAAATGTATACCAATGTAGAAAGTGAGGGATTGGGTTTTAAAGAATATTTTATCAAGATTGCTTTAAGTTTGTGTAGTCTATAGAAGAATTTGAAAATCATGAGTATGCCTTCATTTACTTCAGTTTTATTCAGTTTCTTTTTCATATGATTTCTAGAATCGGTGTTATTTAGGCAAAATAAAGATAAAGAGCCTTACCATACCAATTTAATTTGATGAAACAAACATCTGGTGTTACATTGTTGAGATTCCTAACAGTTTTAAGAAATTTCCAAACCCTGTTGACTTTTGGAGAAGTAACAAAAATGTTCAAGATTAAAGGAGGGTTCGTGAGGTTTCTGTTCCAAGTACAAAAAGAAAGAGGCTTTTCTTTTAGACTTGTGATTTCAATAGACTGTTTTCCTCCAGCGTAAGATTTGAGAAAGTCCTGTGTTCTGCTTTTATGTAAGGAGGAGTGATTATAAGATCAGAAGAGCAGATTATTGGCAGTGCAGATAATAAGAATATTTTAGAGTTTATCTAAAACATGTTGTCATAGGGAAAAATTGAAATTTGCAGTATTTATTAGAGATCTTGTGGGAGTTTTTGTGTACTCAGAGTCCCTGCCAAGATTATCTGCTCATACAAGTAAGAGCAGCATAATGATTTAGTAGTTTGTGTTTTAGTTTATATGAAGTTCTGAAAAATTTTTAGAGGGACACAATTTACCAACAAATGTGCACATATAGCAGAACAAGTGACATTGATTCATGCAGGAAATTTTCAGGTGAAGATTGTCCACCTTTCTTGCCAGCTGATGTTTGGCCATAGTGGCCTACAGTTTTCCATTAGAATAACACCAAATAAAATATAGTAAATCTTACTTCCTCAACCATGCCCTTCTTCTCATACATTCATTATCAGGTAATTTCACATTCCAATAACTTGTGCCCCTGTAATAATATTTGCTATAATACTTGTTCTATATTACAAGAAGACTTTGGCACTTTGCGAGAAGATACAATTTTTAACTAAAAAAGCCTGTGAAGACAGTGAAAGCCACAGGGTTTTTAATTTGTCTGTCAACAGTTAAAAATTTTAAATTTATTAGTCACTTAATTACTCTACATGTACTTCAGTGTTCTAGTTTTTGTGACATTTCAGGAATGATTGCAAATCTTTTGCATCTTCACAGTATAAATTAGTTATAAAGTATGTTCATGTTATCGATAGACGTGGCTCAGCATAGAGGTAGATGTGAATTAGCTGTTTGTAAGAATCTAATTTAAAAATCTGCAGACTTACTGATAAATGTCTGCTTTTTCATCAAGGTACGATGAGGTTAAAACTTTGTTTTTCCTGTCTGTCATATTACATATTTTTTTATTCAAGTACTTCAGATTACTGAATGTGGTTGATATTTCAGGCTTATTTTTTCTTACAGAATGTGATATTTTGCTCTAGCACAGTATGCTCCAGGTGTTATTTCTACAAGGCTAGTTGCTGAAAAGCTAAGTTTGACAGTTAAATTTTGGTGGAGAGTGATTTATAAATACTTTCAGGAGGTCTTTTCTACAAATACTGGACATTCCCAAAAAGGATTGTTTGCTCACAGAATTACTAACAAGAATCAAGTTACTTACATGCCTCAGTATTTGCCAGCCTGTGTTCTGAAATACTTTATTAAATAACATTGCTTTGACAATACTCATAGAAATAAGTTAGACTGGACAATTCTTGTGTAACATCTTCCTAGAGCAGCTTCCCTTAGTGGAAGTCTGTTAATGACTTGAATGACCCAAACCATGGTGTGTACCTCAGCTAACCAGAGCCATAGAGACTGAGCAGAGTTTTGTAGATGCTGTACTGGATGCGTGTCTTGTTGGTCTTCTTTGTGGAGGGGTACCTTGCCATTAGCACCTAGAAGTTGGTCTGCATGGAAGCTGTGTGGTCAAAGCAAGGGAGAAAGATCTTATGTCTACATTCAAGAAGTCTGGCTTTTGGCTCTTACAGTTTGTTAAACATACTATTTAAAGAAAGAAATCCAGAAATTAAATTCTGCCTGTCTGAGGTCAGAGTAAGTGAACTGAGTTTCATTATCTAAATCATGAAACTTCTCTTAACTAGAAACATACAATCTAATATTCCTTTGACCTTTCTCTTGATTTAGTAAGTGGTTTGTCTTCAGCAAGACATTGATCTGACACATATAGGCCAGTACCTGCCTTCATGAACAAATACTTTTTTTTTTTTCATTCTGAAGAATCAATACATGTTGGTATGTTAAAAACCTAGCTTTTAAATCTGATCACAGATTATAACTACTAATTCTAGATGAATATAACTTGATTGCCAAATAATTATACTTAAAATCACCAGCACTTAAACTGTCCAGTGTAGCATCAGAACAGAAACATGCATGGTTACTTGACTGTTTTGTAGTTTGTTCACTGGCATTTTGTTGTTGTGATGCAATGTCATTTATTCAATCTGAAGGTGACTGTTCATGTTAATTTTGGCTATTAAATTAAGTAATCGGTCTTTGTTGAGGTAATTTTGTAAATAAGATTTCCTGAAAGAAGTGTCTGCAGGCAAGTTTGCTCTATAATTATTTGAATATTTAAGAGCTGAAAGTCCCAAAGGTGAAACAGACATTTATTTGAAACCAATTCTCTGCACAAAATGCAATGAAAAAAAAATATATTTTTTGTTCAGCCAGAGACTTTTGCTTCATTGTCAAAGACTTTGTAGCCTCTGTGACTGGAATGTAGGCCTGAGTTAACAGTTACTCTGTTAACTGTTAATAGATGTAAAGAAAAAAAACCAGTTCTGTAGAAAACTCTTTAGGTAGCCTTTACAATAGTGGATGTCTGTTGATTTTTATTTTAGTGTTCTATGTTTTTTGATAAATATGTCTAACTATGTTAAATTTTACCAAATGCCTATTGGGTTTACTATGACATCTTTTTAATTTGAAAAATTAATCAATTAAATTAAATAATTTAGAAAAAAAGCTCATTAAACAATATGGGATCTAAAATGATATAGCGACTTTATTGAATTCTGTGAAAATAATTAATAGAGAAAACATTAATTCATTAATGAATGATTTCTAATTTCTAAGACTAATCATTCACTTTGTAAATGCAGCTAAATGGAGAACCAGTATATCAGGAAAACTTGCATTTATGGTGTGGTATATGGCCATAGTGGAAGATTTTTCCTGGTTTTCCATTTCTTGTGTTTAGAATGTGATTCTAGCCTTTTGAACTGCAGTATTTCATTATGCTTCTGTTTGATATTAGACTTTGAGAGTGATATTTCTGTCTCTTTTGCTCTCTTTTTCCTTTGCTGTGGTGTGTGTATGTGATCACGTTCAAGCAAACTCATGCCTGCACCATCTCCCTGAACGTTTGGCACTTCCAGGGAGTAAGAGGACCATATACTAATTAAATGTGTTTATTGTGAGAATGCAGTCAGATATTGAAGGTGCCCCTACAGTGAATTAATTAATAGATATTGTGTGTGTGTCTGTGTGTGTGTGTTTGCAGTGTTTCAGTAATTGCAGTTTGTAAAAAACTCTTAAAGTTAAGCCTTCAGTTTTGCTTAAAGGTAGGTGGTAGGGTGCCTATGTGCTATTAAGGGCATTTGTAAAAATGTATCTAATTAGCTGTTAAAGTTTAGTTACATTGTATTATCACCTTGTATAGATACCCATATTCAGTAATTTGCTTCTGAAGCAACTTTCGATAAGGCCACTGAAGACTTCTGAAATTCATAACGAGAGTGTTCACACAGGGATTTCATGTAAATCCATATTCTATTAATTCCCACCTGGTTTTGGAACTACTTCTTCCTAGAGAATGAAGGCACAAGATGCATGTGTTTTGAGGTCCCTGTGTGGAAGACAGGGAAGTCCCAGATGATGTGTAGTGATCTGCAGTCACTAAGATGATCTATGTGATTTGTAGCTAGTCTGCAGAGCCTTACCAAATAGTGGGCTTTCAATTTGACATAGAGTTATTATATCCTTATGTCTAAGGAATATTTCCATATTGTCTTTGATTACTTGCAGCTGCATCTGACAGACAAATCAAAGCTTAGAAAAAAATCACATACTCTGTTTGAAATCACTATAATCAGTGATCTTAGAATTCTTCACAAATTATAAGGCAAAGCTCATATTTAAGAGTTTTCTACTCAAATAATTGTAGAAGCCTAACAGTCCTGTTGCTAAGGTATATATTGTTAGTCACACACCTGCAAATATGTTTTGCTTTATTTTGAAGTTTTACAACTGTATGGTAATCATTATTTAGGCACAAATAGCCTTAAACATTAATTCAAGTATGGATAACAGTTTTCAGTTATTCATACAAGCTTTAAGGAGGATGTTAATTGGAAAGACAATTTCATTTAGAGACTATATTTTATATCTTGGTCATAAAAAATGAACTCTATTGTGGCAAAGCTGTGAGTCACATGTTAAAAATTAAATCTAGTTTAACCATTCTTCAGCTGTTTATACTTCATTTCTTACAAAGATGTGTTCTACACAGTAAATATTTAAGAATATTCTGCATTTTTGTGAATGGCAGTGCTCAAATTTTCTTGCAATACACATGAATGGGCATATATAGGCACAGGTCTAGCACTTCCTTTTTCTTTGTTAATATTTTGGCTGTTGTACACAGTATTTCATTTAAGATAGACATTATTAAGGTGGTGAATAGTGCTGTGAAGTGATATGCTTAGCAGTAACCTTTACTCATAATGTGATATTGTCTGTATGTCTTATTTTGTTCAGCTTTCTCTGGCACTGATGAAGCCTAAGGCTGCTGTTTCTTTGAGTTGCTGATAATTTTTTATCTGATTAACTGACACATTTAGTTGAAATCAGACACAGCCCTTAGGCTGGGCATGGATTTAATTTAAAAAGTATCAAAGGTTTGCACTGTGTGCTGTTTAATCATCATGTTTATCAGGCAAAGAAAAATTACCGGAAGGACCATAGGGAGAGGGTTATCTTAAGGAGCAGTAACTTGGGAAATTGATAATAACTCTGAGGTAATTTACAGCTAACTTTTACATTCATTAATATAACATTTCCCACTAATAGTTACAGTGCATGTAATATACTAATTAAATTGAAAACATTAGCACTAATTTTCTTTTTGCTGAACTCTGAAAGGGTCAGGTAAAGACATTAAAATATGAAATTATAGAAAACCTCTGCACGGATACTGCTGCAATAAATTTTTTACTTACTATAGAATACTTCTACCAGTATTGTATGCTACAATGCATAAGTAGTAATTTCCTCAGATTACTGTTACCATCATTACTTGGGAAAAAAAGCAAAATTAAAATAACAGTGTGCTAGTATAAATTAATCTTACCTCTGTTTATCTTTTACTGTGAAGCTGTATGTTAGAATTGTACATGGATATAACAGAGGCACCTTGAAAACAGCAGTGATGTTTTGGAGCTTTCACAAAACTGTTACGTTTTTTATACTGTTTTCTGATAGGAAATGCATCTAACGGTAATTCATGATACACAAAGAGCAGCAATTTTGAATTTTGTTTTTCATTAAACTGTTTAAAATAATAAATAACTTTAAAACTAGGACACCTTAAACATAAATTGTGCGTTTTAGTATAGTTACAGTTGCAAAGATCAATAAGCTATTCTACCACAGTTGTTTATGAATATTATTGTTCTTGTCCTGTGAACAGAAATAAATTAACTGTTATAGCAAGATATAG
The DNA here is from genome assembly GCA_013398075.1 of Notiomystis cincta. Classification (NCBI taxonomy): domain Eukaryota; kingdom Metazoa; phylum Chordata; class Aves; order Passeriformes; family Notiomystidae; genus Notiomystis; species Notiomystis cincta. The sequence goes on from VZRX01001435.1 coordinate 354,733, forward strand.
AATAGTGGTGTAATTTCACTTACCATTAAAACATAGCTTATTTTTATATTTTTTTTTATTTTAATGTACCTAATTATCTTAGGTACATTAAAAAAAAAACTACTAAAAATGGGTTATTTATTTTTTAAAAGTTTATTTTTCTTCCTGCCTTTGGAAATGAGTACTTTTGGTAGCTCTAAAGGGGAAAAATAAGTTTTAAAATGTCATATGGAAAATAAAACTTTGTTAACATCTGTATTCATTTGTGTTTAGCATCTGGTTTTATGTGTACATGGCATACTTTGTGTTGTAATACTTCGTGACAGAGTATATTGTACTGAGTATAAGTGCTTTCTGAATTATCCAAATATTCCAGAGAAGCAACTTATTTTTAGAGTAGCCTATTGCACTAGAAACATTTTAGTAAAGTTTAGCATAGGTAAATCATCTCTTAAATTAACAGCATATTATGCTTCTTGAACTAATAATAAAGAAATCCACTCAGACAACCCAAGAAAAAAACACCTTTCCATATTAACTTTCCTCAGATGTTTTTCTGTTATCTGTTACATTTGTATGATACAGCATGTAACATCTTTCCTTCCCAGTTTTCCCAAATTCACTTCCTCGGCTTCAGAGCTCAGTGCAGATCCCTGATATTTACCTGCAGATGTCAGCTTGGTTTACCCTTGCTGAGTGCAGTTTTGTGAACATGCTTTTAATGGTACCAAACCTGATCACATTCCGCATTAAAAGCAAAGGCACTATTGATTCTGGGATGGATTCTCTGCTAACCATGATCAACTCTTAGTCAAACAAAATGCTATCTGTTTGCAAGGTGTCCAATAATAACTCTTTCAATACCAAAGAATAAGTCTGGTGAAGAAGTAGCTTGCAGTTATTACTCTTTGCATGCTTCAAGTGCTGAGCTGAATATACTGTGGGGCAAGGCTTTATGTAAACTTTGTCCAGCTGAGGAGTTTATGAGGGTTATTAGACCATAGTTTTTCTTCTGTTCTACCTCATACTCCATCCTTCTTTCTTTCAAATCTTATTTCTTGAATTTGTGCCACTCCAACCTTAGTTTGTTGAACTGGACAAAATAGAGGGATTGAATTTTTTCCATTTCATGAAATGTAAGTATATTAACTAGTTCTCCCATTTGAAAGCATGTATTAAGTATGTTGATGTTTCTCCTCTTGGAAGCTGCTGTCTGGACAGTGGTGAAAGTTTATATTTGCTCTTTACCATCAGAAGAATTGAATGAAAAGAGATGGTGAAAAGAGATGGTGATAAATGACTACCTGTGAGAACTTTTTTAAACATGAATACTAACCACAACTGCAAAATGACATGAGGTACTACCATTTAAAAATACAATTAAAACTTACATATTCTTAAAGGAAATAAACTAGAATAAGTGCAGACTATCTTCTATGGTATTATTTAAATCAGATTTAAAGTAAGTTGGAAGCAAACAGAGAATAGAAGCCTTGTTTTTGCATTACTGACATTGAGATATATTGCACACGTGTACTTATTTATGTGTTTATGAGTGTATCTCTATACATATGCATTCATAATCACACTCATCCAATATGTTACAGATTTGAATAGTAAAAAACACCCAAACAACCTCAAAACGAAACCTGTGAGTAATCTTCTTGATGCATAAGTTTCAAGTTTGAGTCATTGCTTCAATGATCATTTTGTATAAGTTCTGTGACTTCTGTAGCTTTTAAAATTCCATTACCATAGGATGGTTTTGAAATTTCCTAGGACTCATGACTAGAATGTTTTAAATCCCAAACAAGTAAGTCTGTGCAACACTTCGTTTTAGTATAGAAATAATCTGTTTGTATAAGAATTGAACATTTCAGTCTCTACTTCCATTTATTTTTATTTTTCATTTGAGGGAGTTTTCTTAGCAAGTGTCTTTGCAGATGCATATATTTTGTCAGAACTTGAAAAACAGAATGAATAAAAAATATATTTATAGTTCTGTGAGCTTGTTAAAAATGTATTGGGCAAATCACTTGCCATCTTCATGGAGGAACAGGAGATTCTGTAAATCTGTCTATTTGGGAAATCAGATTTCACTGCATATTTGTTTATTGTGAAGATACCATCTTTTCTTTGAAGTTTGTGATATAGTTACTCTCTTATATCTCTCATCCACCTATTTATTTCCCATTCTTAGAGAAAGAAGAGTGAACATAGTGAATATATATATATATATA
>VZRX01001450.1:0-13764 GCA_013398075.1 Notiomystis cincta
GATTTGTATCCAAACCAGCACACCCATCTAGAAAGTGGTTATAAAAATCCAGAAGTTGATAATACTTGGGTTTTTTATCCTACCACATCCTTCTCCACTGCAGGACTTATTGGTTATAATGTTATCAATTTATGAATGTGTGACAATCTCACTGTATTCAGTAACACAATGAAACATTACAGAAACATAAAATGAAATTTTCTTTAAAGGAAACCCAGCCCCTGAAGCCAAGTCTAAATATCTCAGCAGAATGATGAGGATTTTTGCAGGCAACTGGGGGAAAATCATCACTGAATGCCACCACTTTATAGACTGGTCAGAGGAGATCAGATTGAGAAAGGTGCCAAGGCAAGTGTCTAATCAAATGGAGAGACCTGTACTCAGTGAAATCTAAAAATTAGACACCTGTCTCAGCATGCAGTCAAACAGATGACAGGATCTTGTCCTTTATGAACAGCAAATAGAATAGTTTTCACTGTTTTAAAGAATTCCCTACCAAGGTCTTGTAAAAGCCATAAAGCCTCATCAGAGCTATTGTTTTGAATCCTGGCTCTGTCTGCTTTCCCAAAAATGCCTCGCATCTCAGACTCTTGATGATCACCTACACTGTGAACCCACAGAGGGCTGGAATCAGCACAGAGCAGCTACCCAGCAGCCAGATGTTCCTCACAGCCTGGTGGCCGGGGGCAGGATTTTTCCCTTAGTTACAGCTTGACACTTGTCCAGCTGTTGTTTTCTGCTGAGAGATACTGGGATATTCTAACTTGTGCCATTTACAGTCACTGTGAGGCAGCTTCTTTGTTAAAACAAACAAACAAAAGATAAATAGGGGCAAACTATTAAAAACTTACCCTGTGTCTGTACTGCATGATAACTACAATGCTTGAGATCTAATTTAGTGAAGGTTATCTGTGCTTGACTAAGAAATGAGAACATTAAATTGGTTTTGTTTCGAAAAAGGCAATGCCTCCTTTAATTTTTGATTTTTATCTACAGAAATTTGCATTCCCTTGTTCTTACTACTGCCTGGTATGTACCATAATATCATCCTATCCCTTTAGTGTTGTTCCCTTTCCTTTCCTACTATCACTTAATTATCCCTTTTGTCTGTGGTCTCTGAGCCTCTAATACATGGCTGCACCAATTCCACCACCCCCAAGGCTAGTCAGGTTAAAGATTAATGAGTAGACTTTACCCAGAGGCTTTACAAAGGTTACACGTAATTACAAATGGGTCTTTTATGCAGTGTTGAATATGTGAAAGCTATCCAAAAAAAAAAAAAAAGGGGGGAAAAATAACAAAACTTATGGGATTTTAGTCAGCCATTTAAATCTTCTCAAAAAAACTCAAACAAGCTAGGAAATTTTACCTTTTGTTCCAAAGATGGTGATAAAAACAAAAACACCATATGGTGGAAATTAGACTGCATCTCAGTCTTGAAACATCACTGCCTCCTAATTCTCCTTTCAAGTTAAGTAAAATATTTTGCACTAAGAAGATGTAAAGACAAAAAGGTCTAAAATTGTTGGTAATTCTTCAGTTAACTAAATTGTCATATTTGACTATTTGTTAAAGGCAAAAAAAAACCCCAAAACATTTCTCCTGTAGGAAAAATCTTAAAAGATTGCTTAACCTAGCTGCTTGGTGAGAAAGACATATACTGGCTAATCATCTTAATCTTGTATCTTCTCAACTTACAGAAATACCTTTAAATGCAAGCCTAGTATCTGAGACAACACTTTCATAAGTGTGAGTCTAAATTTAGGTTCATAGAACCATGGTATCATACTAATGAAATAGTCTGACTTTAAGAAGTTCTAAATTCCACCAAGTCCCATTTAAGTTAATGGAAACTACTTTGAAATCTGTCTTCAGGCACTACTTGTTTTCTTCCTTGTTTTAAATCTTTCAGTATAGCAAATAAATGGAGATTAATAAAATAAAATTTGTAAAAAAGGTAAAAACACAAAAACCAACATCAAAATCCCACTCTACCTTTTATATTGTATTATTACTATTTAAATAATGGGCTAAATCTGTCAGAAATGTCCGAGAAATTTGATAGTTTAGTATTTGCTTTCGATTCTGGAATATAAGACTATGTTTTCAGAGGTGCTTTGTCTCTTAGTTTTCAGTTGAGCCTAGTGGTGACTGAATCTCTATAGAAACACTGCAAATTTAAAAGTATCATTACTTTTTTCACATGCTTACTGGTGAAAGAAGAAAACCTGATTCTTCAAGAATACTTTTATGCCAAAACTGGCACCATTCACTAGTGATACTACTCTTCAAGAGTAAGAGAATAACCGAGAACCCATAAAACCACTGAAGTCCTAGAATTCTCTCTGAAAGTCATCTAAGACCAGATGTTTTGTAAGTTTATTTGGATTCCTCATTTAAGCACTTGCCATACAGGTGCTCTGTTTTCATGTGCTATTTTCTTTCTCTTTTGCCTTTTCTTGCCTTTTGTCTGCAAGCAGTACGTCTAGCCTTTATTCTAGTCATATATGAGTTTATCTCTTTCAGCAAGAGGTTGTTGAAAAGATAAAATTTAAAACTTTGCATTTGATCATCAAGCAACAGGAGTTCTTATTTGAAGCACAAGATAAATTGTTGTATTTCATTGTAATTCTGATTATTAAATATAACACTTTAGCATTGCATGGTCAGGGACCAGGTCCCTAAGTGATTAGATACACATTATGCAAACAGACAAACAATCTTTGGATTACTTCAAAAATTATAATTTATAATTATTAGCTCGTGCCTCTTATGAGGTTTATGATTAGTTTATTAAATGTGAATGTCAGAATTTGATGTAGAGCTCAGATTATCTTTTCCCCCAAGTGAATTACTGCAACTCAAAGCAAATCACTTACAGTTTAAAATTTTCATTTCCAGAATTATTCTTTCTATTTAATAATAACATACTTTTATAGCTGATTACAAAGTAAATTTAACATCACAATATTTTTGAGATGAAAGCAAACACTGAAAACCAAAAAGGAAAGTAAAACCATCCAGGCACTTAGATAGGAGAGCAGTGTTTTTCACTGCAAAACTTGTCTTAAAAGTGAGACAGGTTTATTTAAGTTTTTTTATTAAAGAGTGTTGAAACTCTGCATGATATATAGGGTACTTTTACACAGATAACTAGTTTCTAGCTCTTTTGTAGACAAAGTTGAGCTATTCTGCAAGCCAGGAAGCAATGCTCCAAAGGCAAAAAGCAAAAAATATGAAGAAAGGCTGACTTGAATCTTGGAGTGCTTAATCTGGAGGATGGTTAATTCTTAAATTTTTTGATTTCTTGTAGTTTTTGACTACAAAATTATTGCTTAGTGTAAAAGAAGTCATGCTTTTGAGAGCAACATACATTGCCCTACCAGTAAGAGTGAGTCAAGCTCCCTTTTGCACCATAACCATAATCTCTTGATTTTGTTATATTTGATTTTGAAGTAAAATTTTTGACAAAGTATTTTTTTTCTTTTCCTAGCCATGAATAGGAATTTCTTCTTTTAGGAAGGACATTGCCAGCAGACTGAGGGAGATGATCCTGCCCCTTTATTCAGCCCTGCTGAGGCCACATCTGGAGAGCTGTGTCCAGTTTGGGGCTCCTCGGCACAAGAGAGACAGGGAGCTCCTGGAGTAGGTCCAGTGGAGAGCTACAAATATGATTGAGGGACTGGAGCATCTCTCTTGAGGAAAAGCTGAGGGAGCTGGGCCTGTTTATGTTCAAGAAGAGATGACTCAGAGGGGATCTCATCACTATCTATGAGCATCTGAAGGGAGGTGCCAGGAGGATGGAGCCAGGCCTCTCTTGGTGGTGCCAAGCAATGGGACAAGAGGCAATGGGCAGAAACTGAAGTGCAGGAAGTTCCATCTGATTATGAGGAAGAACTTCTTCACTGTGCAGGTGACCATGCAATGAAAAACATTTCCCAGAGAGACTGAGGAGTCTCCGTCCCTGGAGATATTCAGGAATCATCTGGATGCAATCCCATGCCATGTGCTCTGGGATGACCCTGCTTGAACAGGGAAGATGGACCAGATGACCCCCTGTGGTCCATTCCAACCTGATCCACTCTGCAATGGGTACAGAAGCAGGAAATAACTTTTGTGTCCAGATTCTAAATATTCTTTTTCGTGGTGCACCAGATTAAGATTTCTTCTGCTGCTTTGGAGATGAGGGAAAGATTGAAGGAAAAGAAGGAAAGAAAGTTCAAAAGAAATTTGGTGTTGGCTAGTGATAGATTCTGCTTTTCTTCCAACAGCTATTTTAAAATTACAAAGATGTCCTATAGTTCCCATCAATAAAAGATACAGCACAATTCTTTCTCCCTGGGCCTGCAGAGCTGAACCTTAGTCACACAAATAGCTCTACACTGGCTTCAGCAAAGCAGCTTGTAAGTTTGGTACAAACAAAGGCATATATTCATATACAATTCTGTAATTATCGATGTGCATAACAATTTGCAGGACAGCCACCTCATGTTTATGTCTGCCCAGCTTTAATTACATTAAGCACAGCTAAAAACTCTTGTCCTCCTGCCAGGCTGCCACACTTTTAACTGTATGAGGCTTCTAGGAAGGAAAATAAACCTGTGTGCAATGTTTCACATTCATGGACTTTTTCTATTGTTTATTTTACTTCCATCTAAGCTAGAAGTAAACAGGGACACGAGTTGTCAATATGAAAACAGAGAATTTTGCATAGATTACAGTTTGCATGAAAGCAAAGGAGAGCACAGCATGCTCGCTGGTGCAAAGTAGGAGAGTAGAGGCATAAATCACATCCTTAAATTGTGAAGAAATCATTCTGCTAGCACTTTCAGTGTGCATGAGAGGCAGGTTTAAACATCCAGCTGCATTTTCCACCCTGACTTTTGAAGGCAGAGTGTAGAAACTGGAAATATTTTGACCCCTAAGCAGCATACTGAAAAATATTTTGAGAAAATGTGGAAAGAATTAATATAACATATTCCTTTCTTTAAAGGGAACAGCCCAAATTACTGACAAAGGAATTTCACTGCACGACTGTGGCCTCTACTGCTATGTCAAGACTTCTGTTTGTGTCAGTGCCCACACCTAGGTAGCTGCAGATCCATGGCAGTGTTACACTCTTACATCAGGATGTCTGCCTACTAAAGGTACTATTGTAAGCCAATAGTATGGGCCACAAAAGACTCATGAGACAGTGACTGTGCTACATTTCCTTTAAACTGTGCTCTATTGATTTGGTGGCTTTTCCTGCTGAGTATGTTTGTATCTTGATAGTTTGCATATCTCCAATCAAGTGCGGAGAAAGCAAAATTTAGATTATTTGTTTTATTCAATTATAAATCCATTTAACTTACCCTAAATTTGCTTCAGTTTTCAGATGGCTATAGCACAAGAATAGTGAACTGTACCAGATGGGTTTACTGCCACTGGAAAAAAAATTATACAGCCAAATTGAAGCCTTTCTTCATCTGAATCTTCTCAAAATCTGTTATTTGGTGGCTTGAATTTTTCATGAAAATTGTCTCACTAGGTGACACATGGAAGTGCCTTCAAGCCTTGGGTCTGGGGATATCACGGCACTCATATACATATCCACCAGCAAGTAATTTAAACTGAACAAAATAATATATTTTGAGGGTTAGTGAACACAGTATAATAAGTACTACTGCTTCTAACTCAATAGCAGGTGTTTTATTCAGGTTGCATTCTATTCTATTATACCCTCCATTAATATAAATTAATATCTTCTATAATTTCCTTCTACCTTTTATGTTGTTCTTTTTATCCCCAAAAAACTTTGTTGTTCTCTGAAAATATACTTACAGGAAAAATGACAGCTCTTCTGCGTGGCAGAAATATGAAGAGAATTTGAGTATATTTGAGGTTAGATGGATTTCTGAAACATACAATATAAGCAGGGTGTTTCTGTATTTAATGAACACCGCATTTGCAGCAACAGAAAAAGGGAAAACATGCAACATGAAGCCATTTTCCTTAATGCTATATTTAGCCTGAATGGTCAGGGTTTAAAGACAAGTTGAAGAAAGGTAATATGCCAGAACCCCTAAAAAATATGTATTAATTATTGTAGAAATGGAGACCACTAGAACAATAAACTGGGTTAAACCAAATACCCAACACTTCATCTCCAACAATGGCCAGCAACAGATGCCAATAGAAAGGAGTAAAATAGGTCAAGCATACAATGATGCCTTCTCAGCCTCCAGCAATATGTGGCTCTTGGCTTTCCTAAGCCAGAAATGTCATTTTTGAGGTGGTGTTTGGGGCCAGATTATCAAGAGTTGGGGACCTGAGAGGGAAGAAAAAGTCCTTAAAATTGAATGTTTGTACTATAAAGCATTTATAATAAATTTCTAAAATATTACTCTAACTCAGTTTTCTTGCAGACTGTTTACTACAAAGAACCTACATGAGCCTGAAGTATTTAGTACTAATTGGGGGTGGAGAGATGTTAAAATTATGCAGAAGCATTGAATGTTTTCATTAAGCTATAAAACCTCTATGATATAGCTCACAGTACCTCAACCTTGTAAGTTGGTTACTATTCACATGTACTTGATGTGCCTCCTCTTGTGGGCTATTGAGAACTGGAAAAAATCCTGAGATGCCACAGATGTCCCAGTTTAGAGCACCAGAGCCACAAAGCATTTAACATGGGAAAAAATTCCAATGAACCAAAGAAACCCACAACAAAGCAAACAAACAAAACAACTCACCAAGGAGGAAAATGAAAATAAGGCAGAGTGCTGGATACACTGTCATGCAATCCTTCTACCCAGCTCTTACTTCCTCCCACACTCTATTTTTCCCTTGAAATTTTGTTCCATGTTACAACCTGATGAATTAAAACTCACCTAAGGGGAAGTGATCTCAATCTAGAATCAGTTTCTTGGAGCTGAGACATAACCCCACGAAGGCATTCTGAGGAACATTAATAGATGGGTGAATATATGGTACATGCAGGATGAAAAAGAAATCATACTAGCTTTAATCAGTAGGGCTTAATTGGAAACATGTCACTGATAGGAGCTATGTCCTGTTGCGATCACAAATATAGCTGACAAAGCCATCTAAGACTGCATAATTTGACCCAGAAATTCATCACATTCTGAGTAATAAATTTGCTATATTAAAAAAAATAATTCATTGTGGTATATATTCAATGAATTAAAACTGGTTGATAATTGTCACCTAATAGGAATGGTTTTAGTCCAATCTCACCATGATCTCCTCTTGCCTCCACAGTAGTCAATATTGTTATCAATGTTCTGGAAGAAAATATTAGTAATGGTAATGTCTCTAGATCACACAAAATCAGTAATGTGGTAAGTTAGGATAAGGACAGGTCAGCTCAACAGAGCAATCAAGTTCACTTAACAAGATGACACCATCTGAGCATCATGCTTTCTAAAACAATTAAATTTAAGGACAAACATCTGTGAAACTGGAATTTAGGTCAGAGTTGAAGGAAGGAATGATATTTGAAAAAGTGTTGTTTTTGAAGTGATAAATAGACAGTGTTTCCAACATGACCTCCTGGTAAAAAAAAAGCCAAGCTGTAGTCATATTCAGAAATAAAAAATAATAGTGAGAGGAAATACAAACTATTTATTCCACTCTATATGACCAGTAATAATATTAACAAAATAACAAAATAAAAGAAAACAAACAAACAAACAAACGAAGATAAAACTATGTTGTTGGCAAAAGAGGATGTTTATAAATTGAATATGTTCAGTGAAGATGTAAAAGAGCTACCTAAGACCTGGAAACTCTCACTTTTCCTAAGAGCCTTGTGCTGAGTCCTGTTAATGTACATGGCAAACATTATGAGTTTGTTTGAGCACTGTGCATGTCAGGGAAAAATTTCTGGCTTGCAAAAATGATAAAAAATCTTCCAGTGGTTTGGAAATTAATATAGACAAATTTAGGTAATAAGTGATTTTTAACAAATAAAGCTATCAATTGGCAGAAGAAGTTATTTTGCAACATGATGGAACTATGTTATTGAAGGCCCTACCTTCCGTAAAATAAATTCTTCACTCCACCCAAAATTGTAGATACAGGAAAAAGTATTTACAGAAGAGATGCTCACAAAAATCTGTACATGAGTGATCTAAGATGTTATAATAGATGAAAAAAATAAAAAGAGAGAAAAGATGCATACAATGAACCAAGAGGAAAGTACCTTCATTGAAATATAAAATAAGATTACCTCGCTAATGTCAATGAGGTACACCAGGATAACCATTTAAATATTTCTCAACTTTTTACACCCCAATATTCATCTCTGCAGTTCTAAACAAGGCTAGGATCAGAGGAAATAGCTTTAAGCACTACCTGGCCACAGAAGGAGAGAAGGGGACACATTTGTTGGAAAATGGATTGCTGTATGGTTTTGGACAAGTTTGCTGCTGTTGGGGCACTGAGAAAATTAATGTCCAATCAGCTGTGGCTGATGACCCTCAGCCAGCAGTGCAAGTGACACAGGTCAGAGGCCAAGGGGAAAGAATCACAAGCAGGACTGAGTCTACACAGGGCTGCTCTAGGGTTGGATAAACATTTTGCACAGTATGTATAGCAATATCGCTTCTGTGCACTTCATCCAAAACACACTGACCTCAGCCAAGCAACAGAAAGTATGCACAGGTGTTCATGTGGTCCCCACAAGAGGTGGCCCCCTACAAAGTGTGTAACAATGGCCATCTGTAATAAGTGAGCAGCTTCTGATGATCACAGTTTCTCAATCAGTCATCAAGTAAAAGTGGCACCATCGCAGAGACAAGTCAGAGGCTTGTATATCTGATGTATCATTCAACTTCCATATTGTTACCAAGTTTCTGGTTATGACTTGTGAAAACAAGTAAATACTTTCATATTCATACCCCACAGACAGATTAAATAATCATTTTATTGTGGGAATGTTATCGTTTCCTTTTATTTTCTAAATCAGAGTATCATGCCCAGATATAGGCAATCTAATGATCTCTAGGGTTTTATTTTTCTTTTATTATCTCCAAATCAAGAAGATTTGGACTATCCACATAATAGTCTACAAGAGTATTACAACTGGATTATCTTGGGTGATATTTACTTAATATACCCAATACAGGTCAAAAGCTCATAATAGAAAAGCAACCTGACTCCACATCATACTCCAGAGAGCAGAACATTGCATACTTCAGGCAGCAACGAGGGTTTGCTACACTCTCCCTGCAAGCCAAGTATCAGCCAATCAATGTTTTCAGCAGCTGCTAATTAGCACCATTCCAGACTGGACTGCAGCATGAGTCAGTGCCATGGAACTACTGAGGACAGCCTGTTTGTGTGACAGAAATGTGATCTCAACAGAAGTGCAGATTCTGCCTGACGGAAGTTTTCTAAGTGTTTGAGCATCAGTGTACCCATGGCAAATAAAGCCAGGTGAAGCTCTGTCCTGTTTATAGCTGCAATATATAAAGGTCAAGGAGGACAAGTCTTAGAGAAACCAGTCTGCTCATAACTGGACAAACACTTCTCAAAGCAGATGTTTTAGACAGACAATAAAACTCTCTGAGCATGACCCCATCTCTCAAAGCAATAATACTTCTGAGAATACTGCTCCAACTCCTAACCTAGCATATATTGAGGCAGCTACCTTGCTGCCTCCTACCTTGCTAGAGTATGTAAAGCTTTTTAAACCTGCTAAAGACTGTTAGTGTCATAACACAGAGGGAAAGAAATTTCTGCCAGACACTCATATAAATATATCTTTATTTTTAGGACTGAGAAAAAGCACTTTCATTAACAGCATCCTCCTGGAGGTTTTCAGCCTAGTCAGAGTACATGTTCAGCACTCAGAAAGGGAGTATCTTCCACGACTGTGAGCCTGCAACTCAACTTCACAGGTCTCCCAGCAGAACAATTGCTAATACATATTGTCTCTTTGTGCTGTGTAAATCCACACTCACCCTTTCACTCCATTTTGCTGGGTTTGACTTTTATTTCAGAGACACATAAAAGTCATCACTGGTAGGAGCATTTATAATGGAGTAAGAGAAAATATCCTTGATCGATTACATAATTTCTATATGTGACCACTGAGGCTTTCTAGGCAGTCTCTCTTTTTAGCAAAAACCTGCCTTGAGTATCTCACTGGTATCTCTGGTAACACAATGTGAAAAACAGGGTCTGCCTCTATAACACAACAAAATTGACCTATAGCTCAGTCTGTTTCTGCTAGCTGAAGGTTATTTTGCTTTGACATATCCTTGCACTGTCCTCTGCTTTAATTAATAATGTTGCTGCCATGTATTATGAAAGTCACTCTTTTGCACATACTGGTATCTTTCCAAATTAGGCATTTTAAAGTTTAAACCTTAAGAAATGCATAGAATACTTTCAGTCAAAAGTCCAATCTATTTACATGCACAAGAGCTGAAAGATTTTTCATGCAAGTGGTTGTACTCTTAGGCTTTTATTATTTCTGCTTGAGCATAAAGCAATAAATATGTCTTGAGACAAGGGAGAAAGTTAATAAAAAACTGTCCTTTCCTCTTTGTGCTAGACCCTGTTTTAAAACCAGCTTGTCTTTCATGAACAAATTAATTGGATTAGCTCTGCTTCAGCCACAAAGGACAACACTCTGTGTCACAAGAATATTGGTATAATGAACCATCACTGCATTGGTATAGTAGGGGACTGATCCTGAAATTGTATTCAAAAAAGTATTATTACTAGCATTAACATTACAATTCAGTTTGTGGGATACAAATAAGAAGAGACATAAGTCTTAAAAAGTCCCTGCACAAGTGAACTAATGATTGAAATGAAAATAACCTGTATGGTGCATGAGGGCATTGAAGGGAGGCTTATCCTACATAAGCCAGATAGTGAGAGGGAAGGTCCTCACTGTCAAAAGATATTAAAATGGTGTCCATAGAGATATTGTCAATGAAAATTCACTCTGGTTTGAGAAGATGTCAACGGAGGAAAGGAATGAGACTTTATAAAAAAGTATGACTACTTTCCCAAGGTAGAAATCAAACTGCATTCTTGAAAAATAAATGCTTCTTTTATTTTGAAAAGAACAGACAGCCATCTATTTATCCTACTCCCCTTCATCATGTTAATAAAATTTTAAGCTGAAACTATTACACAGTTAGTTTTTACCCAACATTGCTCATTTTTGTTTATGTAAGTGGATTTACCCAACTCATAATGGTATGCACTCAAACCTCTATCCTTTACAACTTTCATTGATTGTCATTCATGCTTTATAAAAATAATTTTGGGGAGTTTTTGAGTGTTTGTGAAATAGATCAGAATATGTCTATGTCTGCTACTGTAAAAAGCAAAAAAAAAAGAAATAGAATAGTCATGAAGGAACTTAACCTACGAAATTGAAATGGCTGTAGTTTATACAAAAAGGAATTTCTCTTCTAAAAATTAAAGTGATCTTTTCTTTCTGTTGCTGGCTCCAGATATTGAAAAACCTGTAAGTGACTATTTCCAAGGTATTATTGTGCAATGTCCTACATGAAACATTTAGCACAGAAACTTATTTGATGTTTTGCTTAAATGCTCATAATAAATAATCATAATGCTTAATAAGAAACAATTGGAATTTGTTCTTAATTTAGTTCCAAGCAAATTTTTTCAAAGATTGATTTGTCCCTTAGTGATCAATGAAAAATTGCCTATGAATTAGACCATAAGGACAAATGTCCTCTCCAAAACATATAGAATGTCTAGTCATGGCAGACTTTCTGTCATTTAAGAAGTTGATTTCACAGTGCCATTACTATCAATTACCAGTATTTTACCTTCCTCCATTGCACAAGGGCAGCAGCTGAAAATAAAACCATAACTACTCATTCTGGGTGTTGTACAAACATCCCCCAAGAAGTAATGAGGGTCCCAAGAAACTTCCAACTGCAGATTAAGGAGGAGCATTTATCACTAGTCAGCACATCCTGAAGTTATAGATTTGCAGCTGCTGCTAGGTGGGAGGCAGTTGTTACACCTGCACCTGGCCTGAGTAACTATTCACACTGAGTACCATGCATGATGGAGAGTGCTGTATCAGAGGCTTCTGCGTCCAAGGAACAGCTCCAGAGATGGCTGGAGCTGGGCCTGGAAGACTGGGCTTTCTTTAAAGAATTTTTCTATGTAGTCACAACATGTGGCTTGCAAAGACTCTTTCTTTCTTCTTCTTTCTTCTTGTATTGTTTGTGAACAAAGTTTGGGTGATGAATTTCTAGCATCTGTATATATCCACTTGTAGAAACTAGATACACCTTTCAGTTATGAGAGGCATAAATCCTTATTAAGTATTAACTACTGTTATAGGTAGCATAGAATTATCCAAGCAATAAAAGAGTTTATTTTTTCCCTTGGTTAGTTGTAAATGAGCCTAGAGGGAGCCCAGGAGTTCTAAGTTAAGCTCATTTCATACCTGTAGCAATAGCTTTAAAACCTAATCCCGGATATATTTATACATTTTTAATAGGACCCCAATTTTACATACAGTATCCTCCAGTGGATTCAGCTGCTGCAGAATTCTCCTGAACAGTTTTTTGCTGTTATGCTCAGCAGGTTCAATGCTTGATTATCTTTCCTCCAGTTCAATATCTTCTCTTTTCCCTTTTTTATACACCGACAAGGGGACTATCTGCAGGTTCTCTGTGGAAGATGCCTTGTACGTGAACATGCAAGCAATGTGGAATCGATCTGTCTGAATCCAGTATTCAAGGAATTTAATTGAATTATTGAAATTCAGGGTTGAACCCCTGGGACATTGATCCTGTATTGTCAGCTTCAAATCCAAGGTGCACTGGCCGCTTGATAATGTGTTCATATGATTTGCAGTAGAAGGAGTGGTGAATCAAAGCAGTGACAGCATCACTAACTGACAGAAAACAGAGGAACTGATGCTGAATACATTTAAAAATAAATCAATATAGACTGGCGTGATTGAACAGTGCTGGCAATGTGTTGTGCTGGCATGGCTGCTGACTTACCAGTTTAAGAGTAGGCTCAGGATTCATGGCAGCTGGAAAGCTGGAGAGGCCTGCTGCTGCAGCAATGCTTTTAACTTCAAGACAGAGAATATTTGCTCATCTGTTTCCTTTGCCAGAATCTAGAAACTATTGCTGCAGCTGCCAAGTGAAACAAAGCAGGATTAAAAGAGAAATTAAATGATAAATAATATTTAAGAAAAGGTAACAAATAAAAATACAAAGAAATTGCTTTTATTTATATTGATATAAGTGTAAGTGCTTTGCTTATTTTCCTCAGATATTGAAAAGACCATTGAAAATTTGAGCCTCGGGTCAACTAAAACAAAAAGAGAGAGAGAACAGAGTTTAAAAACTACTGTAAAATAATTCTCAGTCTTTACCATCTCTTCTGAGACCTAAGTCACATCCTTCCTCAAGTGCAGCTGCTGGAAAAAGGAGACAAAGCAGAGACAGCTGCAGGACTATTCTACCCCATTGTGTGTTGTTTCTTCCATCACTTTCTCTCACTAATTCACCTGCTCTATTCAATTTATCATTGTCGGCTTCCCTTGAAATGGGACCTGAGAATGTTTGTCTGAGCTGGAGTGCACAGCAGTCACTTTACCTGCTGCAAGAGAAGGGCAGCTTTATGGCCTTTCTGCAGCCTTATTCCCTTTGGGGGGAATAGGCAATAGACAGTCCTTTCTTCTTATCACCATGATGTTCTGAAGTCCTAAGGCGGCTTCCTTCCTTCCTTCCTTCC
>VZRX01001459.1:0-10081 GCA_013398075.1 Notiomystis cincta
CCGGGACGCCCATCTCTGTACCGGCACACCGATTCCTGTACCGGCACACGGATCCCCCACGGCCCCCGCCGCCCGCTCGGGGCTGTCTCTGTTCCCCGCTCACCTCCGAGCTCGGAGCAGCCGCCCCTTGTGCCCGCGGCCACGCTGATCCCCGGGCTCCGCGCCATTGTCGCTCCCCGCCCCTCCCCTGCGCTCCGGGGGTCACGGCGTTTCCTTCCGAGAGCAGTCCCGGCCACGGCCCCGGATACAGAAATATATTTGTATTTTCAAACCCTCTAGCTCCGTAATCAGAATTCCTTACAGTCTATACCCTGTCTATAACACAGCAGATACAGAGTTCTATTTCAGAAACAGTTTTTAAATGCATTGAAATTGCTCAGTATATAAAAAAATGGGAGTATTTGCAGTTTCCATTATTTTACACACAAACCCCTCATGAATTTTCAGGCATTTTGGGGCTATAATTTCCTTTTTTGGGGGTTACCTCACCCAGGCCCCTACATCCCTCACTCACCCACTCCCCCACTACACTGGGGTGTCCCAAGTGACACCATCACCCTCCAGACTCCCTCATCCCCATTTTCCTCCGTGCCCAAAGTAGGCACAAAACGAGTCCAAGTGCCCTGGCTAGCAGCTCGATGCTTCCATAGCGCCTTTTCCACATGGACATTCCCCTAAGAATGGGGGAAAAATCAAGGGAAGGCAGGGCAGCACTCCAAAGTCCCCCCAGCCCCTGTCCTGTAGGCCAGCAGCCGCTCCATGGCACAGGGAATGTCCC
This sequence comes from Notiomystis cincta, assembly GCA_013398075.1. NCBI lineage: Eukaryota > Metazoa > Chordata > Aves > Passeriformes > Notiomystidae > Notiomystis > Notiomystis cincta. The sequence goes on from VZRX01001459.1 coordinate 779, forward strand.
TGGGGATGGTGCCTTGCCCTGGATTGTCCCACTGGACACTGCAAAGTGCTTGAGGAGGGCCACCCCTGCTCAGCACCCACCAAACCATGTATGTGTTATCCTCAGCATTCTCATCCTGAATCCAAATCCAGGAAACAAAAAGTTCCCCATTCCAGCCAGAACCAGGACAGCAGCCAGCATACCCTGTCCCTGCTCATCTCGCAGCTGGACACCTCCAGAAGGATTCTGTGAGGTGCAAGGCCAAAATCCCTACTACAGTCCCAAAAATGAACAGGCACTGCCTTCCCATCGCCTATGAGCTGGGTGACCTCATGGCAGCAAGATAAGGAACAAGTTAGACAGGAATTTCTCTCCTTTATCCTGAGCTACCTGTGCCTGACGCAGGCATTGTCCTTGAATTGCTTTCCCAGCAGTGTCAGGTATGACCTTCTCCAACATTTTTCTTGGTACTGAAGTTACATTATCAGGGCTGGAGTTTCCTGGAAAAGTCCAAGTGGGATACAGCTGGAGAGTGCCCAGCCAGCATGGAGCTCCTTGGGCTTCCAGGACCTTGTGTCGATGATTGAGGTGGTTCCTTCTGGGATATACTGGGATGAATCCCGTACAACATCACAGCCTCGTGGTACTGAAGTGGTCCAAGTGATCCCAAATGGAAAATCACTGTCCCTCCTCCCCCGCTGGACATACAGATAAGCCAGCAGTGCCTGGCAGAGCCAGAGCAGCTGTGGGAGGGCAGGTGACTGGAGAAGGACACTGGGAACAGCTAAAACCAGAGAGAACGCCCAGAGAGCTAAATTCCCACAGGACTCTGCCACCCTGAGTGGGTCAGCCTGTTCTGAGAAGATGCTTGGCATGGCTTTGGGAATTGGGGTCCTGCTGGCCCTGGTGGGCTGCACGGCCAGCAACAGCTGTGGTGAGTGTCAGCCACCCACAAAGAGCCAGGAGAGACCACGGATGGGACATGGGATCCCAGTGACCTCCCCTCTCCTTCCAGTGGCCCCGCAGGAAAAGGTCTCCCAGCTGCTCCAGCATTTGGAGGGATCTGTCAATCTCGAGGAGGCAGCGAATCCCAGCATCCTGCTGGCCATGAATCTGGCTGGGGGGAACAGTGAGGGTCCCATCCACAAGTGGCTGCTCCAGGAGATCAAGGAGGAGGTGGTGAGGAGAGCCCAGAAAGGTAGGGAGGCAAATGAGGGAAGGTACCTGCTCCTGGGGGGCCAAGTTTCCTCCAGCTCTCGGGGTGCCCAGCCCAGCACACCCCAGTTGCCCTCTCATCCCCACAGACATGACTTCGGGACAGGTGGCTCTGCATGTCCTCGCCCTCCTCTCCTCCTGCCAGGATCCCCAGCGTGTCCATGCCCTGGACCAGACCCTTGACCTGATCCCTGTCCTGCAGCAGAAAACGGATGAGGAGATGGCCAAACTGGGTTTGTTGGGATTTGGGGGACTGGGGGTGTCACCATCCCCACAACTTGTCATCTTGCCACTCTTTGCTTTCAGAGGCTGAGGGCATTCCCAAAACTTCCCTGTACAGTGTGGGCCTGGACACCCTGGCCCTGTGTCTGGCTGAGGCAGGTGGTGCCCAAGGGCCATCGGTGGTCCTGGCCAAGCAGGTGCTGAGCCCTGAGAGCCACCTCTCCGTGGGTAAGGGACCCCTCTGCTCACATATTCCCACTCCTGGGGTCTATCCCGGGGCTTGGTGGTGACTCCAGGATCCCATAGACACGCGGGCCATGGTGGCACTGGGGCTGACCTGCGTCTACAACCATGTGGAGCTCCAGGATGTGCAGGATCTGCTCTGGGAGGCACTTTGGACAGTGAGCAACAGCTTCTTAGATGAACAGGAGAAAGGGAATGGCATGATGGGGAATATCTACAGCATGGGGCTGGCCCTGCAGGTACAGGAGGTACCAGGGGAGTGTGGCATCACAGCCACCCGGTCCCATTCCCAGATGTGTCATTCCACCTCCCACCCGCTCCACAGGCGCTGGAGGCCACAAGGAAGTTTTACGCCCCACGGAAGTGGGATTGTGCCCAGGCCTTCTCTGTGGTGTACGCCCATGACTACCAGCAGCCGATGGCCATTGCCCAGGTGCTGCCAGCCCTGGTGGGCAGGTCCTACCTGGATGTGGCTGGCCTGGATTGTGCTGCCACCAAGGATATGTCCCCAGACCGACAGCTGCCCCTGTCCCCAATGCTGGGGACACACGGCATTGCCAGAGGTACACTGATCTCATCTGGAGGCCCCCAAACTCCGCAGGGATGATGCTCCTGCTCTGTGCCCAGTGGGGGTGTGCCAGGTGCCCACCTTTTCCCTCTCTCCCTGCACAGCCCCCCCCATCCAGGTGCATTACTCCATCAGCAACACACTCCAGGGAACACACTTCCACTACTCCATCTCGGTGACAGTCCAAAGTGGCTCCACTCTGCTCCAGGTGATGAATGTGGCAGCAGAGGAGAATCCCCAAACCTTCAGGTGAGAGCCAGGGCAGCCTTGGGGGTGGGATTTGGCATTCTCCCACCCAGGCCTGAGCCTCCTCACCTCTCCTGCAGCTTCCAGACGGAGCAGACATCCTGGGGTCCCTATGTGACCTCCATCCACGGGCTGGCTGCCAGCATGGATGACAGGACCTATTGGAAGTTCCTTAGTGCTGATGACGCTCTCGATGAAGGTGGGGAAGGGGCCTAGGGATGGGTGGGGAGCCTGTGGTGGGGGTCTCCATGTCCCAGCCTCACACATCCCTCTGCCCCAGGGGTCGGAACCTACAAGCCGCATGACGGGGAGCACATCCAGGCTGTCTTCAGCACGTACTGACACCACCAAGACACCCTGGACCCCTCCATGGGGCAATAAAGTGCCATTCCAGCATGTCCCTCTGTGTGTGTGTGTGTGTGTGTGTATGTCCCTGGGAGAAAACACAGCTCACATTCTTTTTGTCTTCATTCCTCCTTAATTCCATGAGCTCGGCTCCTCTTCATGAGCTCAGCTCCTCTCCTTCCCTTCCCCAGCACCACACAGAAGCACAGGCTCACCCAAACTCTGTGGAGTCAATTCTCCCCTGGACATCAACAAAGCCTTTCCCCATCAGCCACTGGCCACATTCCTGTGCTTCAGTTCAACCTATTCTGATCCGCACACAAGCTCTCATGGCATCAATCAGATGCAATTATCTCTGTTTGGTTATTACAATCCCAATTAGCATCAGCCTCAGGGCACCAGTTGCATTTTGCCCCGGAAATCCGCAGGTGGTGGCCTGGGGTTGCAGCTGAGTCTAATCCCAATTCTGTGACTCCATCTCTGGCCAGGAGTCACCAGCAACTCCCAGTTGAGTCCCAAGTGCTCTCCATCCAGCCCCATTCCCTATTCCCACTGGGCCTTGTTCAGCCAGCCCTTCAGCCTGGACCTGCTCCCAGCTGGACCCTTCCCACTCAAACCATTCTATGATTCTACAGGCACTGTCTCCAGGAGCTGTGAGGAACAGGATCCAAACTCTTCCTAACAGCCCAAAAACCAGCATCCACCACCTTCCATCATCTCTAAGACGTGATACTATCCCAGACATCAAAACAGTTAGACAGGACCATCCCACCCTCAAGAGTGCTACCCTGCAGGTCCTTCTGTGACCACACAGATAAGCTGGCACCATGTGGCCACACCACAGCATATAGGAAATGAGGTGCTCGATTGGAGATGACTTCCTGCCCTGTGCTGTGCGGGATGTCCCAGGTTACCAGTTTGCCCCTCTCCTCTCTGCCAAATCCCATCTTGGTGCAGTTCTCCACCACCAACATGCTCCAGGGAAAACACTTCTGCTGCTCCACCTCAGTGGAGGCTGTTTGCTTTTAGTAGGATTCATGGGTTTCATTTTCCTCACAATGTGCGGCACAGCTCTGAGTTTCTATTCAGGATGGGAATGCTGTGGATAACACAGATATGGTTTGTGGCTGCTCAGAAGAGCTTGCCGTCTTCCAGCACTTTGCTGTGTCGCATGGGACAATCCATGTCCCTCGCTCTGTCAGTCAGGAGGTGACACCATCATCCTCCTCATCATCACTATGTCTTACTTGGCTGAGAATCTTTCCATCTCTTCTGCTCTAGAGGGGCCACCAGTGCCCACATGGAGCCTGGAAGCACTAGGGTGCCCTGGGGCTTATGAGTGCTGGGGTCAAGTGGGGCTGTGACATCACACAAGTGTCCTCGCCTGCCTCTACAGGACACATGCTACCATTTCCTGGCTCCCAGTGTGGCCATGATGGGACATGGATGAAGCCATGAGTGTCCTGCTCCCCACACTTGTCCTGCTGGTGGCCAGTACGGCCGTCCTGCTGGCCACCCGCATTTGGAAGACATGGAGGCAACCTGGAAACCAGGCCAGGAGGTCCCAGCACAGCCGAGCAGCCCCAGGGGCTCCTGGTTCTCCCCCAGCGGAGGAGACCCCTCCCCACAGCCCAGCTACTCCCGGGAGCCCCCTGTACATCCCCTGCGGCTGCGGCCCCGCCTGCACCCCCTGTGTGACAGCGGCCCGGGAGCTGCAGGACCTGGTGACGCCACTGTGGCCTGAGGTGTCCTTCCCGCGGGACTCGGAGATGTGGCAGCTGTCGTGGAGCGACCTGGAGCAGCTGCTGGAGCGAGGCCACCTGCCCTGCTGCAACTCCTCCAGCTCCTCCAGGAGCCCCCAGTCCTCCAGGAGGTGGTGCCCAACAAGACCCTTGATCCGTCAGAGAACATCCACTGCTGGAAAAGCCTCATTCCTCCACAGAACCCGACGCTTGTTGAGATCCTCCAGCCTTCCAAGAATGTCCATCCCTCGGAAAGGCTCCTGCATTTCTGTTCAGACCCTCTGTGACCTGTGTTGTGCTCCAATTGGAACCTGGCCCGTTCCTGCCAAGAAGCAAGTGAAAGTGTCCTGGAGCCGCTGGTGCCCAATCCATGGCTCCCAGGAGATGGCAGAGCCATCTGGGCAGATTCTCCGCACAATGCTGGACAAGAGGATCCAGAGGCAAAGGCAGTTGTTCCCATGTCCAGCACGCTCCCTGTCAGCTGTGAAGGACAAGGATAAGGAAGATCTCCACATCTTGGATATTTACAGCAAAGATCTCCATCCCTGCCAGAGTCTCCATGAGATCTGCTGGACTCCAGATGAAGGAGTCCACATGGACAGCTCTCCCTGTCTTGGAGCTGTAGGTATTCACAGAACCCACAAGATACCCATGGACAGGAAAAGCCTGGACATACAACTGGGAGCCCAAGCCATTCCAGCAAAGCATTTCCAGGAGCGAGTGGCAAAGCCAGAAGTGCCCCTGAGCCGCTGGTGCCCAATACATGGCTCCCAGGACACTGCAGCAGTGCCACAGGAGAAGACTCTCCAGGCAGTGCTGGACAAGAGGCTCCAGCGGGAATGGGAACACCCCCGTTTCCATGGAGCTCTTGGGAAATGGCTGTCACGGCTCAGGATGCAGCTCGTGGCAATAGCTGGCACACTCCGTAGCGTCCTTTGTGCTGAATAAATCAGAGGCTTCCCCAAAAGTTCTCTGAGAGCTCCCACTGTTCTGCTTTCCACTGGGACAGAGTTCCTTTCTTCCTAGAAGCTGGCACATGTTGGGTTTGGATTCCAGATGGGAGTGCTGTGGGTAATACAAGGGTCATGGTCCAGCTAGCTGGAAAACTGGGATGAAAAAGTCGAAACTCATTTAATTAGAATTAAGAAGTGGAAAAGCACTTCAGTTTTCCCATGGGGTGACTGCCCACATCTGCTGACCCTGAGAGCCCCAAATCCCCCATGCCCTCTCTGACTGGCTCCGCTGGGTCCCTGGCTTCCCACCGCACCTGCGCACAAGATAAAGAGTGGAACTGGAATTCAGTAATAATATCAGTGTAAGATATTAGTAAGTAAGTGGGAATCTTTGCTTGGAATGAGATACGGAGGAAAAACAGAAACATCAGGTAGGGAGAGGGTGGTGGAAAAGCAGACTTATTTCCAGATATTATTATTTTTAAAATAATTTTTTATCCTTCCACCACAAAACCATTCCTGTACCTATGAAGATAATTGGAGATGAAAGAGGAATCCTTAATTAAAAAACTTCTGGGGAAAAAAAACAATTATGGATTGAAACATGTAAGAGAATACACAGCAAGGAAACATAAACCCCAATTTTAGCAATATTAATGCATAATAAAAACTAAGTATTAATTTCCCCACAAAACAAGCCAGCTTATTTTCCAAATTGTCAAAGAACAGACTCAGGGATTTTTGATGTCTATGAAGCATACAAAGAGCTCAAAATTGGAATTCTTTGTGTTTCAGACTGCACTTGGTTTGCTGGCTGTTAGGGAATTCCCTTTAAAACCGGGATTTTCATTTAAAAACACGGTTTAAGCCACTTCTCTGGAGAAACAGTGTCTTTGTTTTCAAATTTTATTCTAGAAACAACACCCATCTTGTGGCTCTGACAAGCAAAAAACTATAGAAAACACAGAATAAAATAAGAAATAAGAGGTTTTAATTCCCATTCTGGGACCTGTAAGTGTGTACAACATGGAAAGATACCTCTGGAATTCAGGGACTGAAGAGGCTGCAGTTCTAGGCTTATAGGTATTTTTATTTTTAAGCACTTCTAAGAAAATTTAAGGCTGGGAGAGCTGCAGTCTGGGCTCAGCTTTCCTTGGACTATGTACTAAAGGCAGGCCAGGACATTGCTGGAATTGAGATTACAACTGGGTTTTGAATAAGGAGAATGACCACGAAAAGGGAAGGAAAAACTTTAATAAACTCACATTAAAGGGAGAATTTTACCTCATTACTTGAAGCTCCCTTGAAGTAATTCCAGCTTGCCTTCCACTCCTATCTTTCCAGTTTCTGCTTGTATCTACCTCTTTGGGGATGGATGGGATCAAGCTGAAATCTAACCTGTCCCGAGCTCGCTCTGCAGATGTTCAGCTTTGGAATTCTGAGGTCTGGGTGTGTTTGTGCCCAGAAGCTGTTCCACTCTCCTGGCCTCAGGAACTGTTAGTTCCTTCTCAGCACTAACATACAGTACTGACGCACAACTGTCACTAGTCTAAAATTCCTCGTTAAGCCCCAAAAATCCCAATCCCAGATGTCTGTGGGTGCCCAATCTGGTTATTTTGCCTTCTTAGTCTTTGTGGCCACGGCGCTGTTGGGCTTGGAGTTGGTCTTGGCTTTCTTCTTGGCTGCTCCCTTGGGCTCCGGCTCCTTGCGCTTGGCCGAGGTGATGGATCCGGTGACCTTGAAGAAGTCGTCGAGTCGGCCCTGGGTGCTTCCCTGGCGGCTCTTGCTCAGCCTCCTGATGCCGTTGCGGATGCGCTCCTCGTTGAACTGCTTCTCTCCACACATGAACTGCACCAGCTGCTCCTCATCTGGCTCGCTCCACTTCAGCTCCACAGTGTCAGGATCGACCACATCAGGCTCTAGGAAGAGCTTCTGGGCTTCCCTGTGCAGCCAGTTCTCGGGCAGGGGGTACTTCTTGGTGTCGAGCTGCTGTATGATCCTCTCGATGGATTTGTGCTCCCGGATGAGCTCCACGGCGCGCTTCGGCCCGATGCCACGGATGCTGGCGCAGTAGTCACAGCCCAGCAGGATGCACAAGTCCACAAACTGCTCCCAGGTCAGCTGCAGATCCTGCAGAATCCGGTTCAGGTGGAACTCTTGGATGGGCAACTTCTTGGTCTCACTGGCTGTGAGGTGCCGCATCAGCACGGGGCTGCCAAAGGTGAGGCAATCCATGTCCTCTGTGGCAGCAGCATACACCTTCCCAGCCTTCACCAGGGTAGCACAGCTGGCCTCTGCCTCTCCGGGTGCCTCCACGTAGGGAATTCCCATCAGCGTCAGCAGCTTCTTGCACTCCTGGGTGTGCTGCAGGGTCACCTTGACCAGCCTCTTGCTGTACTTCTCGATGTTCTCCTCCTCCCCGGCCTCCTGCGCTTCTTGTAGGTGCTTCTCTGCCTCAGCCCGGCGCTCCATGCGCTTGGCCAGCTCCCCAGATTTCAGCTGCGGGGGCTTCCCGTCGAACACGTAGACCGGCTTGATGCCGTTCTCTACCATGCGGATGGTGCGGTAGAACATTCCCATGAGGTGGCTGGTGGTCTCCCCGTCCTCGTTCTGGAGCACATCGGCTCCCTGCCGCACAGCAATCAGGAACTGGTAGATGCTCATGGAGGCATCAATGGCCACTTTCCGGCCAAAGTAAGACTTGATGTCATTCTCCCGGATGGCCCCGGGAGCCACGTCAGCGATAAGCTTGGCTAAGCCATGGATTCCCATCCTGGGGAAGGGAAAAGGGGATGGTGGAAGCGGGTTCTATGTGAGGAACGCTGGGTCACCCAAGGACGGGGGAGCAAGAAGGGCAGTGCTTATCGTGTAAACCATCACTCCAAGTGCTGTTGCCTCTACTGGCAGCCGTCACCCCGACTCCAGCCTCAGGCCGTCCCTACCATGGGGATGGTGCGGTAGAACATTCCCATATCCCTCACCATTCCCCTCCATGGCCCATCATTACTCCCCTTTCTACCTCAGCCCCTGCCATCCCAATCCTCCTCCCCAAAATTCGACTATCTCCACTATTACAACCACCCATCTCCCCATTCTTATCTCCTTACTTCCCAGCTCCCCAGATCTGCCACCTACCCCTCTTCCCTCCCCTTCAGATCCCCCGTTTCCCCTCAGCCGCCATTACTCACTCAGAGCGCCCGTTCCTCCTCACAGTCCCTGTTCCACCTCAGATCCCTTGCTCCTGCTCAGCCGCCATCACCGCCTCAGAGCCCCTGTTCTCCCTCAGATCCTCGTTTTCCTCAGCCGCCATTACCCCCTCACAGCCCTCGTTTCTCCTCAGATTCCCGTTTTCCCTCAGCCGCCATTACCCGGCCGTTCGCGCACCGCCGCTCCCGCGCTCCGCCGCCGAGTCCGCCGAGAGCCGCCGCCAACCAATAGGGAAGCGGATCGCGCTCGCCGCGCCTCGTTTCCCGTCCTCACTTCCACTTCCGGCGGGGGACAGGGACGGACGTGTGGCGGCGGGAGCGGAGCCTACGTGTCGCAGCAAGGACAGGCGACATGGTGAGGGTGGGGATAGGGGGACCGGGGGTGGCCACAGGGGCCCAGCCCGGTGGCAGCTCGGCCCCTCTGAGCACCGCCGTGTCCCCGCAGGAGCTGGAGGCGATGAGCAGATACACGAGCCCGGTGAACCCAGCCGTGTTTCCGCACCTCACCGTGGTGCTCCTGGCCATCGGCATGTTCTTCACCGCCTGGTTCTTCGTGTATCCCCGTGGCTGAGCGGGCGGGGGGG
>VZRX01001463.1:0-23714 GCA_013398075.1 Notiomystis cincta
CAAGTTTCACATTCCTTTCAGTGCTACACTATTTTCTGGACCAGTTGTTTGCAAAATATGGATTTCAGGGAAGCAAAAGCAGCCTGACTTGTGTTACCTGACCTGTGTTACCAGCCTCTGCCAGCTGCTGGTCTCCTGCAAGCTCAAAAACTGCCAAACCCTCTTCATTTGTGTGAAGTTTTCCCGAGAATTTACTTTCAACCAAATGTTTGGCAGTGCATACTGCCAAGAGATTTCTCTTTATGAATACTTTACTAGATTGTCTCCCTTTCTTTAAACTATAGGAATGAGGAGAAGTTTGAGTGGGGAGAGACTGAAGACTAATTGAGGGGGAAACTGGTTGCCAGCAATCAGCCCCTGGCCTGTGTGGCACTCAGGTGAGCCAGGCGTGGGGGTCTGTGGGAACACAGCTACTCACTACAGCCCTTGGGGCAGCTGTCAGTGCCGTGAGTGGTTGAGGGGCATTTAATGCTGGCAAATACCTCTTGGGATAGGTGAGGGGCCCCCATACCACCTGCAGTGTCATTTGCCATTATCCCATTGGAGGGTTCCTCCCTTAGCCCCTGGGAGACCTGAAGGAGAATCAGGACCTTTTCTCCTGTTCCTCATGAGTGCCCCCAAGTGTCTAGCAAGTAGCGTCTCCTTTAAATAGAATACTGACTGGGTGTGCTGGTTTGGACACAAATTCAGGAGGAAACAATCCACAAAGGGCGTCTCTCCCTCCTGTCTGCCAGGCAAGCAGGTCGTGGCAGCCCCTCCCCCACAGGTTCGGGATAAGAATGTCTCAAATGAAAGTGAAAAAAACCTATGTATTTAACAAAGAGAATTCTCCCTTCCCCAAGGCACAGGGCAGAAAGGGACACTGAACCCCCCTCCCGTCCCAGAGGTGGAGGCTGGTGGATTTCCCACAGTTCTTTCACTTAGCTTCTAGGCCCAAGGCCTAAGCAGAGCCGGGCTCTGCCAGGTCGAGGTGTGCAAAGTCCCAGCCAAGTGTCCCGGAGATGGTGAGCTGGTCTTGAATGAAAAAGCAAGCCAAAAACAGTCCAAAAAGGAGTAGAAGCCGCTGAGGCAGATGTTAGTCCCTCTCCAGCCGAAAGCCAAAAGGTTGAGAGCAAACCCTTCCCCCCTCTTCTGCTACTAGCAGAGAAAAAAGTCTCAAGCCGGGTAAAAATCTGTAAACATTCTGGCTGCAAGGTCAAGTGAGCCGCTTTGAAGAGTCCTCCCGGCTGCAGTTTAAAGGTACAAAAATTCTTCAAGCAGGCAATGGGGAATACAGGATTGTCACAGAATCATCCCAAGACACTGGGTTACCTCAGCTTTGTGCAGTTATGTGCAGATGGGCAGCAGCTGCAAAAGGACAACTGCCATCAACCAACAGCAGAGCCCCTGTGGGGAGCCAAGTCTGCACTTTGCTTCTAAAGCCAAACTCTGCTGTGGAAAGAGAAGTGCAGCAGATTGCTTATTTGCTCACTGTCCCTCTCAGTTGCTTCTGAAGGTGTGACTCTGTCATGCCACTTGGTCCATTTGCACCTCACACCAACATGGCACTGCTGTGCACGGAACAGTCTCAAAGGGTACCTCTGCAGAAATGGCTGTGGGGAAGTGGTTCCTATAGCTCAAGCCCCCGTGCTCACCTGGTATGCTGATCCAGCTAAAATGACTTTTGAAAACCCACAGGCCCTCTCTGTGGAGGCAGGTGGTGAATCCGTCACTAGATAGGTAGTTGTGGCACTTCCAAGCTGCTCTTTGCTAGTTTTATGGCTCCATTGTACAGGCTCTGGGTTTTACTGTAAATATCCAGCTCCTTTTCTCCATGAAGCAGGTGCCAGAACACGATATTTATTTGAAATGACATTTCAGAAACAAGAACTGGGTCTGAACAAGTTTGTGATCATGTCCTATCACTTCTGTAAGAAACCAATAACCTTATGACACTGTTCTCAATAAAGGACATCCTACTGGGAACAAATGGTGATGCAATGGCTTTGAACCCCGAGGCTGATGTGAAGGCCAGGCTAAGGCTGAAAATACCATTGGTGCAGTGTTGTGCCTTGAGGCTGAAAGTGTCACTGCTGGGCAAAGAGGGGATATTCAGGGGTCATTAACGTGTTGTACCAGAAGCAGTGTAACAGACCACAGGGCAGACAGCCTGCCTGATTGCAGGGAAATACTAGTGTCAATCAAGAGGGGATGTGGCTCTTCAGGCTGGTGTCTCTACACACAGAAGGTCCTTGAGAAAGAATGTGCTCCAGGGTTAGTGTTACAGAGTGGCCTCAGACCAGTCCTGGGATAGCAAGTGACAGACGAGCTCAGCACAAAAAAAAAAAAGAATTAGCCCTGACCACTGATGAGACCTGAGGCATGGCACAGCTGGGACCCCCCAGCCATCTCAGCAGGTGCAGCCCCTGTAGCCAGATCCCATCTCTGTGCTGAGCCAGGATGTCCAGGCTACATGACAGACAGGGCAGAGAGGTGCTTCCCAGCACCCAGGGCTGGCACTGAACACACTATTCACGACATCCGGCCCATGCTACAGGAATGAGCACATCTGACTCCTCTCTTGCTATACCTCCATTTAGACAAAGGAAGAACAGCCTGGTTTTCATGAAAGTCCCTGGCTGTGTCTGAAAATGTCACCATGAAAATGAACAGAGCAGCATGGATATGTGCCTGGCTCTGCGCTCCCTGCATCTAAGGGATGCATGAGGGCGTCTTAAGACAACACAAGAGGACTACACACCACAGAGTGAGAAGGCTCTCATCTGAGTTTCACCACCAAAGAAGGATTTCCAGAACTTCCCTGACAGCTCCTGAGTTGTCAGGTGCAGCAGCAAGCAGGAAATTCTAAACACCCTGTCTTATACCAAGGAGTCATGTGGTGAGCCCGACAAAGGCAAGTTCTGCATCCACAACAGGAAACCAGCTTGCTCTTGAGCTTCTTGGCTCTACACTGGAGTCATGCTGGGGCCAAAGACATAGCTGGTGCTTATGGCCTTCTCAACCATGCTGACCCCAAATTTCCAACAAAATAGGATCCAACTCAAATAAGCATGCAAGTCTAAGGGGAAGCTTCGTCAGCCCTTGCATGACTCAAAATTTGGTCCTTGAACTCCCAAGTTCTGCACGCAGATTTATTGCCTATACCATAACATACTTGTATGGATGTTACTTGAAAGATCTCACTTACTCTGTATCATTCTGTATCATTAGTCCAAGTTTCAGCCTGCTGTGTCTGTTCCTACCTTCTATCTCAGAACAAAGGCTGTACAGAGTTGCTATTTTCAGTTTAAGACATGAAGAAGGTGCACACTGTGGCCAGGCTGCTGCATGCTCAACATCCCTCACTCTACAGATTCCTTCTTTGGGGAGTGTTTATACCTGTAAATCCATCATTCATCCAGACACGGCACTGGATAAAGAGCTTATCCCCCAGATACACATATGGTTCAAAGACAAAGGGGGGAAATGGGGCTTCCACATTAATCACGGGAGTCCTGACATGCATAGGTTTAAGCTTATTGATACAAGCCTTCCTGGCCCTCAAGTGGGGCCAGATTCTCACTGCTGAACACTCACAGTGACATTCAGGCAAAACTGAGACCGGGCCAGCAGGTTTGCTCCAGTCTGCATTCTTTCTCCCTTTGGTTCGGGGATACATGTGCAGCTGGGAGGGAGAAAACTGCCAAGGTGATTATTTTAGCCCTTGTTTATCTCCTGTCGTGATTCTACATGCATCACGGCCTGCCATAGTGATCTTGGGGAACGTTTTGCTACCGGGGTCCTAGTGCTTGCAAAGCTCGAGTGTGGCCACCAGATGTCATGGTGTACCCATGGATGGACCAAACCCAGCTGGCTGCAGGCTGGAATAAAAGCCTTGCTGATGTGGAGGTTACATGAGTGGAATGGTTTCCAGGCGAATTAGGTGGCCGCTTTTGGTTTTAAACAGAGCTGTCAGCAACGAGCTATAATATAACTTACTCCCCTTCTACCTAATCCTGGTAATTCTCAACCTAAATTAGTTCTAGTAGCTGGCTCAGCATCAGGACATATATTTATTTAAAACAAAGGAAAAACATTTTCCAAGGTGGCTAAAGCAAAGAAGGCCTATTAGGATGCCTGGTGATGAGCAAAAGGGCAAAGGGCTTGTGTGGCCCTACTCACAGCCACAAGTGAGTACAGGAATATGGGGGGCTACCAAGGGGCTGACTTGCTGAATCTTGCTTGTGGTAGGAGACAGTTTTGGCCCAAAGCAGCGAGCAAAGACAACAGGCATGGCATGCCAAGGTGGCAGCAGCAAGATGCTCTCCACAGAGATTTGTTCTCCCCTTTTAACTCCTGCTGAGCTGCCTCAGAGGGGGCACAAGGGCTGAGGCTGGTGCAGCAGAGGCAGGGACAGAGCAGGCTCTAACACAGTACTTTTAAGGGCAACTGCTCCTTTCTCACTAGAAATGAAAGAGGTTGTGTCAGCCTGCCAGATGTACAGGCATATGCCAAAGGTAGAGTGGAAACATGCCAGGCTCACTCATTGCTCCAGGAAATCCGCTTGGATAAGAACAAACTTTCTCTGTTGTTTTTTTAAAAACCTCTTGGACACCTACACTCACCTTGTCATCAGCTGTCTGTAGCTGATGCTATCTTACACGCTATGTGCTTCACTGTCAGCACCTAGCAAGATGTTCCACTTCCTGTGAGGGAAACAGGCAGCCACAGGGGCTGCCACTTGCTCTCATTTATCATCTGCAGCAGTGTCTGGACTTAGTGCAGCTCTGTCAGATGCCCTTTACCCGAAGCTGAGTACTGGTCTTGCACTCTGAGGCTGGTTGCATCATCTCTACAATCTCTGACCTGGCCACCTAGAGTCAAGTGCCCCTGCTCGGCACACAGAGCATGTGAGGGCCTGAGCTGGGCCCGGTGTTCAGGGTGAAGTGCTCTGATGTCAATACTGCGGGACTTGAGACAATTTCCCAGCAAAGTTTCATGTACACTTGAGTCACTCTGCCCTTTGCTCTAGAAGTCTCCCACTCAGCCCTCTACAGGGAGCAGAAAAGAAGTGAGAAATTCTCCCCCCTTCCCCCTTTTCTGCTCTTACCCTTGCAATGAAGCTTTTACAATGGGGTGGCTATGCAGAAATTTTCTTCAACCTTCAACTCCTGTTTGAATGTTCCTGGTGGTGCTCCCAGCTCCTCAGCAGAGAAGCAGACCTGATTCAGTGGATTATGTGACTGTTATTCCTTCTTCTCTGTTGCCTGGGAATGCAAAACGACATTAGCCAAAATATTTGCTTCTCAGGTATACGCTGTTTAACCTGTCTACAAATATCTGTTACTGTCAGATTTTTTTTTTTCTGCTGTATTTCCCTGAAGAATGTCCCAAATGAAGTATCAGGACAACAGGATGGATGATGTAGCACATCTGTCCATCTCTGAGAAGATGACAGGATTGACAGCATCTTTTTTCTGAAAACTCCTCCTAACGTGCAGTCCCCTCTGCCAGCAGTGGGAAGCAGTACTGCGTTCCTTGGACGATGCTGGCAAAGACAAGCTTCCAGGTGCCTGCTCTGCCTGACATTCAGCAATGTGTATAAGCTGGCTGGAGCCCTGTGCCTGCCTCAACTGTCCACTCATATCTGGTGCCTGTAACCCAGAGCTGTGAGAGGACCCCACACTCAGGTTCTCCCTGCACCTCTGTGGTTTTCTGGGCAGATTTCTAGGGGTGTGCGTGTAGGTCTTGCACCTATCTAGGTCCCTAAAGAATCCCCCAAGTCCTAGACTCCTCAGGAAAGAAAGAGAGCGATGGAAATCCCCATTTCAGATGGCTTCTCTCTCAAAAGGTGTCAGATCAAGAGACCAAGGGGCAAAGAAAACTCTACAGAGGAATGCACAGCTCTGCATAGCCCATTGGCAGATGAACAGAAATAACCTGGAACCTGTGCTTCCGTGTTGCTCCCTTTCTGCTTGGTTTCCCTTTCTATACTCTCAAGGTAAGTTTTGGCAAAACAAAACTGAGCAAACCCTCTGGCTTCAGAGCAGGCAGAAGGCGGCACAGACTCAGCTGCCAGGATGGAATCTGCCAGTTGCAGAAGGCAGGCCTTACTGCCCTGGTCATAAAACTAGAAATGAGTTAAACATGCATCAGGTGTTAATGGGAGGCATGAACCAGCTGGCAAACCACAGGCCTTGGAAAAGGTACAAACCAAACACAGACAGGAAATCCCCCACCTAGCCACGATCTGGAAGTTGTCTACACCTGAAGGAAAAGTAACTGGATGATTTACTTTAGATCGATTATTTGCAAATGGATGCGAATGACGTTCATTCATAGTTCTATAGTGGCATTATCAAATAAGTGAAAAACAAGCCCTTGCTATCTCCTGCAACCAGTTTCCTCTGGAATGTAGGTTCTCTATGCACTGAAGACTTGCTTCTGACCTCCTTGAGTCACTTCATCATGACGCAAGTGTCAAAGGAGCACTGCTGCCAGCCAGTCTCCCTCTATACAGCTGTGTCACAGTCTCAGGGCAGTCAGGGCTGGCTGAGGGATGTGGAAAAGGGAAATAAGTCCATGAGCTGCAAGGAAGGCTAAATTTATAGGTAGACCTGGACTGGGATGTCTCAAGGATTGCTGCTTACATAAAATGTGTTTGCTCCCACCTTTACTATTCCTCCACAGCGATCCAAAAGCTGTAAAGACTACAGGGCAACAGCTAGAGGTGGGTATTTTACAGGTAAAGCAAAACAGTCTTAAATATGGACAACACTCACAAGGAGGAAGCCAGCTGCGACAACAGGCCCATACTTTTCTCCCTGGCATGCCATTTCACCAGGCCTGAATCTCTGCTTGAGCAGCATGCCTTTTCTGAACCCCCGTTCATCCCTTTGAGTAGCTGATTTTTCATTTCCCTATTCCTACCCCTCCCCTGCCCTAGCATGTCCTCATTAGTTCACATTGGCTCCAGCCAACTCTACATGTATTTATCTCACAGAAACAATCCATCACTTTTATTTTGTGGTTTATTGACCTTCTCCCATCTGGCACGTGGCTCCATTGTGGTTTGTTGTGTTATGTGATCTCTGTGTCCTCATGGAGACATTGCCATGGCTCCCAGCTCCAGATGAGCACCAACACCCTCGGGTTAGGCCCTCCAACACAACAGGAAAGGACCGTGTCTCCACACTGGCCAGTAACTCCTTTGGATTCACAGGCATACTTTTGTTGGGAAATGGGAACTCATTTTAACTGTCTGCTGGCAGAGATGGACTGTGGTGGGTAAATTTTGGAGTTTTTTGACTATTGCTACAGATGGGACATTAAACTGGTCAGAGAGACACCCAGCATACATACTTCCACGTGGCACGTTTTCAGCACAGAAACCACTCACCGTGAATAAAGGGAAAATGATAACCCAAGGCCTCTGAGGGAGGCTGTGGCAGTGACAAGCTGTGATCCTAAAAGAGGTATGACCTTGTTATCTAATTCTTAGTGGGAGCATATTTACATTGCAAAGTGTTCCTCAATTAGTAAGTATTTTTAAAGCTTTCCAAATAAACTTCAAAGCAGGAGCACTTCCTTTTGGTAGGGAAGGGCTGGCTAAGAGTGGGAGCTCTGAATGTCACCATCTAATCACTTCCTTCCTGCCATCAGGACTCTCCCCACGGGTGGGCTTCTCTTTCCTTTGTTTCCTACCAGAAAAACCTCATGAAATACAAGAAGGCTCGAGGACGGGCCTCAGAGTGGGCTGCTTATCACCTCTGTCCCAGTCAGTATTATTTGTTTCAGAAGCAGGACTACTACAAGCAGCAGAAGGCTTGGCTCCTTGGCTGCCTGAGAAAGCTGTGCTGCTTTTCAGAGCAGAGCAGCAACTACGTGCAGGGAAAGTGAGGCATTAGGGGATGACACCCAGGGACTCCTGGCCTGCTGTCCCTGTACCCACCACATTTCCCAGGGTCAGGCTCAGATTGCAGGGCACATCCTGGTTTAACTGGACACACGGTGTAATTCAGAAACATGTATCTTTTGGAAATTGGATTGACCCTTTGAAACTGACGCACCATAAAGGTGAACTTAAGAAAAGCAACAATGCATTGCGAATATTTGGGCAATTTCCTCTTGGCATATAATTGCCTGTTTTGTGACCTAAAACCCAGTATTCCTTCCAGTCCTTCACAAGGGGACAGGTTACTTAAAGTATTTATAGATACTTTGATCCTTTCTGCAATCAAGGCGGATCAACCAGATGTGACAGAATTCCTGGTGCTGCCATCTTGAGCCATACCTCATGTGACCTACTCCTCATAGGTGCTGTGGGCACACGTTATCAGCTCCATCTATTGCAGACATCCATTGCAGAGGTCCCTCCCTAGCAGAGAGGATGCTTGGGAAATGCAGGATACCAGGCATGCTACGCTGTGTCATTGGTTCTTGAGGAGGAGGTGAGGGAAGTCCAAGTTGGCAGTACTTTTCCACTTGCTTTCCCACCCAAGAGTTGGTAACCAGGCTTTTGGGACAGAGGTCAGATGTAGCTTGGAATCCCTCAGTAGTTCAGTGATGCTAACACTGACTTATTCTCAGGTATGAGAGGTCTCAGGCGTTTCTTCCTTCCAGAAAGCACCTCCCATTAGCTAGGGAATGATTTGTATTAATAGCCACTTGAGCCTCTTTTCAGTCAGTAGAACATTGTAGCTTTTTCCATGGTTGAGTAGGAGCAAAACTCCAGAGCTGGCAATTTCCCACAGAACAGGAATCCTAAAGAACATGAACTTGCTTTTTTGACAATACAATTGCTTTGCTGCTATAACATTAGTGTGTTTCTATTTCACCATGGTGACAATACTTTTTGTCAAAAGGCAGTAATGACGTATTGCATATAAGATATGAGATGGTAATAAACATAACTGTGAAAGCAAATTTCAACACAAAGAAATTAATGAAAACTATAACTATCCTTTGGAAGTAGGATAAGGGAAGGGGAGCAGTCCCTATGGAAAGGGAACCTGAAGGGAAGAAAGAGGGACAATACCCCACACAAGAGTGTGGTTGGGAAGCCAAAAGGCTGGCTGATGAGCAGATGCACCCGGCCTGGGCACCACTGGTTCTCAGGGCTGAGGATGTCAAGGATGTCTGGAGGCCTGGGACAAGCTGAAGGCTTTTTGGACTGTGACCTACTGGAATGAGATAGTGAGATTTTGATCCATTGCAAAAGAAACCTGGAAAAGGCTCCTCTTCTTTAAAATTGTATCACCACTGCAACAGCAAAGCTTAACTTAGAACTTCCCACATTGATCTTCAGCTCCTGAAATCTTGGCCTTTCAAAGTCAGCATTCCCATTGGATCCCCTTCTGTAGTTCTATTATAAAAAAACTTACAGTTACATATACAGGGAAATCACTCCATCTCCTGCCTAAGAAATGATGTGACACATAAGCAAACGAACCTCTAAAAAGAGGATTCTGAGACAAACTTCACTAAGTGGACTGTTCCTCAAAAATTCCATTTCCCATAAATATTTTTGCCTCTCATTTCCTGTGTGCTACTTGTTATGTTATTTGTTTAAGTTAAGTCACTGTGTGGCAATTGCTAAGATATGGAAGCTGACTGTAACTGCCTCAGGAGCAAGGGAAACTCCATGGATGAAAAGGACAAGTAAGTGAAAATGGAAATCAGTGATATGGCAAAGTGCAAACTGATAAAACAATATAAAGTCCTTTCCAAATGGCACTGGCTTACTTGGTTAAACTGGCATTTAAATATGGATGAGAGACCTGCTGTAAGAAGAGTTTTGTAAAGACCAGAGGGCATGGGTTCGGGCTAATGTGGCTGTCCATGACTCAGGGCTTCTGAGATCATTCCTGCTACTAGCATGAAAAGAAAGAAAGGGTAGAAAGTTCACATAGGACCAAGGCAGTTTCTCACTTAGAATGGGTGGGATGTTACCAACCAGATTGGAGGAAGGCAGTGGCATCCAGTTGCCCCTGCATGTCTGCAAACCAGTTCAGGGGAGTCACCAAGTCCCTCCTTTCTGTCTGTCCCCAGGAGGTTAGGGGCTTCTTCTGTTGTCATCCCTGCTCCCAGTGATTTCCCTTCACCCTTTTCCATGAAGCAGCATTTGTCCTCAGCATCGACTCATCCTCTGCAGCCTGCGCAGGCAGCATCAAAGGAACCTACGGCAAGCTGTGGCCTGTCCCCAGGAATGCCATACACAGGCAGAGGGAGCCGCGGGAGCAGCGGGAAACACACAGGACTGACCTGGCTGCTGGAGGCAGGGAACTGCAGAAGATAAAATGCACCTGTTTTATTGAAGGCGTGTTTACATCAAGGATCAGATCCTGCCTTACTCTGCTGAAACCATAAAGTGGAGTGGCTTTTCTGGAACAGCTCCCGAATGGGCTTGTCCAAACAGCAGCCCGGGAACATCAAAAGGTGAAGCGATCACCCATAGATAAGCATCCCAACTGTCTGATCCCGAGCTACCCCCAGGCACGGCTCAGCAGCTTGTCTGCTCTATACAACCTGCCCTTGTACCAGAGCCTCTTTCCATGGTGACTGCTCCATACATATGGCACAGAGCTAACTGACTGCCAGTCAACAAGTTCTGATCTCCAAAGAAAAGAAAACCCTCAGTGTGAAGCCCTTTGAGCAGAGAAGGGAATGGGAACACAGGATTGGGTCAGTGCTCGAGCAAGAGTCCTTGCTGTAGTGACCTAGCTGCAGTGGGAAGTGTGTTTGCATCAACCATCGCTCAGTAATTATAGCAACAGATGACTCAAGATCAAAGTGTTTTTGTGAATGATGTGGTGAAGTAAATTGATGGAAATCAGAGCTTTTTTATCTTTGGATCTGTCTTTAATGCTGACTTTCTGTCCGGCTTTAACCCGCCCTCGGATAACATCTCTGCTCCCAGTGCTGTGGCGCTGGCCCAGGCAGAGCCCTGTGCAGCACCCAGCTCCATCCAGGCTCCTGCCTCCTCCCTGGCAACGATGGGAGCAGGCAAGGTGGCCCTGGGGACAGTGGCCACTGGGCTTTGGGGCCTGATCCCCACAGTGGTTCTCAGTGCAGAAGGGCACATTTGCTGTCACAGTGAGTCAACAGAGCCAGGTGCCCGGGTGCTTTGTGCTGACATGCTGAGGTGATGCCAGTGCTGCTTCCAGGCGCTGCCCCTCCCATTATGAGCACCTCAGCAGGCAGCTGCTCCTCCGTTGGATGGAGCCCAAGTGCTGCAGAGATGGCTTCTGATTCAACTGCTACTAGCATTGCCCACCCATAAAGATAGATCCTAAAGATGGTCAGACAGGAAAGCCTCTTGATTCAGGGTGGCATGGCATACAGAAAGCATGACTGATCAGCACATGAGAAGGGTACCATTTGCCAACCCTTCTGAGTATATCCCACGATCACCCTTTACCTGGGTTGCATCTGTCTCCTCATCTGCCTTCTGTCACATAGACTCCTATCAGGTTCTATCATGTGTTTATCCTGAATTTTGGAAGGAGTTAATTACTTTGCTAAGATGCTAAGCTCCAGTTGTTACCACACCAAGTGTTCTCTTGGTGCCATGGATCGGTGAGTGCTCATTGATTCCACACACTGGTCTCTTGTGTGGTTGCACACTGGCTCCAGACATCTTTCCTGCATGGTTCCTGGCTAAAGGTGTTTGAGTCACAAGCAGCAGAGTGTGGAGAGAAGGCCAAGGTGGCTATGGGTTAGGTGAAGAGAACAAATCCTGACTTACAAAGTGTTCCTCAGGTGTCTCTGAGACAGTCTTGATCTCTCTGGGTGATCTCTGTTGCTTTAATTTGCTGTTTTAATTCCACAAGCAGTGCCTCTTGCACAGTTATCACGTGGCAAGGAGGCCCATGCTGGATAAAATTTTGAGCTGTCTCCTGGGACTAGGCACCAAGGCCATCTAAACATGGGATTTCCCAAATCATATCAATCATCTGTGTTTTTACTTGCTTATGCTGAGATGCTGTGCTGCTCCTACCTGCTTATTTCCCAATACAGCAGAGAGGCTTAATTATTGGGTTGCAAAGTTCCCAAGGGTCTTACGAATATTGAATTGAAAAAATGAGGTATCATGACATACTAAACTGTGATAAATTGTTATCCAAAAATTTGTTGTAACCCAGGGGAAGTCTGCCCCCAAACCAGCTACCCAACCTGCATGTGTTTTGGTTGCTATCATCAAAGTCTACAAGATGAACAGGCAATTCATTATCATTTTGGGTAGTGCTTTGAATGCTATCATTTGAGCTTCTTAAAAGGTTAATCTTCTGTCCCTGGGATCCCAATGAGGAACAATTAGAGTATCCTGTGGTGAAACATTGGATTATTATTAATGAAACTTACGCTGCCCTGGAGTTTTAATTGACTCAAGTTTTTAAACACATGCCTGACTTAAAACATGTGGGCACTCTCGTTCCTGCCATAGGAGCTACCTATGCTTTTCACGCAATGCCAAGAAATGTTAACTGTTAAAACCATGTTCGATCATTTATTAACCTTAGCTCCTCACATGTCCTACCCAAAATTCCTCAACAGGAAGGGCTGAGCATTTAATGTGCCCTTGAGAAAGAAGAGGGCTTTGACTACATTTTTCTTTCCCTTAGGACTTACAGGAAGAAATGTCTGGATTCTGTCAGGGCAATAGCTATCCAGAGATTTCTCTAAGCCAACTTCAGCTGGGGTCTGTAATATCAGGAACTATTTTTGCCAAAATTTTCAAGATGGGAGCTAAGTGTTGACAGTTTCACATGAAACTAAACTATCAGGATGTTTGACAGTGGCCATGGTGGTAACAAGCTCTATGGGGCCTTCCAGCTGAGGTGCAATGCTCCAGCAGGTTACGTGCTAGGGACAAAGTGGGTCCCCTAGGCCACGACTGCACCTGGCTCACACTATAAAGACAACAGAGCTGAGGCTTTTGCTCACATACAGAAGGCAGAGGGAGGTTTGCTGATTATTTAAAGGAAGTTGGGGTTTCACATCAATCTGTTCCCTCACCCCAACCTTGCAATTCTCCTTTCCCATTGCAAGCTATTGGATGGAGACAGAGGTTTCAGGACAAGGCCTGGTGTGCTACCTGTGTGTATGACCAGCATACAGCTACATCTCAGTTCCTCCATGGAGATTCCCAACCACTCCCTCACTACTGGCTGGATTTTCTGGGCCATGTGCTAGAGCAGGTGCAAGCTTCTTGCATAAGAAGGAGCAGATCTGACTGGATTTGGATCTTTGTGGGAGCAGACCCAGAGGGAGCAAAGGCACTGCTTGCTGCCAATGGCTCTCAGCGAGGAGCACTTCATGCATGTCCTATCTGTGTCCCTGTTCAATGTCATGATCTAGGAATGCAGCTACTGCTCAGTTGCCAGCTGGCCACAGCAACTGCAGGGGTGTATTTTTTATTTGTTTATATATGTAAATCGAATTCAAAGTCTCAAATGATTAAGTCATGCAATGCAAGGCATGTGACGGAGTGGTTAATAGTGAAGGGGTAGACAAGGATGAGAGGAGGAAAGCATTTCAAAGTGGCAGCTGTGAGGTAAATCATATTGGAATTGGGTAACACCTGGTTTTAGGGGAGAGGTTGGAAAGGAAGGGTGTAGCACTGGGAGATCTCTTTTTTTTTTTCCTCTGGGAAGGCCCTGAACCTCAGATTTGGGCCCCAATTTTTGTTTTATTGTATCTGCTACTGTAGGGCTGATGTGTGCCCACCAGCCTCAGTGGAGAGGGGCCTGACTGGCACCAAGAGAAGCCTGAAGTTATTGGGGTTGGCTACAGACTTTAGGACATGCTTGCAGCACAAGCAGTAGCTCTCCCTCTCTTTCCTTCTCTCCCTCTCCCTTTCCTTCTCCTTGCCTCTCCTTGGCACATGAGAAAAGGCAGAGAGGTAACTCAAATGGGCTGTGGATGGGACTCTGCTGGACTCACGCTGCATCACACAGGAAGTCTTAACCTGAGTGGAAAATGCCCACTTGAATAGCAAGTGGATCTGAACCCGTAATTACCTCTGCCATCATGTGTCTGATTTGCAGCTACGTGCACAAACAAATGACTTGTCCATGTGCTGCTTGTTCTTCATATTAAATGCTCCTGGGTCCCAGTCTTTTAGAAAAAAACAAAACATGAGGTCTGATCCTCATGTAGAGGAGTGGGGACCTCTGTATGGACTTCCAGGAGAACTGTACCCTGACACACAACCAGCCCTGTGGCAGACATCAAATGCTGTTGTTCCTTAGCAGTCTGCTGATGTTATCACTGTTTCTTTGAGGAGAGAGAAACAAGAAGATTCTACAATGACAAACCACGATGTCTCTTGTGGTACATAAAGACAGGTAAAAAAACACCACCACCACCACAAAGCCAACAAAAACCAAACCTTCTCCCCCCACCCCCCAAAAAAAAAAAAAGAGCATTTAATGTCCTTTGTGTTTTTCAGGACCAGGCACATTACAGACAATTTGCTCCTGATCTGCTAAACAAAGGGGACAAGGGACCATCATGAAAGACAGACATAAAGCAGCTAGAAAATCAAATCTGGAGAGGAGAACAGGACTATTACAGGGGAATCATTATTCATATACTCAAAACTCTAAATAAGAGCCACATTTACTAAGCTTTCAGGCTCACAATCCCAGGGAACAAGGAAAAGCTTATTTTACATTAATTGATGTGTTATTTCACAGGTTCTTGTTGGTGGCTGCTGTCACCCAGAGACTAAATGCTATTTATGGCACTGCACCACAACAGCCAGGAACTATCTTACCTTCACTAACTATTGGCTTGGTAGAAATTAAGGATTTTCATTTTTTGCTATGAGTATTTTTTAATTTTTGAAGTATAAAGCTAATATGAAACCAGAATGAAGAACTGGAATGGAATCTCTGATAAGCAAGCATGTCAAATTTTACAGGCTGTTGCAGCCTGTACAATTTTGTTTCATTTCTTTGGTTTTTTTCAGAAGGGATTTCCAAACTCTTAAGCTCAAATCTTCTGAGGTTCTGAGTCCACAATAAACCTGCAAGGGGATGTGAAATGTGTTAAGGACCAAACTTGTGTCCAAACCCAGTCCAACAGAGAGTAAGAGGTGTGCAGGTGCTCAAGCAGGGATGCACACTGACGTCCTCATGTGATCCTTCGGCCAGGGAGCCTGGGGCAGGGAAACTAAGTGGGTTTAAACTGGAGCGTGATAACTGAATTAACTGGATTATATAAGGTGTCAGTTTGCCATGCCAGTGCCTGGACTTGATGCACAGAATCATTTCCCAGTCCTGTAAATACAAAAATACTTATTAAGTCTTCTAAATAAAAGTGCTCCCTTATCTCACTGGATGTTGCATGGACATGGCACAGAGGGGAAAAATCAGACTGTCTATATGCAAAATTTACTCATTAGATATTTACACTAACACCACAATTTACAGCACTGCTGTATGTAGATGCTGACCTGCATTTTGAGGTTGGATTGAAGGCATTCACTCCAACAAGCCATATTAGCTTAGCTATTTCCTTGCTAGATACCCTTGACAGGTCTGCCCTAGAAAAGGAGCAACTCTAGATCTAGAAAGATGCCAAGAGGGTTGAGCAATGTGCCCTTAGACTGCTGTGTCCTGTCATCAGGAGGCCCTATGACTTCATGCAATTACCAAGGCCTAATACTCTCGTGGCCCTTTGGACTGACAGTCTGTTGCCTTTTCCAGAGCTGTTAGACAGAGGGGGAAAGTATTTTTTTCAATCAGTGCTGTTTGGTTTTCCACTGTGAACTCCCCCAACTCCCTGGTGTCAAAACACCTGGCAGGGCTGCCATGTAAGTACTGCTTGTTTGTCCTGTTACTCCGATGCTGTAGCAGATTTGGCTGGCCCTGGGGAAAGCGAGCCACATCAAACACCTGTGCTCGGAATCGCATGGAGATTGTGCTGCCTGTTTACTCCCTGCTGGGATTCAAGTAGGTTGGAGCTTTGGGGGAAGATCATCGTTCAAGATGATGTCGCTGCATCAGTGAGAATGATGGGAAGATCTCCATAAATCATATGGGGTTAATGTGGGGAGCACAGTGATTCTGGATAACACCACCAGTGTAGGAGACACCCCGGCCCCCCGGTACTGGTCACACATGGGGTCACAGAAGTCAGCTGTAAGCTTGAGGGAAGAAATATGACATAACCTTAAGGAGTGAAGTGCTACATCCACATCTGCATCACCAGGTTTGGTTGCCCTCTTTTCAGAAGGCCAACAAACTCATCCAGGTCAGCTGCAGCCCCTACTACTGTACAGCCACACACAGGAAGCACCTGCAAATACAGTTCAGTCCCTAGAAAAACGTGAGTGGAGAAGTGGTACAGACCATACTTCAGGGTGGAGACTCTTCTCCCCAAACCAGCTGCAATTGTTTGTTGTGTAATGGTGCCAATGAAGTTTTGTAACTCCCTCACACACTGTTAGGATTCATTTGATCAAAATAGCAATTTCACTTTCTGGCATCTGCCATCCATCAGAAATTCCAGGTCAGAGCTTTAAAGAGCAACTAATGACTTAGGATCTTATGACTGCTAAAGATTTCAACTGAGGCCCCTCAGCAGGCATGCACAGTTCTCCTCTCCAAACCTCTTCTTCATAACAGACATCAAAACTCTGAGTCGCCCCAAAAGCCCTACCCAGGCTGTGATGTGGAGTTAACAGTTGTTCAAGATGAGGCACGAAAGGTCCTCCTGAACCAAAATGTCAGCTCTAACCCCCAGATGAAGATCCTTGCCCAGGATCCCTTCAGGGAGTGCATGCTCTCTTCCCTCAGCTATGGGACCACATACAAGCTTTAGGTGCAGCAATGCCACAAGCACGAGGGGCACAGCCTTGGAATGCTTGAGGGCACCTGTGGCAGAGGCTACAAGTCCTGGCAGTGCTGACAGGCTTATGGCAACACCAAAACATGACCACTCAGCCTCATGCTTTGAAGATCATGCAACCAGCTGACAACATGTGAGTGGGACATGGACACAGGACAGGGTTGAACACCGAGGGTCTGATGGAAGCTGGTTCTGTTTTGGACATGCTTTGGACAAGATCGGGCTTTCTTTGTGAGATCCTGCAGATATTCCCTGCAGGGCAAATCTAGCTAAACTGCTTCAAGACCTTTCCATCCAGTGAGATTGACCTTGTTTGGGAAGTGTGAATCCAGTGAAGGTTGACAACTTACAGCTAAAAGTCTTTAGTTAAGCTCTGAAAAAAGCATCCTACACCCCCTGAACTGATCTTGAACTCTGCCCTACAGCAATCCCTAGCAAAATGGTACTTGCATCTGTTCCACTGAGGCATACAATCAAACAGTGACTCATTGTCACAATCCTTATTCATGCTTTTATTGCCCAGATAACTCTCCATTAAGCTAATGAGTCATTCTTTTACACCCACCAAACACATAGTTTGAATGCTGATGATTTCTGCTATTCATAAATCAGAAAGAGAACAGACAAGAGCCTTGATCCAGAAAATTTGCCTCTAGAGGCAAGTTCAAGGAATTCAATGTTTTCCATGTATGTTACAGGGAACAAGCAAGGCTCCAGTACCTCCTGCAGACAAGTACTGGAGAGCTAATGCTGCTTGGTGAAGTGCCTCTTCTTCTAGAGCTGGAGGATGTTGGCCAGGGTTTCGCAGGCCTTGGATGCCCAGGACTCGTTGGCCATGTTTGAAGCAGCTTTGCTGAGATGAGCAGGCAGCTTTATTCCAGGCATCACTAAATTTTAAATGGGGCAGGAGATACAATATTTGGCATAATGGATCCACAATCCATGCAAACTTTTCCAATAAATTAAACTAAGAACTTCCAGGTGTTGCTGGTATGGCAATATTTTGAGTCTTTTTCTTTTTACATGGCTAGTGTGGTCTATAACATAAGCTGTAGCTAAATGCTCTCTTGACCTCTTTCAGCAGTGCTTTGCAGCTAGGATGAGCTGCCTGAGCCTTGTAAATACAACAGGTGACCAGAAAAGTTCCACTGGCTTTGACTCTGGTTTGTGCTGCCAACACAGGCCAGGAGTGTGACAGCAGCCCTTGATTTCACACTGAACTTCCCCCCTGCTGGAGGAGTGGTGCCCTCAGACAGGGCGCTGACAGCTGCTTATGGCAACAGCCAACCAGTTCAGCTTCTTGAGGCTTATCAGACTGTTTGCATAAACACTGGGATCAGACCAAAAATGAAGAAAGAATGGAACTGAGCTTTAGAAAGGCTTTATCCTACAGTTTTCTTATCTGCTCTCCTCTGTCTGTCTGTCCCCTTGATGCCTGTTTAAAGGACTTCCTCCCCAGGAACTCATGATTACAGGTTTCCTCTGGACTGGGGTCTAGAGCTGGAGTCTACAGACTCTCTGAGCTTGCAATGCTCTTGCAGCTCCATCCAATGTAGTTCCCTTTCCAGCCAGTTCAGGTTTGAATCCAAGGAGATTGTTCTGGAAGGGAGTGGGGAGCAAACCAGTCCATATGGACACATGAGGAAGCAGGTCCCGTGGATCCACTCTGCCTCTGGAACTCCAGACTCCTCACTGGACTGCTGGAGCTTTTGCAAATATTCCATGTTTCTTTTTCTAAACAATTAGGCACATATTTAAATGCTGAGCTCTTCTTGCTAGACACTGCTGCTAGTTCCCTGAACTTGCAGAGAATCTCAGGACTATGATCTCTGCTAAGAAAAAAAGTTCTCCCATCAGTTCAAAAGGAGGAGGATGTAATATTGACCAATATTGAGAAATGTATTCTCCTGGTTTCAGAGGCAGTTATTGGAATGTGCTTGGTATTGAGATGATAACTTACACCTGTAGCAACTTGCTGAGTGATGCCTTGAATCACACTGTGATAAAGGGATGTGTTTGAAGTTTTTGAAGGCAGTACCTCACTATCATTCCCTTTCAGTGCCGTCACTCAGAGCTCTGCAGCCTTGCTTGTGTCAGCAGGTAGACTAAACTTCCCATTCATCTAAATCGAAAATTCATCTGGGTGTATTCAATTATTGATTAAAAACAGGCACTGGATAAAACAAGGGAAACAATCTTTCTCTGAACACGTTATCTTAATACAAAGAGCAGTGGTGTGTTTTCCGCCAGTGAAAGCAAACTGCAGACCAAGACCCTGCCAGCCACTCCATGAGCCCAGCACAGGCCGTGTCAGGCAGATTTTGGGGTGCTGGCGTCTCTTGTTTTGAGGTTCTCTCCTACAGAAATGGGATTTAACTGCTCCTGCCATCAAGCCTGACAGGGGAGCACTAACACACCCACTGGCTGTGAGCAGGCCTGTGACTGCACATCAAAGCTGATCCCACCTCACAGCAGCAGCCACGAGCACATTCCAGGGCAACAAGAGCTCTGCAAAAGGTAGATGGAGAACCCTGTGGCCTCGGAACCTCCCCACCCACTGCCGACTTCCATTAATTAACTAACTCTGCAGCTTTGTTCCCTTATCATAATCCTCCCAGCAACAGCACAATAAATTGTACTTGCAACAGATGCCTAAACGAGATGATCCTAGGTCTTTGCAACTTTTTCAAGGGTGGGAACTCACAGCTTTGTGGTGATCTCCAATTCATTCATTATACAATCGGATCTTAATTGCTTTAAAAATGTGATTCTAGTAAATCTGGCCTCTAGTACCACTCCTGTTAGAGACTTCTGTTGCTAAATCTCTGCTGCTAAACACAGTCAGTCCATCCCTTGAGGTCTTTTTTATTTCAGTGGGCTCTGAAGTATTGAATTATCTGTAGAAATTAACACCATGTTCACCCACCCCATATTTACCCACTCAATGGACAGGCACCATACCCAATTTAGCTGTTCCCAGGAGCAGCAGTTTTCAATAGCTCCGGGGGGAGCCCTATGCTAAGAACAGGTAATATAGAGAAACACCCTTGGGGTGCTTTCGAAGGTGATTCTTCCTTAAAAGAAAACACTGCATGGAGCAAACTCCTCCCTAATTCCTGCTTTATCCAAATGCAATATGTCTAAATATAAATACAGTGCAAGAGACTGATCCAAGGGATCCTGACTGAGATCCTCCCCTCCAGCAGTGTGCCAGCTGGGAAACCTCAAAGGCACAGTCAGGTGTCCCCAGAGCCAGCTCTGGGGACTCAGTAGGTGGCAGTCTTCACCTTGGCTTTGCAGAGATCTGTCACCCTTTGGAAGGTGCTGGGGGATCGCTAGGCACAGAGGACACGAACTTCCTGGACAACAAGAGATGGGCTGGCTGCAGCTGACAGCCCAGGAGGTACTGCCAGCATCTCTGACTCCAGGATCTTTATGCACAACCAACGCAATTAAAAAGACAAAATGAATGGGTTTAGCAATTTGGAAGAGGTTTGGATCAGCAGAATCACTGCTCATTCATAGGGTAAGCAAGAAGAAGAAGCAGCATAGTCTTTAGTCTTTCCCTGTTTTTTAGGGGGGAAATTTGGTACAGGGAGGAAAATGGAATCCATGAGAGTTGTGTTTTTGGACAGGGACAGTTTGGGCAGAAAACAGAACCTAGCAGAGTTTTATGTAGGATATAACTCACAAGCCCACAAAGACGGGAACACCTTCCCCATGCAAGTCAACATTCACTCTTTGAGGAAGGTGGAAGGAGAAACTAGAGGAGTGGGATCTGGACAGACAACAGGTGAATCCTGACTGTGAATGAAATTGCTGATTTCAGCCTGCCTCCTCCTAGAGCCAAGAACAGGGATCAGCCCAAAGGGAACAGTTTGGTGAGGACCAGCATCCTCCACCTGAGTGGGACAGGGCTGAGTGATAGGGGCAGAAGCCTCTTCACGTGGTACGGCTGGAATGGCCTAGCTGATCCTAGCCTTGGCCTTTGCATCCCTGCAAACCCAAGGTGTTCCTAAGCATTGTAATTTTGAGCTATTATAATGGACTGCTTTCCCAAAGCTCTTACAGTTTCAGGTACTGCCAAGCTGATTTTTTTTTTTAACTTTTCACATGAAAATGAGAGGAGGAGCCACTGCTAATATAAGAAAACATCCTGATTTCCTCAGTGGATACTGACAACACCTGTCTTAGTACTTGGCATTATGCCTGCCTGCCTTTTTTTCTCCCCCGAGTGAGCTTGAACAAAATAGCAAGCATATTTTCCCCTCTTACTCAAAGGCAGATGTATACTCACACTCCTTCTATTCTCTCACAGCATCTTACATAAATTACCATTGGTTTTGGAGACATGCCAAAACAAGTCTGAAGGAATGTGTACAAGATCTACCAGAACAGGGTTTCCCCATGTTTGCCCCTATTCAAAGCTAAACCTCCTAAACTGAAAACCTTTGCCAACTTCATCCACTGCCTTTAAAAACAAACAAGGAAACCCACAAGGTCATGCCCAGTTATTACCATGAAAGAGAAAACAAGAGACACAAAGCAAAAGAATTTGCCACATGCAGCCCTGTAAATGCTAAGTCCACGAGTGAGGAGACATTTGTCTTTGTTCTGTGTAGTCAAACATCTCATAATCTTTAAAACACCTCCACTCCAAAATTGCAGCTGATTGCTTAGTCACAGGGCATTTGCTTTTTAAGCAAGGGCCTTTGCTCAGGCCCCAAAGCAGTGATACTGCTAGAGTATAAATTCAAGCAATGAGCAAGGTTTAGAGAGGAGACTTCTATGAAGAGTTGCCTGAAGTTAACAGGGGTGGAAGGACTTTCCTGGGATCCCTGTATAGTCACCACAGGTTGAAAATCTCAAAGCTGCAACTCAGAATAGGCTCCTCACAGTGAGTACCAGGTACGGAAATTTTTGGGTGTTCACTAAATGCTTTGGTGATCTGCTTTGGGGGAGGTGATTGATGAAGGGCAGAGTTCCCTCCATCCTTGCAGTGGTCCAGCCCTGACCCCCCTAAAGTGGAGCAGCCGGTGACACCAATAGTGACAGAATGTGGCTAAGGCCGACAACACATTAATAATAACAGCTAAATATCTACCTGGAAAAGACTACTATCACTACAGGGCCTAAAGAAGGTAATTGGAGAAAGGCAGACCTGGGAGACCATGTTTACAGCATGGCTTTTGGAGGATTTCAGGTTTCTCCTAACCCAAGGGGAACGGGCAAGAAGCATGTGATATACTCAGGGAGTCTCCTGTAAGCATCACCTCCTCTAGCATGATGTGGCAGACAGCCCTTCATGAACCCCCAAGTACCCAATCTGCTCTGGTGCTTGAAAGACTCCTCTGGCTATTCCTTCATCCTTAAATCTCTAGACATCCCAAAACAGCCCAGGGTCCTTGGGTGGCACAGACCAAGTTATGTGAACACAGCTAAATGTGCTTCTGCCGTCTGGCTACAGAACATGAATGCTCAGGCTTGCAAAACACCGTGAGAATACACGAATGAAGTCTGCACACTTCTTCCTCGTTCCCAGTTTATTCTGAAATAATAGTTTACCCAAGCTCTTCCTGATCCATATCCACACATCAGCATTAGGCTCAGCAGTGCAGCCTGGCATGCAGACAACAAAAATACAACAGGGCAATTTTCTCCTCAACACCTCTCTCTGACAGCTTTGAGGATGTCGCGGCTTTTCAGTGCAAGACGGCAAATCCGAGGCTGGTACTGGCTTTGAATCGCTGCCTTTCAAGCTTGAGCATCTGGCCGGTTGTTGGTCCCAAAAGTGCAGTGCCATTTTCCAGAGCAAGTGTGGCTGTTCTGTGGTTTCTACTGTTTACATGCATGAGAAGCCTGGCTTTTATTCCCTGGTTACCTGCCCACCTCCCACCAGTCGTTCAGGTCTCGTGTCTGGCTAAGAGCGCCCTGGGAATCTACAGTGGCATCTTGCTTGTCCCAGCCACGTGGCTGGCCTGGGCTCCCGCCTGTGCCTGTTTAATGTGTGTCCCATGCACAGGCTTCCCCTTCACCCGTGAGGCTTCATGCAAACAAAGCAGTGACCCACCTCTGGGTGCCACCCAGGGCAAGGCTGCGCTCAGACACCCTGTACTGATGCTAATCACCCGCCTTTGATCCGGCTGCCTTTCAACTGCACCTACCATCTTCTCCTTGTCTTCCTCCAGGCTCCCAAGGAAGCCCTGCACAGCTGACAGGGAACATGATAGGAAGTGCCACATCCAAGCAGATCACAAATCTCAAGCCTTGGCCAGGATTTTCGACAGATAATTGAGGGTGTTTGAGTTTTCCACCAGTAAAGTCAGTACCAGCTTGTGTGCTAAGTCCATGGCTGCACCGTTGCCTAGTCCAAACATGCAAATAGTCCTTGGTGAGAGCAAGCACAGCCTCTGGAGAGACAATGCAAACCTGAGACCCAAACTTCATTCCTGTCAGCCCCAGGAAACTGGGGTTTACTTTGCTAGCCCAAAAACAAGTAAGAAATTCAGTCAGTAGAAACCAATACAAATTTCTTGACTTCAGTGCTCTATTAGAGATAGGTAAAGCAGCATTCACAGCCCCTGCAGATCCTTCTGCCTTCTTCTAAGTGTATTTTCTACATACCAGTATCAGAAATGTTAGCATTTGACAGTTATTTTCATCTTACTCAAAATAAAAATTGAATTAGATTTCCATGGTAGGTTATCTTCATGGTCTGGGGATGAATTTTATTTTAATTTTTAAATAGGTTTTAAATAGTTGCTTTTGTCCCCTCAATCCTTATATCAGGCTGGATATCAAACTCACAAGCATTTGGGAGGCATTATTCCTAACAAGAATCCAAATCTGACCCCAGAGGCAGTTTTTTTTTTTTTTTT
>VZRX01001464.1:0-11923 GCA_013398075.1 Notiomystis cincta
TTTTTTAATTATGCAATTGCTCCAAAGGGTTGTGTGCCAAGCAGGTGCAGATAATATGGAAATGAGTCTTTCCCTTCCTCTTCTTGCCTAGTTCAACAGGCTACTGAACAGTGAAATACTCCTTACACAGGCACAAGGCCAAGCAGAAAAATGTTATTACTTAGTCACAGCTTGTCCTTACTAGCAGCCAAGATCTGAATACATGCAATGCCATGAGGAGAGAAACTCCTGTATTTTTTTCCAGCTTGACAAAGAATGAAAAAATTAATCCCAAACTTCCCAGAAAATTGAGCAGCTAAGGTTTGATTTATTCAGAATTGATTTGATGTAAGTCAAAACTGGGGCTATGTCTAAGTTACCAGAAGCAGTGCCAGGAGATGTGATTAGGGCAATGACAGGCACTGGGGTGAAATATCTGCAGGGTACTTTGCTTCAGGAAACGTGGCTCTTGTCATTCCTTTTGAATGAGATTTTGGTAATTTGTTGGTCTTGGTAACTAAACTGTTTCCTTCAGCTTGTAAATCTTGAGGCCAGCTTGAGGCTTAGTTCACTCTTTTGAACAGAATGGGCAATTAGCATATTTTTTAACTACCTGACAATTTGTTAATCCCTAAATGTAACAGCCATTGCTCTTTATTTTGAATTTCAGTGCTGTTCAGGGCCACAGGTATAAGTACATTATTGAATTTGTGTTTAAATCTTGTACACAGGCACAATATTTAATTCTATTTGTTTTCCCCCTTACATTTGTATTTGAGCAAACATTTAACATCCTCAGAAACACTGGAGTTACAGCAAACTCTTATGAACTCCACTGGTATTACATGCTGCTTATGCTATTCACGCTTGCATACACCAGTTTATTTGCTAGAAGCCAATAAAAGCCTATGGTTTAGAAGCAGATCTGAGTGAAAAAAAATCCCTTCACATGCCTGGAAACTATGCCATCTTGTAGTCTGGTACTTAATTAGGGCTGGAAGGGGTTTTTTTCCAGTGAATAATCTTGCAAATGTTTGAGTTGCATCAAATCTGATTTTAGTAATCCATAAATTAGTCTTGATTAGAGGACAAAATTAATTGAATTTTTGACTCTAACTCAATGCAAGAGAAACCACTTCAGGCCTAAGAAAAAGAGCTTTATAGTTTGGATATCAGAGGAGAGCTGGTTTCCAGGGCTTGCTGCAATGAATATGCAATTATTTATTTACACATGCTCAAAACTCTGAAAGCAGAGAAGTGAGACAACTCTATCACAGCAAATTCAATATTCCAGTCTTTAAGGGTAGGCTCATAAGAAAGAGGAGCTAATCTGTAGCACAGGCTGTCTGTATCAGATCAATTTTGTGAAGGATTTGATCAGATTGTCAGAATTCCTGACATGTGGCCTCTGTCTGTGGCTTCAGAGAGGCAGGAACTTCAAGGACTCCTCTTCCTAAGCTGCTTTATGGTTGTCAGCAAAATATATGAGTATTTAGCTAAAAAACCTCCCAGCTTAAACCAAAATCTTTTAACAATTCTTGTAAGATTCTTTTCTTGCATAGTTGCAAAATGGTAATTGTCATCCCAGTCTAGGTTTCCACTCACTTTTTGTTTGTTTTAGTTTTTTTCCCTCAACAAACAACCTGTTTTTCAATAAATACTTCACTGTGTTGTGGTTCTATTCACTATGACCAGAACCACAGTATTCCCCATTTATTTGCCTGGCTGCAAATATCTTGCAGCTTTCTTCTTTTGGCCAATTTAATTGTTCTCTCTTAAGGCAATGAGTACTCCACAACAGAGATTGTGACTTCTTCCTACATATTTGTTCCAGGTTTGCACACATCAGAAACATCACAGGCTCCACCAAAAAATAAACAATATGTAAATTATAATTGTTGACTTTAGTCCTCAGTAATGGGTCACATTTTGCAGGATGTCCCCTTCACAGCTTGCCTGACAATTTGGATTCTCCATAAGCTATGAAACTATTTTCCCCTAATTAAACACTCACCTGTTTAAACTCTTTAAACACCCTTTTTGCAGTTTTGTTCTCCCCTCTCTGCATGATGCCAGTGATTGACAGGCACCCATTTTTTAACTTCTACGTAGATTAGTTCTCCCCTGAGACTTTAAGATGTTTCTGTAGAAGCTGAATTTTGAGCTGGATGAGCATAGATTACAATTTGGTTCAGAAATAAAGATAACTTTGATTCTTTTCATGCAGATAGCCAGTTGGGAGCTGTTTGTCTAGCTGTACCTTTCAGCTGCATCAGATTCAAACAGAAAACTAAGCACTGCTGAGGTGTCCTGTGGATCTGTGAAATTCTCTTGAGATTTTAGCATCTGCCAGTGGTGAGCTGACTGTAAATGAGAGATAGTTGTGCATTTCGGTTTTAACAGTTTTATTAATCTAATTTTATTGTGTTGCCTCAAACAGCCCTGTGCTGGAATATATTTGTCAGGTAAGTGAAACTGCTCAGTTTTCTGCATTTTCTGGCACATGATGATCTCTGAAGAGAGCAATGTAGCCTTTCACAGGCCTTCTTTTAAGGCAGAGCCTTGTATCATGCCACCTATTTCTGCATTTCCCTTCACTTTTTAAGTTCTGTTGCATTTTCAAAATAGGAAAGCTTCAGCCCATGAAATGCATGTTATTAAGGCTGGCAGAAACAAGGCAAGCTGAACCAGCAAACCTATTGGAATGAGGATACCAACTGAAAACAAAAAAACCATTAAATAGTAAAGGATATCATGTCATTGATGGATGCAACTGGGCCAAGAGAGAAAGTATGGAAGAAACGTTTAAAAGAATAGACAGGCAATTTTTGTGGGGCAGTTTAAGTATTTGAAAAACAATTAGACAGGAAGAGGGGAGAAACTACTAGAATAATGATTAAGGTGTATAGTTTTAGCTTGCACATAGAAGGACTTTCTGTTGGTGATTTTTTTCATTCTTCTGAGAGCTTCTAAAAAACCCACTCTGTGAGTGTAGGAAGGTTAGAAAATGGTAAGGCCTAAAGGAAAGTACAGAAAGATAACAAATACAATCAGTAAAAAGGACACTGCATTTTCATATTTTTTTTGTTGAAAAAGAGAAAATTCACTCTTCATTATGGAAAGTCATGTGAACCTCCCCCAACCCCACGAATTGCAAAGGTCATGGTAATATTCAGTAGCTTTTGCTTTGGCTGATTGATTGGCAGACAGATCTGTTGAATTTACTCACAGAAAATAAAATTTCAGTCATGCTTGCATAGATTTGCTACAAGAAATTCTGACTGAAACAACTAAGAATAAGTTTAAGATGTCATGGAGACCATATGGTGAACCATATCCTAGGACAAGAGTAGGAAGAAATTAACAAAAAGCAGTTTCCATTTGAAACCTGTATGATCTAGAAGATTCTTCCCACCCCAGATTCAAACTTCTCTGTTACATTAAAACTGGAGATTAAAGCATGGAAAACATGATTATTTAGATTAAGCTGCCTGACTAGAGTGCACATTTGTGCACAGAGAGCATCCGATATCCTACATAGCTGTCTCTTGCTACTTGTCCTACTACAGCACTCTGCTGTAATACCTTCATATTGATTGCCAAGAAAGCTAAAAATGGTTAAAAGCATTGAAAAAAAAAAAAAAATAAAAGAACTCATCACATTCCACTGCTTGAAAAGTCTATTCCTAGCAATGCATATATTGCCATCTAAGTTATCACTAAATTTCATGTATATTAAGCATAAGCAGTTTTAAAGCTTTATCAGTAACGTGTTCTGTACATCAAAGTATTAAATTAATTGTGGAGTGTTGCTTTGTTCTTATCTTATTTCTTTGCATAAGCCCATGTTTGCTCCCCATATTGATGCATAACTACAGCCAAGTAACAAGATGCAAACAGGCAAGATATGCTCTGCTTCTATCTGGTTTATAAATACTCTGCTGGGCATTCCATTGTGAGCTCCAAGGGAACATTTTAAATTCTCCTTTTATTGAAACAATGACAGTGCAATTCAACAATTCTAAAACAATCTGGCTTTCAAAGGTATAAGAACAAAATCTGTCTTCAAGGTGTCACATTTTATTATAATTATTGGTTAGATATCTGAACCTTTGAAATGCAATAGCCACCCTGCTACAAGAAGTGAAAATCAAGAATAACACTGTGACAGTCACAGGCTGAGGGATACCATAACCAAAACTCTGTCTGACACCAGCTGTGTCTGATTTGGCACATGGCTTTAAAGGGATGTGCTTTCCTGTGCAGTTGCCCTGACAGAATTAGAATTCATCAGGAAGTCCCTAGGAAAATTTTTAAGCCTAACTGGGAGGCTACATCTTCACCTCCAATCTATTTCAGGAAGTTCCCTCTCCAAAATGGTTGTGGTCATGCACTGTCCTGGAAAAAGCCACACCTTCCATGGCTATTCCTGACTGCAGCTCAATTTCCTGATTGCTAGCCATGACACCTCACAGGGCTGCAAGTGCACTCTAAGTGTGCCAGGAAAATAAAAAAAATAAAGAAAAAAAAAAAAAAAAAAAAAAAAAAAAAAAAAGAAAGCAAGATGACCTGACTAAAAATTCCAAGCATAGTTGTTCTAAACATACACAAAACACAAAACATTGGCCTGCCAGCAACACATCAGAAATGATGGCATTGCTAACCTGCCTTTGGTTTCTTCCTCTCATCAAGAAAATCCTGAGTAAATGAATGTACTGGTGTTATTTCCCTGGCTAGTGTGCCACACAGTGTAAATACACTCACAGAAAGCTCTAACTCACTAAAGTTTGGCTTTTTACCAAACTCAGTAAGTGAAATCAACGGCAAAATGCACAGGGCACCGAGAAGCTGTTCTGAGTAGGAGGGACCATCTCTAAAATTTCTGCCTTGGGGATAATTTTATGTTTCAGGCAATAGCTTATAACCATCCTTCCCTGAAATTAGAGGTAAGACTGTAAAATCTTTTTTTACACTTCCCCCTCCCATCCCCTCCATCGCATCTGTATTGATTGAACATTATCGGGTTTTTTAATTCTTTTTTTTTTTTTTTAAAGCATTGGCTTCTAGGGCTCTAAGAATCAATGCACTTGCTCCAAGTAGTGGATTCAAGGCTGCAACTGAATTTAACTGTGAAATGTACCATGATGGTGTTTTCCTTTTATGAAAGTTCTTCCTTTCCACTGCATAAATGAGCACGCTATCATTTGGCTGCCTTGAGAGCTGCCTGCAAAGTGGAAGAGCATAAGCAAGAGAGACACTCCCAAAGAACAAGAAATATCAGTTAAAGGGTAAAATTAACGGATTTCTTCTGAAACAGAAGTTTCAGAAAGTTGCAAAGAGCTTTCCAGTTCAGATTCCTGATAATGGGGCTTGGTGTGATGGGCTGTGATACCTCTGCCTAAGCTCTGTGGTGCTGCCTTCTAACCCAGGCCATGAGGAAGCACCTCCAGTGCTTTTCATGTTTTTATCCTCACCAACGTGAGTTTGAGTTTAATCATCAGGACAGATGCTGCTTTTTTGCTCTGAGAAGAAGGATAATTTAGAGTTCACAGCCCAAGGCCTGCAGAAGTGACTAGGGATTTTGAGAAGCCTTTCTAAACTATATAAAAGAGTGAGTACAAGCCTGCAGAACAGATTTGGGTTCTCCTAAAGACACTGCAAACTGAAAGTTCCACCAAAGAAAGCATTTGTGATTTGGAGTGATTGGAAACTCTTGGATTCTTCCATGGTACTGATAAATGTGGTAAATTGTGGTGCATAGAAATAATACAGCACAGAGCTAAGCTACAGATCTCTTTGCCTTAGGATGCACTGTAAGTTGAATATTTATGCAGAATCAATTTTAATTTGGAAAAAGTCATGGAAGAAAAATGCAGGAGGGCTCTTAAAACAAAACAAGCAAAAAAAATCTGTGTGAGGAAGCCTCTGAGCTGCAGCTTAGTGAAAGTTGAGAGAGTAGCAATGTCACTGTGTTTGGCCCATTTTCACTGTCTTACCTGGATAGGTGCTGCTGGTCACCAGAGAGAGAGGATGCACTAGACTGACTTTTGGGCTGATTTAGTGCAGTTGCTCCTGTCAGCAATACATGTAGACAAAGATCAGCTCTAATTCATTTTCCTTACACATGGCTTGATAGTGATGCTAACACAAGCCCTTAAAATAGACATGAATATATGAAGAGCATTTATTTTATATTCTGCTCATGTTTTATATGAACTTGGATCTTTCAGCCGTGTCTCAGCAATCACAAGAAATCAGAGAGCTGTTTCGTGGATGATAGAAGTGAGGAACTGAGTTGATGAGTTGTCAATGCCAAACATAAAACAGGATAGAGTTGAATGAACATAAAAAACCAGCCCAGTTAAAGAGCCTGTGATCTGAAGTCAGTGAAGGTAAGGGGGAAGTAAGGTTGGACTCTATCCAGTGCTATTGTACTTTTTTCAAAATGATAGAAATCTGAGAAAGAGAGAACTGAGAGAAGAGACCTCAGAAATCCATTTATATGGAAAGTACTCCTCTCCTTCAACCCACTCTCTCAATTTGCATATCCATGTGTCTCAGCAGTGAAATCAGAGACCCAGAAATTTTTGAAACTAGGCATCTTTGAGGCAAGGTAATCCCTGTGTTTCTGAAGGTTAGCTTCCCAGTTGTTCATGCACCGACAAAATATTTTGGATATGAGAAGGACAGATTTTTTTTTCCCTTAAGAGGATTTGTTCTGTGATCCAGAACTGTGTTTTGTAGAGTTACCATGAAGCCAAAAATCTGGATTGATACTATCTTCTGTGAAAAAGAAACTAGAGGAACAAGCCATCTAAGATCCTGATCAGGAGAGAAGTTCTTGTTCTTTGGCACAACTGCAGGTTTTGCCACTCCCAGTTGTGGCATAAGAGAGACAAAGTGGTGGCATTTCCCCTCTTCCCATGCCAGCAACCTTTGTGGTAGCCAGAATGAGCACTGGGTACAAGGCAACCTGTGCAGGCTGACAAGCTGGGGACAGACTGAGTCAAACTGAATGAACTCTGCAGCACCTGAAAGGACTGATATTCTGCACCACACCCTCATCCAGAGCTGCATCTCCAAAGAACAATCAGGCTCTTCCTGGCAGAAATGCCACCCAGATGCAGAAACAAAATCAGGCTAAAGGTCTGATTTAAAGCCTGGCGTGCTCTGACAAACCCTATCGAGTTCTCTTCCTACTCTGAAGCCTGGAAGACAACACACTGCCCATTTACTCTCTTCTGCATGGATCATTTGTAAATTAGATTGGATCCTAATAATTTAATAAAGATAAATGACAATATCATGCTCCAGAATCTGATCTGTCAGGATCTTTGCTTCCTCCATTCCCACTACACATAAAAAAGACATGTATGCAAACACGTGAAACTGCCAATAGTTCAGATGGAAACCTGGGATACAAGCATTCTTAGGAAATTGCATCCAGAGGGAAATAACAGAAAATAATCAGTTTTATATTATTAAACATCTATTTTTAATAATATGGCAGTAAGTGTATCAAGTCACAGTGTATTTCTCAAGTAAAGCTTTAGAGCAGGTTTATTTTTTTCTGAAGGTACAGCATGAAACTGAGATTGCAAAACTGGTGCAGCTTGTGCTTATCCAAGACAAGCAAGGGCTTGATAAAACAAATTTGCTCAAGCATTTCATCTGCATGTGTAATGCTTTTACAGGTCACTTAATGCAAAATACCTCCCAAGTTTTTGGAGGGAATGTAACTGCTGACACAGATTCTGTCCCCTGACATCTCTATTACATCATGGATGGGGCTATCTCCAGCATCAAGAAAGTGTCCTGACAAACAATCAGCTCCCAGTGGAAGAAGTGGGGGTGGAACAAAAGGCACCACAACATGATTTATTTAACCAACTTCAAAGTTTCATCCAATCTACTACAGACAGACAGGTTACACGTGGGACTGTATGTATTTACATAGATTATTATATAATCTAGAGACATATTTCAGTCCTCCTTATCTCCCATTAGTCCCCTCATGTCTGTACTGTAGTTTGAAGTTATGGAGTGCTATCTAAGTGCTAAGTATTTGACTGATCACCTGTTACCAGAATCTGTTCTAGAGAATTAAATACTCTTCTCATTATCCTGAGAAATAGAGAGCCTTCTCAGCCAAGAAGACATGGCTGGCACACTCCACTCAAGGTCATCACAAGAGTTGCAACTCCATTTTCCCTTTGACACAGAGAGGAACAAAAGCACAGCCAGAGAGCCAAAGCTGGGTACTGTGCTGAGCAAACCAAAGCACTGAATTAACCAGCGGGTGATCGTTCTGTGCTTATTGTTACTTTCCTACTTGGGTGATTTTCCCTTACCTGAAAGTCAGCAGCCCAAGTGCCTCCAGAGGGTTAGAAAATCTCCAACTCCTCAGCAGGGCATGCATTTCTGACACAGTGGTTCTGTCCCAGCTGGGTGCACTGCCCAGCACCAGAGGAAGGGAGCAGTTTTGATTATTGCAGGAGTAGCGATAAAACCATAAGATTCTTCTCTGCTGCTCTGAGAGTCTGGAAAAGAAGATTAGAAATTCAGTTTGAAATTAAAACCACCTGAAGCTTTGTGTAGCAACAAACTTTATTGTACAGAGGGGCCAAGTCACACAGTACACTGCTTTTCAGCTAAGTACATGTTTTCCTTGGGGTAGGATATAATTTTCTGCAGACCAGCTTTTATAAGAAAAGTGATACTTAGACTCTGGATCTGTCAGCCTTAGGTCATATAAAAATGAAGTGTCGAAAGACACACATATATATGATTATTTCACATTCCAAGCACTCTCAATTTTCTTCTCTGCTGTCTCTATTGTTGGTGCTGTTTGGTTTTTTTTGTACTGGTTGGTTTGGGTTTCTTTGACAAAGAAGGTGCAGTTCTCACTGGGTAAATTATTGTTACATCTGTCTGCTACAGCTCATCTCTAACTAACTTTCGTAACTAGACACAAAACACTGCCAGTCGTAGCTTTCATTCCTGCCCTTGCTGTGACTCTTTCCTTCAGGTGTGTCTATTTTTAACATATTTGCTTTTAAAGGGATGTTTAGGCACATCCATTTGCATGCACAAAAACATGAGCACAGGCACACACATGCAGAGTGTGATTACCCCTAGTGCTGATATGAGTTTGGAAAAGGGAAGAAAAGCTCCCAGCAACTCTTATATTTGTTTGGAAAGTCTGGCTTGCCATGCTTTACTGTACTAACAAAATAAACAACATTAAAAAAGATGCAAGATACCAGATTCCTCACAGAGATATTAGATATCTAAATGTCATATTGATAAAATGGTCAGTCATCACACCATATTTCACCACAGTGAGAAATGCCTCAGAATAATTTCTGTCTTATATCATCTGATTTGTCAACAATTCCGATGTCTTTGCCTCATGTATATTAAATCTCAGGCTTTGACACATCAAAAAACAGGAAAATAAATTTCCCTGGAGAGACAAGCTCAGACAATCGCCTTAATTCAATATCAGAGCCTTCAAAAGCAAACTCTGAAAGAGAGATCCCCAGTTCATACAAATAATTACTGAAATCAAGAAGAACATTGGTTTTCTTAGTCATATTTGACCAGGATGGTGATGCATCTATTTAATAGCATTATGCAATTGTGACTTTAAACAAACCTAAATATTTCAGAATGAGGTGTGAGGAATCTAGTAAAAGGCAGTAAGTAAACAGTTTGCTTCCAGACAAGCATTTAATTATCCAGACGTGTAAACAGGGCTCAAAATCCAAGTGTTTACATTCTTTCCAAGGTTGTCTTCCTTCTATTTGCAATGTTTTGGGACATTCTCAGCCAAAAAGAAATCTTAGCCCCACTCCAACTGTCAAGATTGTGTCATTCACAGCTCATAGAAATGAGTTCCTCTGGCTCTGTAGGCACTAGAGAACTTTTCTCCTTTGCAATTTTGAATTGCCAAGTGTTTAGGAACAGAGAGCAGCAGCACAAAGATGGGCAGGTTTCTTCCTGAGTGAATGCTAATTTCTTCCCTTTAGGAGAATGAGTTCATAAATGTATGCAGAAGATGAACTTAACTGAGATATCAATCCTGACTCTCAGTAATCACTTCAGGAAAAGTATCATTTTGGTAAGGACTTCAAGAAGCAACTTCAGAATTCACAGCATGTCTTCTGTGACAATAGACAGATGCCTTTGTGGTCGTGTGAAAAAGTCACACGCAGAAAAAGAGATAAAAGTGGGCCTAAAACTTCATTGCCTGCCTGGTTATCTCATGCACTTGGATGACATTCTGCAGGACAGTTCAGCTGAAGGACCTCTCTCATACGTTCACTTTAGGCAGAGATTTCAGCTTTCAAACAGCATCCTCCAAACTAGACAATCTGTTGTTCAGATTAAAGCAGCTAAAGCTTCTACTGAGCTTGCAAAGGGAGATAAGAAATCAATCCTTGTAGCATGTTTTCTAAATAACAGATTTCTCCCTCTGACTTTACTCAGAGGCAATGCCATTTTCTCTTTCCATGCTTTAAAGATCAGAGATGAAATGAAAGGGTGGGTGGGGTAGGAGTATTTTAGATTTTGATTTTAAGTTTCTTAGTCGGAACAAGAGTTTATATAAACATGTAATAAGACATTTAAGATGGTAAAAATATTTTGCATACATATAGGATCTGAAGATTTTTATACAAATAAGGGCATTTCTTTCTCTCAATAGGGTTAAAATGCTAATTAAACCTATTTTTTGATAAAAATTAAGTTTATGGGTTTTTAGGTAGAGTTGTATCTAAATTTCCCTCCATATGAGATCTATATTAAAATATATAGCCTTCTGCTTAGCACAAATAAAAACAAAATACTTTATAACCTAATAGTTTTCTGTTCAGGTTTTGATTAATCCCTTTAGCTAAACAAAGAGAACAACTTCTCTGAAGGCTTTGTTAGCTGGTGTTAATTTTTGGTGGGAGGGGAAACAGCAAAAAATGAGTTTAAATGATTCTGAGCTGCTTTCTTTGCTCATGTTCAGTACTAAAGGAGAACAAGACAAAAGGCAAAAAAGAGGAGAGGGCAGCAAAGACAGGAAATGCACATTTATGTCCTTCAGCATTGATTTTCACTTTAAAGTTTCTCTTCCATGGACAGAGTAGAAAAGACCTCTTCCACAATTCACCCAACTGGAAGTAGACTTTCCCATCACACCTTATCACAACAGGAGTCCTGTGACCACTGGCAGGCAAACTGGGCTCTTCTCAGCTGAGGGGCAAAAAGGAAAGGGGAAGCTGGAAGAGAGGGAAAAGGAAAGCAGAAGGAAAAGGATGAATGAAGGAAATGCAGATGGCAGAAACCAGCCTGTCGTGTTCCTGGCTTCCACCAGTCTCCCGTCCTTCCACGGCAGCGCCAGGTCCAAAGAGCAGCCTCCATCTCAGATGCTGAGTTTTCTGGGGCTTCTGTT
Source organism: Notiomystis cincta (assembly GCA_013398075.1). NCBI lineage: Eukaryota > Metazoa > Chordata > Aves > Passeriformes > Notiomystidae > Notiomystis > Notiomystis cincta. The sequence goes on from VZRX01001464.1 coordinate 11,423, forward strand.
TCAAACACAGTAATCCCCAAAGGAACCAGAAGCTCTCATCTGAAATGTTTTCAGAAGTCAGCCAAAGACGCTGGCAGTAACTAATGAGTTCTCCTCTTGGCTCTCTCTTGTCTGGTTTGGTGACGACGCCAAAGATCAGAGTGTAGGCCTGGGAGGAGCACAGGAGCCATGTGGGGAACTTCATTTCCTTCAGTCCCACTGAATAACATCTTCATTAATCAACTTCCAAGATATGCTGGCCATGGGGACCAGTGATCTGAGCCACCTACCAGAAAGACAGGAGCCTGAGCTGCTGGGAAGACCACATGTCTGGAGCAGACATGGAACAGGAAGAGGCCCAGATCAGTGTCATTGTGGACCTTGAGGGGTTTTGTGGCTGGGTGTCAGCAGCTGGCAGAGCAGGGAGATCTGGGTCCAGCTACTGGATAGACTAAGCACAACTACTGGGGTAATCAATTTTTTGATACTATATATAAAAATATATATGTATAAAAATATATA
>VZRX01001466.1:0-48513 GCA_013398075.1 Notiomystis cincta
TGTGGCCCCCTGCTACCAGGAACTGGGCCAGGGAAAACCAACACAATGCCATTGACTGAAAATTGAAGGTTACATAATTTGGCTTGTCAGCATGCTGGATGGTCCAGAATATCTGCAAGAACTAGTAAATAAATGGCAAATAGTGGCAGTTTTTAAAGGCACAACTGGTATTTAAAGTTAGGATAGTGTGGATTAAGCTTTTAAAATAAGTTCACAAATGTTTCAGGAAACAGCTTTGAAATAAATGGTTGCTAGCCTTGGGGAATCCTGTCTTTCTACAAATCAGACAATGCTGTATGGCTGTTTCATTCATATTTAGGAAACAAATTCAGTGCTCAAATGCTGAACCAGTCTGCTTTCCAGGCCAAGACTGCTGTTTGCAGACCTGCCAGCTGTCAGCAGGGTTGGTGGAGGGGGAGGCTTCAGGCTGGGTGACAAACATTTGCTCTGAGGTTTTATGTCCTCATCCTAAATACCATGAGTAGCTGCAGTGTCTCAACAGGGCATCTGCAGCCGTGGAGTGACACACAAAGTCCTTTCCGCTCTTCCCCAGGAGGGAAAAGCCCAAGGATGGGGTGATGCTGGAACATTTCTGCTGTGGCACATATTCTTTAGACTAACACTGAAGGTAGCTGCTTTCTTTCACACACCTGCAAACAGCTGTATTTTTGAGACAACCTCTGGAGATTAGCAGGATAAAATAAAAAATCTTACAATGGTTTTAAATGTTTGGTGGTGGTGGGCTGTGCATCCAACTGCATTCTGAGGCTGATGTTATTCATGATGAATCTCTTAAACTTCATTGGAATATGATGAGTGGAAAACTACTGTATGAGATGATGCTTGTGAACCTGTTTCCTTGTGCTCGTGGCAAAGTTACTTTCCCAACAGGAGTCACGCAAGGCTGCAGACTGGGTGGGTGAGCTCATGGGTGCAGCAGGTACTGGTGAGCTGTAAAATGTTTGTAAGAACAGTTTGAAAGTGACACAGTGCCTTATGGATTCCTAAGTCCCCATTTCCCCTCTACAGACCTGTTTACCCTGGGTTAACAGAGCAGTCTATCTAGACCTTACATGATGGAGGATTCAGTAGTTTCTATTTTGGCTATGCTGTCCAGAAATAAGGAGTTAACAGCTTGTAGATCTCCTTACATGCCAAGCAGATGCATGGGTAAACAGAGGAATTTGCTGACAAAAATTTAAGCTTTGTGTATGTTGAGATAACTTTATAGCTTTTGGAAACAGGGTCCTATTTAGTATGCATTGTGATGAAGGGTTTGAATATTGCCAGAGTGAGTAATTGGGTCTGCCTGTGGAAGTTGACCACCTGCAGACACCAGGCTGTTCAAGCACAAAGGTGTCTTGGTTTGACACAAGCCCTGCTGCATTAAATTTCCTAATACCTAAAAGACAAACAGCTTAGTTTGCAAGGAATAACAGCAAGAATGATTCACAGGCCCTGACATCAAGCAGAGGGCTGAAAGGAGGCCAGGAAGACCCATTCCTTGTCACAGAGCAGGTGGTGAGACTGTGCTTAAAATAATGCTGTAATAGAATTTAAGCCAGAGCAGGAATGCTGTGCATGGCAAGTTGCTGCTCTGGAATTACAGTGATTTGCAAAGCTGCAAGGTTCCAACAGCCCCTGTGCTGGCCCCTGGTTTCACACCAGCTGTGAGCACACCTTTCCTCCCCTGTTACCTTCATACTTTGGCTGCTCCATGTCCCTGTCCTGCAGAGGGTGAGAGGAGCTGATCCCATTCTAGAGCTGGATGTGTCCTTGCTCAGGTTTCTGTGACCAAGCTGGGACTAACAAAGTGGGAATGAGTGTGACTGATAGTCAGGCATTTGGATTTATGGAGGCATCCCCAGATGCTCAAACAGCCTTTGCACTGTGCCATGCAGCTGATGCAGAGCCTTCATTGCCTAAGCTATGTTGAATTCAACTGCCCCAGAGAAAGGGAAAAAACCAAATCAGACATCTCTATGTGTGCAGCTATACTGCACAGCTGTGACTCTAAACCTGGGGAATTCTCACCTTCAGCAGGTGAACAGACTCAAGCAAGAAAGCTGAGAAAGATTTCTCTTCATTCTTTAACTTAAGCTGGATAGTGAAAACTGAGCAGCTTCTACAAGTCACTTGGCATTCACCATCACCCTGTGGGAATCTCAGTGAGGGTCTGACAAAAGACCACCTTTGTGGTGTTCAAAATTAGTTGTATCTGGATCTCATGACAATATAGCTTAAAAAATTTGGCCTTGTCGTGGCTCTGTTGTCCTTCCCTAAACCACATAGGCACAGTAACTCCTGTAGGCTCCTCTATTTTTTCTCCCCCACACATTCCACATGGCAGGAGACCTTGGTCTTCTCGTGCTCCTACATCTTTGAGTCAGGAAAGGGATTGGGAATTGCCATAGAGGTGGCTTCTGGTCACCAAGAGCAGAGTGCCTGCATGGGGCGTTTTGGTGAGGGAAAATGACACCAAGGGATCCAAATACACACAGTGTAGGGCCTCATGGGTAAAGGGAAACTGGAACATCTCAGGGCTGCAAGTCACTTTAGATAGGTGGCCAAGAACTCTAATTTTTGGTCTTGTAATAAACCAGCAGGCTAACAGCAGTAGGAACCCATAGGCAGCAGTATGAGACACTCAGTGGGCAATGATTAACAAAACAGACAAAATGGCCACTGCTTTCATTATAGAGTTTCCTCTTTATGGCTGGCATTTGTTGAAAAGACAAATCAGACTGGGAAAGAGTGAATTTTATTTTTTCATGCTGCATTATCTAAGTTCCTAGCTACAAATGAAGAAACAAGTGATGGGGGAGCATATTCCAGAGAGCAGCAAGGGAAACACTAAAACTGGCAGACAATAAGGTGATTCTTGTTACACTTTTTGTCATTCCAAGTGCCATCAGTGTACATCTCCACACATTCCTCCTCCCCTTTGCCAGAAGGCTCATTGGAATACCAGTTAGTATAGCTCAGCTGAGCACCATTCAGGAGCTGGAATTTGCTTGGGATAAGGGATTGTTTTATCCCCAGGTAGGCGTAGGTGTTAAAATATTTCACGAAGTACAGAATGGCATCGTTCTCTCCAGGACTCCTTGGAGTGGCAATAGAGCCTCCAGCCTCTTTACATTTTTCCACTGTAGCATCAAAATCAGCTTTTTTCCCATCAGTAGCAAATATTTTTCCTCCAGACTCTGTTATCATCTTGTTCAAGCGAAGGACTGCAAGAGGAGGAAAAAGGTGTTTAACATTTGTGCATTGTGTTGGGCTCACTTTGCTGTCAATTCTAACTCCTGCTATTTTGCTCCATAACTTTAGATTAAACCCAGGAAAAGGTAAAAGAAAGGAGAGCTTGAAATCAAAGATTAAAAAAAAAGATAGGAAAAAATACAACCTCCAAAAACCAAAAGAAATTTGAAAATGAGGAGGAGGGAAAAAGGGAAGAAACACACATACACAGACAATGAAACAGGAGAATCACAAAAGAGGTTGGACAAGGAGGAAAGGAAATGAGGAATTCTATATTTGGAAAAAGTATATGATTTTCTTTGAGACTCTCTCTAAGACCCTGAGGTGGTTTGCAGTATACCAATGTTCTTGAGTGGAATTTTAGATTTGTTCTGCTCATGATTATCTCAATAAGTTTTTAATGTTCAGTTTGTCTGTTGGGGGCACAAGGCGTGCACGGAGCAGTTCTGCATAGGCAGGGATTTTAATCTGGCACGTTCCTGCCTTGCTTGCACTCATAGTTCAGAGCTGTTACCCAGCTGTCTCCCACTAGTTATGAAAATCTAATTCCCACCTCCTCCATTTGAAAGTTCTCTCTCAATGCTATACCAGTGAACAAGATACAAAAGCAGTGTAAGCAAAACTGCAGAAAATTCTGCCTTTTTCCTAAGAAGCCATTTTTGCCCATCTGGTATATTCCCACTAACCCAGTAGCAGCAGAAAGTAAAGGCAGATAAAATACCTCCTTCCAGTCTGGAAATCCGATGTTCTAGTTGATGGATGGTGTCCCCATTTTCATTATCAGCCAGTGATGTGAAATCTGTGAACAAAACCAGCTATTATGCACTTTGCATTACAGTTTCAGTCCTGGCTTTCAAATAAAGCAGAGCTCGTCATATGAAATTAGCACCAACTTTTAAAATGTTTGTTTGATGTGTTTTAGTTTACTGAAGTGTTTTAAATAGGGGATATTTTCACACATTGATCTTTGCAAGGATGGTGGATAATAAGTTCCTGGAAGCCACCTGCAGAGCAAGGATGTTTATGGAAAACTGGAACTGGCAAATTGAGTTAGTTTTCTCTCTGATTGAGCAGTCCGGGCAAAACACTGGCACTTGTGCAGTAGGTTTAATTGATTTTTAACTGTGTCTAGGGACTGAATCCTTGACAGCATCCTTCAGGCTGTTCAAGCACTTGCTTACATCTCCAACCTAGGACTCAGCCACAAGTTTCTTGTGCTACAGAAAATTCAAATGTGAATTGAACCACTGCATCATTAAACTGAGATTTAAGCATCTTACTTCATATAAGGAATTAATGAAGTCCTGATTATTTTATTTAAAGCAGATCATACATTAGATTATGGTAGATAGCACTGAGTTTACAAAGCATAAAAACACAACACGACAGATAAAAATGGATATAAATTCATGTACCTGGTGTCTCTCTTTCATTGCTCCCATCTCCAAAAAAAGGCTTGAAAGGGAAGTCTGGAAAAAGTCCTGCAGGTTTACCTTGAGCACAGAATGGGAGCAGGAAAAAAGCTACTGCTAAGATTTTGTGCAGCTGTGGAGACAGCATCATTTAAAGCAAAAGGTAGATCAGACTGGTTTGTTCTCCAGTGTAGAGCCCTGCATTTCAAAAAAAAGGAGAATGTTTTAGAATTTTTCTGGGTGTGAAGTCTTATGAATATTCAGCTTTGCCTGCAGTGACATGAAGGTCATTCATGTGGTTGCAAAGTTATCTTATTTCAAAAAATTAAAATATTTTTCCAAAAGACAGTCTGCTAAATCTACAGAGCAAAAACCCCAAACATCCCTTCAAAGCTCTTCTCTGTTCATCAGATACCATTATATGCCATTTTTCCCTGTGCAAAAAGTTATAGTTTCATTTTACAGGAGAGGAATAGACACATGGCTGCTTTAGCAAGAGAATTTAAAACTAAATGGGACATGCTGTCTTTGTCAATTGCTTTAAGAGCAAAACAATTGCTGATGCTTATTCTTCTGTTGCAGCATCCATTTTTAAACATCTCTTCATCTCAGGTGACACAGTCTATAAAGAGAGGTGAAATTGTTAATAAAAATGTTGATATACGCATCAAAGTTGGAAAGTTTTGTGATAGAGTTTAATAGATTCAACAGAGTTTATGCAGCAACCCGTCTAAAGATGTTCAACTTACCCAGCAGCTCCAGTGTGAATCAAGAAAGGCTCATTAAATGGTCCAATTTATAGGGCATGTAACTTGAGATTCATCTTCTTAGCTACAGAAAGCACAAAGAATATGTCATATGATATAAATTTGCATATGAATGGAAATCTAATGACCTTTAACTTTGAACAATAGGGGGATTGTTTTATTCAAGAGGTAAACATACTTAAAACATGAAGAAAGTATTTGAAGGTACTTTTAATTTGCAGAAACACTTTCATATGTTTTGAAACACCAACCCTGGAACAGAACAAATTTCTCAATTCATATTTGAAATATGTAATGTTTCCAAAGAATGGCTGTGCAAATGTCACAGAGGATAAACCAAAACAGGTGAACCTTGAAATATAATCTGCACCACCATGAACACCACCATCATTTTTGTTACAGACTGAGCACTTACCAGTGATAGTGACTGAAGTCTTGTAACTAAAACCAATCTCAAAATTGTAGCATCAAAGCCAAGAGACAATGGTACATCTGCAGCACATTTAGAGGAGACAGCTAGAGAGGCACATGCTTAAGTAACTTATGAAATACTCTGGGGAAGTTTATATACCATAAAGAGCAGCTTTCTCCAGCAGGGCAATGACCCTTCATTGATGAAGGAAAAAGCTGCTCTATGCCAGTCCTGTGAGTGCAGAGGCCCAGGATGGGGAGCATCACTGAAATGGAGAGGGCCTTGCCAAGCACTTTACAGCTGCTGTCAGCTGAGTTTGCTCTGTGTAGTGAAGACTTTGAGGGAAGGTGTTTGAGTCTGTCCCAGTCCAAACGAGTCGGATGTGGCCTCACCGTGCTGTGGTGTCAGGCCAGCACCCTGATGTTGCAGCAAGCCAGCAGCCAGGACAGCTGAGGAGTGAGGTGCTTTGAGACTACCTGGGCAATGCCAGCAGTGTCTGTATCAGTCTGATGTGCTGCTGGATCTAAGGAAGCCTAGATCACCTCCACAGGCCCGCTGCACCCGTGCCCTGCACATCCATACCCCCCTCAACAACTGATGAATGCCTCAACACCTTTGTCCTTGGTGGAGTGCCCACAGATGCTGGATTAATTCCTGCAGCATTGTTTATTGAGTGCCCTTGAGTGCACCAGCCCTGTGAAAAATAAATAGGCAGGACCCAGCTGTATGCACCTTGACAGAAGAGGGCTGTTTTAAATTTGCACGAGCAACCTTTGTTTAAAGTTTCTTGACAAATTTCAAATTTCTTGGCTTTTGAGTGTTTGATGGAATGCTTTCAACATTCTTCTGGCAGAGGTTTTTGAATTTTTATTTTTGGGAAAAGAAACCCCACCAAATCAAATAGAGAACATGAGACAAGCCAGCACCTGGGTTGTGGATGAGCCCTAGAAAAGGTCACTGGCAGACCCTGGGCCTTTGTATCCATGGTGAGAGCAACTTTAGCATTTAACTGCACCTGGAAGAGACCACAAGTTAGGCATGTGTGAGAAGAGGAGGAGGTTTGGCCTGCAGCTGTGGGCTTCACATGCAAACTTGGGGCCTGGGGAACCAGGAGAGAGACAGAAGTTGTCTTGTGATAGGCTCCTGAGAAATACTGATGTAGATTTGATAAACTATAAACCTCTCTTGTCTTGATTTTAATCAGCATATTAATAAGATAAAACAAGTAAATAGATATTTAAATATACCTTCATTTCTGCTATGCTTGTTTATGATTGCCTAGTAGAATATTTTATATAACTACCATAACTTGTAAACTATTTTCTGATCTGTCCTTGAACCATGTATCACAGAAGTCCAGCAAGATTCAAGGCTAAAGATCTAAAAAACAAATTCTTTTTGAGTATTGAGGTAACTTTTTTCCTGTTTCCACATCTCTCAGTAAGAGGTCTCATAGTTTCAGTTGCAGTGGAGCACATGAAGGATACTGTGAGTAGGTGATGTTGTGCCGTGTATGTGGGCAAATGCAAACCTGCAAAGGCCAAAGGTTGGTCCATGCTGCTTTCTTAGCTGCTCTGAGAAACACAGAGTTGAGCAGTTGGGTGGTGTGTGCTCCTTCCATAAGCCTGTTAGCCTTTCTTTGGTAGACTTAGCCTCCTGAAAATTAGGATTTTTCTTACACAGTGCTTCTTACAGATAACCTTAAAAATTGTTTTCTTATTCTCTGCTTGCATTTGAATGCTCCCAACCTCACCAATATTTTCTGTTTAAATTGATTTTGTTCTGTTCTGCTGTTGTTTCCACCCTACTTTGTTTCCACCTTGTCCTGTGCTTTCTGCATTCCCTTTTCTCTTCCAAATAATTATCACTGTCCCCAGGAACTCCCTTATGCCTGGGACAGCAGGAAGAGCACAGAGCATGGGGAGAGTCAAGGTCCCATTTCCCAGAGGAGGGCTGAGGCTATTTTTGCTGAGCACTAAACATAATTTAGCAAGACATGGACACCTGGGATGGCAGACTTCAACAGGCATTTTTTAAAATTAAATTATGAGCAGCATCTTAGAGCAGAAAGTCTTTGGTTTTTCTGGGATCAGTGCACATAAATGCTCCTGCCATCTTGCCCTGTAGACTTAAGTGAAGGGTCCAAGAGGAGGTGTCTGAATGTCTTTGAAATGTCACCTGGAGCATCTCAGCTGAGAAAATACACAGAAGCTGTATGGCAAATAGAAAGCAAGGCAATATCTCATCTCTCCAATAGCTGCCATTGCCACAGCCTCCTCAAGGGTTAAGGTACCCTTGCTCTGCACTGTTGTGCAGCTCCTGAGCCACAAGGGCAGAGATGGGTGAAAGCTCCATTCCAGGTCTCACCTGGCATCACACCTGGGTTACCACCCTTGAGGCAAATCCTGCCAAACCCTGGTTTCCTAACCAACTTTAAAAAAAATCCAAGTCCTCTTACCATTTTTTAAGGTGCCACTCTAATTTCAAAGAATCTTGTATCTATTGTGTTTTAAAATCAGGTATGTTTGTGTAACTGTGGCCTAATAGGGTTTTATAACAGTGTACTTCAACTTCTGATAAAGAAAAATTACTTGTAACCTGATATTCTGAGGAACAGCTCACAATTTATACAAGATAAGGTAGCCCTGCCAGCCTGTGTCACATCCTGCCAGTTAGGTTCACAAGAGGTTGAATTTGAACTCAGTTTTCTCAAGAACCATGGGCCTTGGGGTTTTTTAAATCAAGTTTCTACAAAAATCAGGAAACCACAGAAAAATTTGTGCTTGCTGGAATCAAAGGTCAATTTCTTCTCATGTGGATAGGGATGGATGGGGGCTGGTGTGAGGTTTTTGAGGGCTCAAAATTGATAGTAGTATTTCTCAGCTGAAACAACTAATGAAATTATACCATTATAAAAGAGGATATCACTCTGGACCAGAGATGATTCTCCCTGAAATACATATCCATGATTTTTATGGCCAAAGTCTCACTGTTAAACATACTGTAATAACTATATTCAGTTTCTTTTATGTGATACATGATCCATTTGCCTCAAAAGGGTTGGAATTTTTGCCATCTTTTTACTTGTACTGGGATCTTAATTCTTAAAATCAGCTTCTATAGCATTTGGGGGAGTAACTAATGATTTAAAGATCTTAGCTTTATGGTGCACTTCTTTATTTAGCAAATTATTATAAATTCAGGAAAAAAGATTAATCTGGATTTTTCCTAGTCTGGTTGTTATACATCAGAAATTATTGTTGCTCATTACACTTTTAAGGAAAGATTTTATCAAAATTATTACCATAGCAGAATGTAGAAACAATCTATTTTGTTTATTTTTGTTTATCTCTGTCCATTAAAAAAATAATTAATACATATATGGAGAATTCAGATCTTTCACAAAAAATAGACTGAAATTTTGGTGTTTCAAATAGCATTTGAGTGTAGAAATTGACAGGGTTATACACCAGCACACCAAAAAAAAGCCATATGGGAATAAAAACCAACAGTTTCTGGATACTTTTTCTCTGTGGAACTGAAAAGAATAATCAAGCAACATTACAGATCAAATGTGAACCATATAGGGGAAAATACTGCCTAGAAGTTCTCTGACTGGATCTGAGGAATTTTTATTTTTCAGCAGCATGTGTGTGTTTGATTTGGTTTTTTCTCCTTTTTCCAATAATAATAATGACTAAAGCTGAAAGAAATTGGACTCTCAGACTTAGCCTAGATGCTTTGCTTACTGATGTAATAAATACTAGCTTGTGACTGGGAAACAAAAATCTTATTTTTCTTAAGTGGATGAAAAATACCCAAGTGTCTTGTACTGTAAATCTGTGTAGATGTGGATATTGTGTTAAGCCATTTGTAAGATTTTCACATTAAGGGTCTTAACAAGAGACCTCTGTAGTCATTTTGAAAACCCCAATGTGGTAGAAATGAATTTTTCATTAACTAAAGGAATAGGATACCCCCAAAGTAGCTGGAGATCGGTGTAAATGTAAATGCTTTTTCAGTTCAGAGTAAAACATGATGTTAGCAGGGATTTTTGGGGGAAGCTTTTTCTGTAACATGGTGACTTTTTGTGTCAGGTAAACACTTTGCTCTAACAAGGAAAGTGCATCATTAGACTCAAAAACTCCTAATGAGATTTGCTTACTAAAATACTAATATTTAAAATTTAAGAGGTAGTGTTAAGTAGACCTTGAACTCTTTCTAGCAGACTTATTGTAGCTGGTCAGAGCTAAACTCAGGAAAATTAAAAGATATAAACTCAGCCTTACTTTTTCTCAATGTAACCTTAGAGTCAGAGTTGTTGTCATGGCTCTATTCCCTTCCCATCTGACACTCTTGGCTAAAATGGAATCGTGCTCATGGGTTTCATAACAAGCTGCTGTGGAAAGCAGGCTCAGACTTTGAAATCTGTCCTCCAATGAGGCCCTGGGTGAACTTTTTCCATCTCAGAATCCCTGTCTGCTCTCTGATCATTTTGAGTGCTGCATGCAACCTGGGCATGGATCATCCCTTGCCAGAGGTGTGTGAAGATGTTGAACCTTTCCTACTTGGTTTGAAATGAATGGGAATAGATCCCAACTCTGTTCCTCAGGGGAGGCTCGGGAGCATCACTGCCCAGAGTCCTGCCCAGGGTCCCAGGGGCTCCCTGCACAGCAACAAATGTAGGGGAGGAGGTTGTGTTTAGTGCCTGGGTTTTACAGCTAGTGCTTCCTCTTTTTTCCCCTTCAGGGAGTGTGAAAACAACAAAGGATGAGCCCAGGACTTCTCCACTGCAAGGTAAGAATGTGAGAATTTGCTGTTCATGGAACTCTGCTCAGCTGGCCCCGCTCACCAGCTGCCCAAAGGGAGCAGCAGTGGAAATACCCTGTGAGAAGGAGCTTCTTGGTCCTGCTGGGTTTGAGTCGAGGTCTGTCTGTGCCATTGCTTGGTATAACACCAGCAGAGGAGCTTGTGTTTGAACTGACTGGACTTCCACTCTTGGCTCCTTCCCAAAATATTATGTGCTTTGCTTACTGTTTTGGGAAAAGACAGGTGGCCTTCTAACACTGCACTCTCATGGTTTCCTGAGGGAATGTTCTTTAGCACAAAGTGCAATCCTTATAATTTTATACACGTCTGTCTACTTGAATCTAGTGCAGTATTTATGTTACTGGTAGTATTAATATTTTTATAAAACAGATGTTAAATGTGGCTGCTGATGAATCAGTGAGTGGTACAATATGACACAACAGAGGATCTATAATTGAAAGCAATGTCCAAAACCTGAAACCATAATTGCTCCAGTGAAGCCAACCTCTGTGCATCTCTTTTAAGGCAGAAACTATTAAGTACTTCAAAATGCTTCCAACTATAAAGCCATGGGCAATTTTAACTTCAGCATTTCCAATATCCCAAGTCAAACCTTGGAATTTTCCTCTAATTTTCACAGAGGTACGGAGACAGTCTGCCATGACAAATGAGTTCTGAGGTATTCCCAACCCTCCAGAAAAGAGAAACACATCACTTGAGGCACATTTTAATCACATTAATCACCTAGCACATTTGACATTTTCCTAAGGCTAAAAAATATCACAATATGATTCATTTTATATTTTAGGATACAGAAAAGCTGCAGAAATTTAATCAACCTGGAATACAGAATGTTTCTTTATCCCCACACTCTGAGGTGGCTGAAAGGCCATTCCTTAAAACTGGCAGACTGTGAGACGGTACATGTTGCACTTCTTGTCATTCCAGGTGCCATCAGTGTACATCTCCACACATTTCTCTGTCCCTTTGCCATTGGGCTCCTGCTGGTGCCAGCTGCTGTAATTCAGAGGCATGCCATTTATGTACTTGAACTGACCTGAAGTGTCCCCCTTTCTAATGCCCAGGTAAGCATATTGGTTATACTGTTTCACAATGTCCATAACTGCTTTATTCTCCTCCTCATTCTTGGGGGCTGCAAGAGTTCCTCCAACTTCTTCACAGGATTGCAGTGCAGATGCAAAATCAACTCTCTTCCCATTGCTGGAAAGTATCTTCTCTCCTACTTTTCTCATTTTCCCATTCAAAGCAAGCACTGAAACATGAGAAGAGTTAGCTTTGTAAATTTTCTATGGCATACTGATGTAAAAGCAAAGAAAGAGAAATCAAGAGATGAAGGAAAAACTAAAAGTGCTAAGAGGAACAGTGGGAAAAATTGAGAGCAAAGGATGAAGAGGAATAAATATATTTAATTTTACCCATCCATTAACTGTTAACTAAATATATTTTGCTGCTTGTGACCACCTGCCCTTGTCTCCAAGACAAAGATGTCCCACCAACATCTGCTAAATATCAGCCCTGTTCTATTTTGTGTGCTTTCTAAAGAGGATCAGATTGCTTCAAATTTGAGCAAGCGAAACAGAAATGAGAATTGTTTTGTGAATCCCTTTTCAGTACAACACAATTTACCACCTTTAACAATCTGTTTACTGAAAGATAAAAGTGGAACAAGACTGAGCTTCCATGAATCCATGTGGAAAGCACAACATAGTTGGAATATTTTTAAAAAATAAATCTAATTTGAATAAATGTGCATTAAGATTGCCAAGAGAAATCTGTTTCACTCCAGAGAAACAGAGTCTCAATTTCCTCTGCTTTGAAAGAGAAAATGGAGTTTTGGGATGTAGCACCCTTTCCAAATGCAGCTTCTTTCCTGCAAGTTGTGATTCTGTAACTAACTTTTCCTACTGCACTTAAAATTGATTGTGAGCTGAAAAAGTAACAAGGGGAAGAATTACCAGCCTCAAGTTGGAAAAGTCGGTGTTCCAAATTTGCTAAAGCGTTGTGGCGTTGGGCGGCCAGAGAATCAGGTACACCTGTGCAGATAAAAATAGAAATTATACAGTCAAGTAAAACTAGGCTCTGCTGATAGGAACAATCCCCTGGATAGAACCAATCATCTTCCAGAACTTGCAAATGTATTTTTTTTAAACTTCAGCAAGTGTAGAACCAATATTTCCCCAGTATTTTTTCACATTATTGTTAATCTATATTAAAGCAAACTAACAAAACCCTCCAGTCCTCTGAAATGCTGAAGCTTTTACAGGTTGAAGCCTTTTTTTTAGTTATATCTGTGAAACTGCCTTTGCCAAAGAGATTTACTTTCATTCTACTAATTGGGAGTGAACAGACACAAGGAAACTCTGAGGAGGAAACAGTTTCTGTGGCACCACACGATTTTCTTTTTAATGTGCTGGCTGTATGCTTCGTGTTTACCTTTCTTTAATGGGAGCCATAAACTGTGGTAGAGGAAGGTTTCTGAACAGACACTGTGAAATACAGCCCATGCAGCACTGCTTGCTAAAGATGGAACCCACTGTAAGGGCAGATTGTTTTGTCATCCCACTTTCCACAGGTACCTGAGGTCCTACCTGTAGAATAAAGTCACTATGTGCTCCCCTGAACATGATGCAGTGTTCACAGCTGAAACAAACAGCACAGAATTGCTGCATCCCTGAGCTGAAACGTTGCAACTCTTGCTGCAATTCACAATCCATTTAAAAAACCCCATATCTGACCTAGTAAAGGGAGCCTGGGAATAATTTTGATGGTGCTTTAGCCTTGTCAGCAGACCTGGAGAAAGCATTTCCACATAGAAGGAAAATTACATGGTGCAAAGTGTGTTCCTTACAAGTCTATTTTTGCACATATCACCTTTGAACACTAGAGAAACATGCCACAATTCTTTTAGTTACATTTGTAAATATTGGAAATAACATTGTCTTCATACTTTAAGAAAAAGTTTCTGCTATGAAAGAAGCAATTCCCTTTGGTAAGTCAATGGAAAAGCACTGCCAAGACACATTTTTATATATAATATTGATATGTTAGAGTGTTGATAACCTGTTCAGTTGTCCTCCTTCCCTCAGAAAGAGGAGACCTGCTTTTTTTTAAAAAAAAATTAAACTGTCCATTTCCTCCATTGTGTTTTCCTTCCTCTGCTTGACACATCTGTTTCCTTGAGAGCACGTCCTCCTGTGTTATCTGTTTCTGGTCATGCAGCCTTTGTGACAAGGGTCTCTTGCAAAAAAGGCAAGTTGCTTACCTCTCAGACCATCTCTTCCAGGGATACCAGAAATTCCTGGACATTCACTCAGTGCATGGCAGGTCACTAACAAAGCAGCCAGTGCTATGACCATGTAGGATGAGTAAGACAACATGATTTCTCAGGCCAGCTGTAAAACAACCCACACATTTGTCAGGCAGTGATTCTGTAAGAAATTGTAGATATTGGTTTACACAGCAACACACTCTCCCCCCATCATCCCACCCTGAAATTTCATTATTTCCTTGTATAAATGAATTCTGTAGTTTAGGTCTAAGAGATTTCCCAGATTTATTTTGCAACCATTGTATAGTTTATACTCCAAACTCTTTCTAGACTGATAAAACTTGGAGTAGAGAAGATAAATGATCCCTTTCACTGTCACTGGCTACTTGTTGGATTAATCCTTGAGAAGCAGTGGGCTCAAAGGTAACTGATCACACTTAGTTGTCTGCAAGGACCATAATCACTCAGTGATGCATATGATGCTAACCTGAAAGGCAAATCTGTTACAGTGGTAGTTGTAATGTTTTGGAGCTTGGTAAAGCACAACACTATCTAAGCACATTTATTTGGCATAAGCAGATACTGCTTTACACATGGGCAAAACTTTATAGCTCAATTGACATTCCTATCCTGTTTTGAACAAAATTCCACGAGCTTGAAAATGTCAGAGTTAATCTTGTAGAAAATGTGCTTTTGCTGGTTGGCAATAGGCTTATTCATCTTATTTTATCCTTACAGATAAAACAATAAGTAGGGTTATAATCTTAGTGCTGAGATATCATGACTAAAAAGCCCTTTAAAACTGTGCATCGTGGGTTTACAGCAGAGTGAGTGGGTGTGCTGTGCAGCTGTGAAAGCTGAAGATATTATGGCATAGGAATATCCAGTTTTTGACATCATTCAGTTAAACTACCAAGAGATATAAAGAAAGGTTCAAGATGCCAGAATGGATATCCTTTTCTAATGGAGGGATGCTCATGGGCTCACTCTCATACAAAACAACTCAATATCCATTACTTCACTTTTCTACTGGCACAAATTAAAGAGGATCCTGTACCTGCTCTCTCTTAAAAACTTCCATCTCTTAAAAAAAAATAAATCAGCATTTACACAGACTAGGTTCTAAATCTAGGTCCACTTAAAATTTAAAATAAAAACTTGGTTGGCTTGAATGCTGTAAGTTTATTAACACCTCAGTTATTAACACATCAGCTATAACAAGGTATTTGTTTCAAATTATATATGCCAAGCAAGAATCAAAATATCAGTCTAGTGTCATTTATTAAATAGGGTGAACTTTTACAAGAGCAAGGATGGTTTATGTCTTCCATATTGACTCTGTTATAGAAGACTGGAGATCATTCTTAATCTGCATCAACAGCAACTTGTCTCTCTAGGGGAAAGTCTCATCAAAGTCAGCTTGATGTGACATACCCTTGAATATAAAAATATTCAATCATGTTATAAATGTACAGCATATAGAATCTGCTCAACTAATAGCAGTATGGTCAAGAATTTCCACTTTAAAGAGTGTAAAATCAAATGCACCTGAGAACACCCAGGCAGTGTTGAAGGTGCTGTTGAATTTTGGCTGTTGAATCTGCACATCTCAATCTGTTTAACCTTTACTCTGTTGAAGGCCAGCAGACACCTGTGGAAACACTGGCCAGTGACTCAGAGAGAGCAGATTATTAAAGACCCCAACAGACACCTACCTTAGGTGGCTGGGAATACTTACATCCTTGAGATAAGGAAATGCAATTACAACATGTACCCTTTGCCTGGTGAGGATCATTCAGGGAATTACATTTGAATGGACTGCTGCATCCAGCTCATAATTGGATTATGATGCAGAGTCAGACTCCTGATCAGTTATACAGCAAAATGGAAAAAACACAGCTCTTCAGTTTTAATCCAGTTTTAATGACCTTCATCAGTCATTACTATCTAGTGTCCTTCAGGCATCTCCTTATCTACTAAAATTGCCAGTATAAGCAAAGTAAAAAATTACTAATAAAGGAAAATTTAATTTTAGAATGTAAATATGACCACAGAAATCAAAAGGAACAGGTTTGCCTTCTAGCTGAAATTCCTTGTGATTTATTAAAAGGAAATTCAACTTACCCTTGTGCTTCAAAGTGAAATGAAAAAGCAGTTCACACAAATCCCCTTTTTATAGTGTCATGTTTGTTAAATGATATGGCTGAAGTGGAGCCTGGATACTGAGGCCACGAATGAGCTTTTTTAGTTTTGCTCACACACTTGTTATGCAAATACTGAGTTCAGTTTTAAGGGTTGAGAAATTCCTTTTTCTAACAAAAGAAAGCCAAAGTTGTAGAAAATACAATCTAGAACTAACAGATAACTCGAGATTTGTAGACAAAAAATATATAAAAAACGTAATTTTCAGCAATTCTAGGGCGCATTTAAAAATTGTTTGTTGTTTTACAAAACCAAAAAAATGCCAGATGACTACCAGTGGCTCTTGTCAAAGGAAAGGTACTCTTGTGGTTAATCTTAGGGCAGCTTGGTACCTTCCAGACAGTCTGACCCAGTAGTCAGAATTCTAAACTTTGCCTCCCCTCTCTGCAGCTGATGTACTTACCTTACTGTAATACAATTTTCTAGCTACGTGCTAGAATGCTGTGTTTCCATGAGCTTCTGGTCTCTCTTGGTCAGAGATGGATCCTGGAAAAAAATCTGTATACATGCACAAAATTTTCCAATGGCCATCATTTTCAAGATAAAAAGAAACCAGAGGTTTTCCTCCTCTGGTTTCCCAGAAATAAATGTTGGGATCTTGTAACTTCCTTCTGGTTCTAAAGCCTTCTACTTTAGAATTTTTGATCCTTGATGGGGTCTGTTTTATAAACCTCAGCAAGCCAACACATCAGTGCCTCACCTGAGAGACAGAAATACCTCAGCTTTACAGCTTTTCTGTGTTTTTTTTTCAGTTTGTACTGTGGTCTCTTAGGAATAGGATGCTTTCTATTTTCATTTGCATTTTACTGAAACTATTTAAGTTTTGTCTTAGTCCCTAACAATAGTGTTATTCTTTCTAAATAATTCCAGCAGGATTCACAGCTGCAAGCTAACATCTTTAGGCTCCCTGTTCAGCAATTAGAGATGCTAAGTATCAGCTGGCTGGCCTAGCCAAGATAAAATACCTAAGGAGAGGATACATTTAGGATTCCCCTTAGAAGGAGTGTAGGCACTTAAATCCACTTCCATTCACAAGTGTGAGCCTTGTCCTGCAGTTAAAAGTGCCCAGCACGACCTGTTCTCCCTCTCAAAAGCCCCCACAAATAGCAAACTGAGGATATCAGGTGTCCTTTCCAGCAAATGATCAGTTAACACTCACAAATACATACCATAGACAATCTGTCTCCAAGTCCTTCCTCTCCCAGAGCTTTGAATGCAGGTTGGTCATTTTACAAAGCCTCTCACCCCACCAAAGGAAACTACTTCTCTCTGTAGGCCAGATATAAAAAACTGGTGTTGAGTGCAAAAGATGTGGATTAGACAGCACCCTACACATAAAGCATTTTTTTCCAATTCCTGTTGCAGTTGGGGAACAGCACAGATGCCAGGCAATTCAGCACACTCAGAGACACAGGAAATTCTGTTTCTGGATGGCAGCAGACCTCTGGGCTGCATAGGACATTTCCTCAGTTCCAGGCTAAGATGGGACTTGATGGATCCAGATTTTGAGAAGCAATATTTTAAATTACTAGGTGCCCAAGTTCTTGGGAATGTTACCAGAACACAATCTCATACAGACCCAATTTCTAGGCAACTCTGCAACAGTTGCAAGGGTTAATTGTTCTGCTGCATCATTGCCCATATTCATCCTCCCCATGCATATACATGCAACTCTAATACATGAACATGATAAGCCTCTTCAGATTTGTACTATTTCTTCCACCTAACACAGTTTATATTATAAAAAAATTAAATAAAGGATTGAAAACATTGAATATGGAGATCAGTAAAGCCTTACCAGCTGTTATCTCTGTCCATTTAGGAAAGTGTGGCATGAGCAAAACATGGCTTATGATCCAGGAAAACCTTATCAATTATTATCTTTTACCAAAACTTTTGAAGAAACATACATTTGATAACAGTTGTTTCTCTCATGAGTCAGATGATACTTACACAATGGACTCTGATAAGAAATCTAAAATGTAATCCAGTGTAGAGATTGCTTTGTCTTTAGATTTACTTTCCTTAGAAGAGAATGAGAGGAAAAAAAATAATAAGGAAGAAAGAAAGTAAATATTTTTTCTGCAACCTTACATCCCTGTAGAACAGGTACAAGGATGGGAATTCTGAAATTTGCAGGTAAAACTCTGTGGTAACAGCTGAAGGCCTTTAGCTGGGAAACATCCATAAAATTCAGCCAGGGAACTTTAATGATTTCAATGGGCCCCAGGTACTGCTCTTTCTGACATTAGGAAGAGCCATAAGAATATTAAATCTGCTGTGCTGCCAGTGAATTAAACCCAAACCCTGCAATGGCCTGCTCAACTATCAGCAAAGGAGAACCTGGGGGGAAAAGGAATCTGATTTTCAAGATGTCATGTACCCAAAAGACTTTTTCTTTCCATAGCAGCTCTGCATGCTACCCTCAAAAATCTAACTGCTAAGGGGGTTTCAAAATCAGAAGTAATTTAGTACAGCCTTCAAACCTCTCATTTTGAGAACACAAGGTAAACTCTTCATTTTGCTGTTTTGAAGTGAGCTGATTACTAACTGAAGATAACTGCATAAGGCTGTGCCAGCTCTTTCACATAAAATAGTGCTGTACAGCCCTGCTAGTTTATTTTAGCAAGTTGTGAGACAATAATCATAAATGTGCTGCAAGTTCCTGATATCGACTCTGAGGGTGCCCTTGGCACAGCACCTGTGTGGTAAGCAGGTGTGGTCAATTCTCCATGTTTACCTCCTTCAAAACAACAGTCATTTTTTATATTTGTCTAGCAATTCCACTGTAATTTATTTGCTGAGCTTTAAATCATACAGAGTTAAGCATCTATAGTTAATTTTAAAGTGCTCATTGGCATCAGCTTAAGACTTCATCAGAAATATAAGGCACTAAACATATGTCACCTCTTAGGTCATTAAACCATCCAGTAGGTGAAGTGTTACCTCCTCCCCATCTGCAATTTAATTTCATTGACACAAAACCAAACAAAAATATGGGAAGTTCAACAGTTTCCCACCTTTGGAAAACAAGAAACACTGATAAAATAGTTTGTATGCTAATTTACAGTGCACCATGGCAGGAATGGGAGGAAAAAATGTAGACAGTGTGGCACTTTACCATACTGCTAATACTGAAAAAACACTCTGCTGTGTGTGCCCTAGACTTTAAGCACCTTACAGGAAGAATGCCATTGCTGATGAGACATGTTTATATTTATTACAAATCATGGCATCAGAGACATGCTGTCAGCTTAATAATCCACTGTTGTTTTGGGGAATGGATCCCAGGGAGGGGATTTCTAGGTTTAAATGTACACAGGTGGATGGAGAAAAAGAAGGAATACTGAATATAGATCATGAGTCTCCAAAAAGAGCACAGCAGAGATGGGGAACAGAGCTTGGAGTACTGGATTTTAAAGAGCTGGCTGCACCAGACTGAACTGAGCAGCCCTTGCATAGCCTTGTCCTTCCAAAGTACAGAAAGCACAAACTTAAAACAACAAAAAAAAGGCTTCAACCAAACCCCACATCCCTTTCAATCTATCAATCTATTTTCTATTCTAAGAAAAGCAATTCAAACTATGCCATCCAGAAAAGAGGTGACCAGGTTTTCAGAATTTGTTTTAAAAAAAGGCATGGTTCTCTACTGCCAAAGAACTTGCAACTTAAACCTGTGTTAACAGAACTCCTTGGCCTTTGCTTGCAGATAAGGTTAGATCCCTTCTTTCTCATATACTTGAAATAATTGATTTAAACTACAGATAGCAGCAAAGTGGCCTCTTGGGTTTTATGAAAATGATAGGCAAGCTGCTAGACAATCATTTTGACTGAACCATTGTTTCTATGTCTTGAATAAAAAAAGAGAAACTCAACCAGGGCACATTATAACAAAGGCATCAAGCAGCTCTTACTTTGACAGTAACAGATTTTTAGACACAGCCTTCTTCCTTCTTTTGAGCAAGACAAGTACTCTCCCCTCCTCTTTCCCCATATTCTTTATCCAGGTTTAGTAAAAAAATTAACCATGATCAGCTTCTGTTTTGTCCTTTCATAACCAAACAGAAACCAGAAATGTTTCATTCTAAATTTACAACCTAGTAATGTTTTCAAGTCTGTTTCTTACCTGTTTCAGAGCTAGAGCAACTAAAGTTTAGAGAGATGTTATTCCTAGGATCACTGAGGAATCCTGGTTTTCCCCTCATTTCCTCATCAATTCACCTTTGTATCCTGTAGGCCACATTACCAACTCTGATTCCTCCTTGCATCTTCTGCACCAAGTAACCCCCTTATGGGAATACTGCTCAACAGTATGAGACATGATTCCTAATCCTTGTTCAACAACACAACGAAATTGCTCACTGCAATGTCAATTAGGTGTGCCATGGTGGAGTTAATATTGCCTTCTTTTACTGGAAACAGTGCAAAGAGAAATGCTGGAGGTGTCCTGCCACTTTGTGTTCCCATAGAGATGAACTGGACCCTTTACCTCCTACCAGAAGTGGTAATAGGAAGCAATTTTGCTTGAACAGCCACTGGCCAACATTGCCTTGGAAACGTGTGCTTGCAATTTATATCCTGCCCTTATAAATAGCCACCTGGCTCTTGTTATCAATTTAAAATAATCTAGCCTGCTGATAGAAAAAAAATCCTGCCAAGCTCTTATTATGTTGTTATTGCTGGGAAATGGCTGCATAATGTCTCACTGATAAGTGTGAGAACATATGTATCCAAAAGCATTGTCAATGTTTTATTTGCAATTGAAATTCAAAGTCCTTTCAACTTGTTATTGAAAACACATGGCAGAGTAGCAAAAAATAATAAAATTAATAAACTTACCAAGCTGCAGTTAAGGTCTGATGGTCACAGCAAAATGAAGTTGCTTTGTATTTTACTGAAGTGACACAACCAATGAATTCCTAGGAAACACCACCTATTGTGGTTTTTATTGCTGCTTTGAGCTGAAAATTAAGATAACAGGTATTACAGAATTCCATTTTTCATAGAATTTTTCAGGAGACAGTAGACAAAATTTTCTGTGTTGTTGGAAGCACATGGAGCTTAATATACTGAACCTGCTCCTTCTGCAATGGATAGGGCAAAACAGATTCTAATTCATGCAAAAGCAGAGGAACATTTTATAGCAGACAGCCAGCAAAGTACTTTTTCATTCCAGCCCCCCTGGAAAGCAGCTATCCTGAGCACCTGATGGGCTGGTGAGCCCAGCCCTGCAGCTCCCAGCTCCTGCAGTTCCATGTGCAGGTAGTGAGCTTCATCCCCAGAGGAGCCCTCGGGGCTGGGGCTCAGACAGCAGGAGCCAGCAGAGCTGCACTGAGCCACACTCAGCTGGAGTGCTCACATGCAAAGGAAAGGCTGGAAGTGCCCAAGGATGCAGATTTATCTCCTTACCTTCTACTGGTACATCTGAGCTGACTTGGAACTACACAAGGTGCAGTTATTGAAGAGGCTTCAGTGCAGAAACATTCTTGGAAGATTCCTGCAAGGGTGAATGAGAAAAGCTCTATTTAAAGCCCCTTGAAGTTCATCTAACAGACGAAAACAAGGAACAGGTGAAGAGCCAAAGAAACAGAAATAAAACAAACGGGAAGGAGCAGAGTTCTACACCCTCAGATTCTCTCTCAGGAGATGGGAAGATCTTGGATGTTGCTTGAGGCCAAAATGATTAAAACTGAAATTGTTTAGTAGGGTATTAAAACACAGCAGACTTAACTTGAATGACAAATCAAAGAGAATGTTTAATAACTCTGAGAAATGTAATAACCATGAATGTCAACTACTTAACTAATAAAATATTTTGTTATTCCACAGGGGTCACCCCTTACAGCCTTTATATATAGTTTTGAAGATTAAACACTAATTTTTTGTTAGTAAGACAAGAGAAACTCTACACAATTACTAACAATCATTTCAGCTACCTATTCCAGTATAAAATGTACCTCTTTTAGTATAATGAAAGCATTCATTATATTTATTTATAAATTAGTTTTGGCACTCTGCTCAGATTTGAAGAATCATTCTAGGCAGACAGGAATATGCTTGTTTCTCAGGACTGGGAATCTACATAAGAACTCTTCAAACACTTATTTTTCAAGCAGTCTCATTGTTTGCCTGCCTTACTAGCCCATCTCAGGGATCCAAGGTGGAAAATACAATGCAGCCTGTTTCCCCAGCTGGGCCTGTGTCCAGCCCTGTGCACAGCCCAGGTACACTCCTGGGTACAATGGAGTGCCTCTTTCACAAGGACAGGTCAGTTCCATTGTTCCCATGGACAATCCTCTAAAGCTGAAGTGGATTTTAAGTATTAACTTACAAAATTTCGTTTTCAAAACCTGGAGAGCAACTCCTAAATGTTTTGGTACCAGTGTCACCATGCCAGTAGTACATTGCATTTCTCTAGCATCTGTTTTCTCACACAAGTGGGGTCCAACTGTTTAATAACTGCCATCTTTTGTGGGTTTTTGCCTTTCCTGAGGAAGACACTTTGTGAATATTACAGAGATAAATGATGTGGACTATTATACTTTTCAGCAGCTCAGAAAGTTTGCAAGAATAAAGACCAAATTCAGAACTATTTTGACAGTATTTGACAAAAATAAACATTAGGACTGCAGCATTCAAAACCACTGGAGAGCTCCCAGTAACTCGAGACAGAGTAATATACAATTTTCAGTGAAGTAATATATAATACATTTAAGCACTGTAGACACATTTGAAATATTTCTTAAATATCTTTTATAACTGCTATTGTGTGAGGAGCTGACAGCTTTTCTTGTCATCCAGTCCTGCCATATTTTTGCCAACACTTAATGCCCACTTATTAATAATACAGATTCTGCTTTAAGATAGAATTTAAAACATTATGTTATAAAGAAATGAACATTTTCACTTTGCTTGTAGAACTTTTCCATTGAAAGTCTTTTAACTTTTTTTCACCATTAGTCATGAAAGCTAGAAATGCACTTTGGTCATGAAAATGAGTGATGAGATTCTCCAGAGGGTGGCAATTGCAGCTTGAAGCTGAATACCATGTACTAGAAAATAACAGCCCATAGAGGACAATCAGAGGCTTCAAGATAATATTTGCTCCATTAGTTTTTGATGCATAAATGAAAGATCTACTTAGCATGCTTAGGAAGTACCATAAATACCCCCTTTTTCATTTTATCTGCAGCTCTAGAATATAAAGGTAAAGAGGTAAAAGAATTTAAAAAGTACATCACTTCCTCCTGTCTTTACCATGCTTCTGTTGTGGTTGTTTAGGCAGGGTGGAGAGGGTGTAAAGGGATAGAAAATCTAAAAGGTTGTGATCTGTAGGCAGTGTAGTACTGATCAAACCACTTCTGAGTGGGGCACCTTTATGGAGGTGTCATTGGATATGTAGAGTGCAAGACAGGAGATAATCAAGAGAGTAACTAATGTGTACATTATAATTGTGCTTAAGAGGTTTCAGGATTTCCAGCTGAATTTGGTGAAAGGCTGTGTCCATCTCAGCTCAAGCTGCTTGTATGGTTTAGCTTCTCTTACACCAAAAGAAAACTTTGAATCATAAATGTGCTTGGGTATAATTCTTGAGGCAGATGGAAATCTTTATAGACCCCTTTTTCTACCTGTCTGAAGCTCAAGGCAAAAGTGGCCAAGCATTGTAGCACAACAGTGTAGGTGGGAAGAAGAGGAAGATATTCTGTTCAGGATTCTCCCAAGGAAGCCCAGAAAGCCTGACAAGAAAAGGAACACTGAAATTCAGGCTGCTGCACTGCTGAGCTGGGGCAGGTCTGTTTGCATGACACCACCCAATGTGGCAATCTCAAACTCTGAAATCAGACACCTGACAAATGTGGGTCGACTGCTGCTCCCACATTCTGTGTATTTAGTCCAGCTGCTTGCAATTTTATCTGAATTTAAACACCCTGGAAGAGGATGCCAACCAGATAGCCACTGCAGTCTCCCTCCCACTGCAAAGCTTCCAGAAGCTTCTTGCAGGATTAATGCACCAGCTCATGTCTGAGGACAAACTGTGCCACTAGCCAAAGTCATAAACAAACCAGAGCTCACAGAAAGCCAGGAAAAAGCTCTTACAACTGTCTACCCTGAAGCACTGATCTCAACAGCTCAAGCTACCAAGGTCTGAATCTTCACTGGGGTCACAGGCCATAAAAAGAGATTTTAACTGCAGGTGCCTCAGGAAAAAGTCATTCCTGCTAGAGAGATTGTGGAGTATCCAGTCATGCTGCCAGTGTGGAGAGGTTTGGCAGAGAGCTTAAAAGACAGACAAGACTCTGCCCAGGTTTCCAGGCAATCTTGCATTGTTTATTCCCCTGAGCATTTCTGGCCAAACTGCAACCCAGGGATCCTTTTTCACTCCTTAGGTCTCCAGGTGCTAAGCCACAGAGCAGAGCCTTTGGTAGTGCCCAAGTCACAGACCCCTGCAGAAAGCTTCTCCTCTGCATGTCTAACTCAAGAGTCTGATGCCTTCAGAACAGGACACGAGCCACAGCAAAGAACACACTTCTCCTCTGCTCTAACCATAAGTTAGCCCTCCATTCCCCTATATTTAGTAAGTAAAAAATAAAGCAGTAAGTACAAGTTGCTACTGATTGAATGGGTTCCTGTTTGGACCTTGTAGTTTCCACTGAAAATTGCCACTTGAAAACTAAAGAGAAGGGAAAGAGCT
This sequence comes from Notiomystis cincta, assembly GCA_013398075.1. Lineage (NCBI taxonomy): Eukaryota > Metazoa > Chordata > Aves > Passeriformes > Notiomystidae > Notiomystis > Notiomystis cincta. Next base: position 24,842 of record VZRX01001466.1, read on the forward strand.
TTTCAGAGATTGTGTTCTCTCACATGTGACAGGATAGCTCTTACTGAGCCTGTACTTAACCTGAAATTGTGTTTTAGAAAGATAAACCCAGCAGCTGATTAACAAATGCTGCTTTCATCCTGAATTACTTAGAAGCTCTGTGGAGGTCATATTAGCACTGAATGAGTTGGTTCTAATCAGGGATAAAACAACAAATACAGATTAGTTGATAATTAATGCAAAATTAAGTGCTGATTTAAGCCTCTTGGAAGACAACAGAACACAGTTTCAAACTCTTTCTTTTTAGCACCTACTGAACAAAGGTGTCCCTAACAAAAATGATGAGAAAGGTCAGGACTTGGGGCACATCTGATAATATCTTACTGAATTTAAAAGTTTCAAACAATATGGCTTAGTTAGAGCTCATTTTCTATTTCTAGGTGTTGTTCCTGCCCTGTGGACTTTTGTCCAGCCTGAGATCAGCCTGCTCCTACACAGTGGCCTTCTGAGCTCTCAGATTCCAGCACCACTATTCTGAGCACTGGTTCAGGACAGGATGGTTTACCAGGTAAGCCCAGACTAACAGAGCTCCACTTTCACTTGCACAGCTGCATTTCTAGCAGAGGTGGATTTTCACCAATGTAATAAAGAGCAGAGTTTGCTCAAAAGGAAGGGAAGTGGCAGCTTCCCTTCTGCACAGGAGGTGTTAGAGCTGAGGGAGCATTTCCCTTGAGATGGTTTCCTACAAGACAGGAAACACTGGAAATGAGAAGTGACACCAGAATGAAACCTAAAAGCTTAAGGACTGGGAGTTTATTTCAAGAAGATTCCAGAAGTGCAGCTCAGATTTTCTGTAGACACAATCCTTGCTGGGGCTAAATACAGTTTTCCTGCACACTGTAAAAAGTTAATTATCTGATAAATTTGGGCTGTAGGAAACTGAGTAAACAATAGGAATGTTCTCCCATTCTGCTTTTGTGACTTCCCATGTGTTTAGCACAAGAATACTTTTACACTTACCTGCAAAGCATTTTGTGGTTTGTATAGATCCCATTTGAATGAAGCACAGGCCTCTCTGAAAATAAACATTAACTTAAGATTACAAGAAGCTTCATAAATTTTTCAACTCTGTGGAGATTTGCTGGGAAGAATAATGTAAAAATCAGTCTGAACTACACTTCAGAGCTGAACTCCTGAGAAAGTGACTGATATAGCAATTAGGAATAGTATTTCTATAAAAAACCCAAAACAGTTGAAAGAAAACAACCATTCATATCTTCAAAACACTACTCCAGTTTTTTTTTTTTTTTCAAATCAGTAGTTTAGTCATTATAACCTACTGGCTGATGCTCTGGGGGCAAAGCACATCACTGTTCTTACTCCAGCTCCAAATGAAATGGTCTCAAAACCTTTCACAGTGGTTTTCTGGATACAGTCTCAAAATAGACTTACATAATCATTCTAAATGAATGCATTGGAGACTGAATTATCTCTGATCCCTAAACCCAAATACATCTTTTAAATATTGCACCATTTCCTGTGGTTTTAGGTAATAAATATTGATTAAAAACTTCCAGGCAAAACTTAAAAAGTTCTGTTTTTCATAGCTTCAGGACACCAATTAATGCAGAAAAGGAATGCAGTTCACTTGAGAACTGCAAAGATATTTTGCCAGTAATGACAAGGAGGACATGAAGCAGATCAGTAGATAAATCATTATCTGGAAAATTCATATCCTTTACCAATTTCAGTAATTGCTTTTTTGCTGCGCCTGTATAACCCAGTGCAGAGAAAAGAAATGTCATCACTTATAAAGGTAGACAGGGAATTAGGCAATGAAAATAACAGCTATAAAACAGATGAGCTGGGCATCAAATGCTCCTCTGTACAGATACATTCCTGTGTTCCCATGGGTCCATAACTTGCACTGCAGACACAATCCTTCTCTCTGTAGAGGCTCTTAGCTTAGTCTTAAACTAAGTGGAAGACAAATTGAAAATCTATTCCTCCATGGTTAAACACTTAAAGCCTTCAATGGAAACATTTTTCTTAATTGTCAAACTTGTAGTATTGGGCTTTGTTGTCATGACATTCACCTATTCCTAGTTAATACAGGCTGTAATTCTGTTTCTGTAGTTCCCCTGAGGTGAAAGAAGCTCCCATCAAGAAAATCATAAAAGCTTATAGGATCACTTCTCTTGCATTAAGGACCTATCACATAAATAGAGCCTTTTGCTTTTTCTTCTGCATGACTTAAATTCCACTTGAAAAACATATCACTAGCAGGCTTTTGTATTTAATTTAAGACAAAAATTTGCTGCTTTCCACTGCATCTAAATCTTGATTTATATCTCCTGTACTGTAGCTGATGCCTATAGATTGCCAAAAAACATCATCTTGTTCTCCTCTTGTGATTTTCTACTGCACACAAGGCAGCTTGGCTGACTGGTTTACTCTTTTATTCCTCTTTGTACTTACAGCACAATTCATTTTCCAATCACGTGGGAAGAACAGCATGAAAATAGCCAAAACTTAAAAAGGAAATTATTTCCATGTCAGTAGCTACTGCAGTGGACTTCTGTACTCAGATGATAAATACCACTGTAGGCTCTAAGTGATCATTATCAGTCAGTTTTAGAACTTGAATAAGAGTGCCCTAGGAGCAAAGGCACCACTAAACACTGAAGAACATAGGCCTGTATGCTCTGTCCATTATTTACATCATAAAAGAACATATCAGAAGCAGCATTTAGACAGTAATCTCTCCAAGTTTACTGCTCAGCTCAAAAATGGAATAGAGACAAATTTTTCATTAGTTTCAAGATTATTAAAAAATGCTTCCCTCATGCTGCATTTATGAGGAACTCAGGCAGAAAGAACTGCCAGCCTGCTGAGCATGCCACAACTTATTACCCTTATACCACTAGGATAAACACATTGTAATTCATAATGGTTGGAAATATGAAATCTGTATTTTACTAGGAGATTCAAAACTGAATGTCAAAGAAAGAACAATTCTAAATACATCCTGGTTATTCCAGGCCACTCAAAGGAAAACAAACTTCTGCATCAACCACATCACTGGGAACAAAAACTTTAGGTTTTCCTAGATTCAAACATTCAACAATTCACAAACAATTAATGACATTCAATTTTCCCAGAGTCTTGTATTACTGCACAATCTTAATTTTTTAGATTATTTGATTCTCCATCATTTCAGTTCTTCTAAGTTAGAGCCCTTTCATTCAGGTACATGAACCTGCCTCCAGTCTCTTCTTCAGATATCCCTATACAAACCTGTTTTGAAGGTGTTCCAAAGTCTTGTAAAGCTGTGCTCTCAGCCTCATTCCAAGGAAAGGCAAGTGCACTTCCAGTTTTGCTCAAAGGGATTTTCCTTCTTTTGCAGATGAAACAAATACGGGTTTTAGCAATACTCCTGATCTAGAAACAAATGTAATTATATTATACCAAAATTGAGTATGTCCTAGTTATTTATCCATGCCACAACTGTACTTCAGAAGCAGCTGATACCAGCTATAAACAGACATTTTTGCAGCAGTAGGGCAGAATCCTATAGAAGCCAAACAAAACAGACACGTGGAAATATCAATGCAGTGCTTAAAGCACAAGTACCTGGAGAGCAGCAGCTGATACTGCAGTTCATGTAACATCCCCTGCCCTGTAAATTGGCAAATTGATCCTTAAAGTTTGACAGGTCAGCTCAGCAAGGATTTATTCAGTGAGAAATCATTTAATTAATGACCATCATCCATTAGGAACATGAGAGAAATTCATAATGTTTGTTTCAACCTACTCTTTTTCATCCCCTCTCCAGCACAACATGTCCATCATTTTACCAGGCCATAAAGTAAACTTACAAATTATTGAACCTTACCTTTTGTGTCTATTTAATTGAATCTCCAAAATCTGTGCTTTTGTTTCCAAAGCAGCTACTTGTCTCTGCAAGTTGTCAGTTACTATAACTGGGAGTTAAGGCTGATTTAATAATTTATATTAAAATGACTGCACGACACCTGTCTCCAAGATGCTCAGCTCTCCTGTAATCTGATGCCACATGAAAGAGATATTTGGTTTCCAGAGCAGAAATCACAACCCACACTGCAGATTTGTTCAGGGAATTTGTCCAGCTGGGAGTGTCTTATCCCTGACTGAGGTGAACACTTGGATAGGCTCTGTCTTCTCAGGGCTGCAAAAGTCATCTTCTGTTCAGAGGGAAAAGCCCAGTGCTCAGAGGCAAAACACACCTGTGGACATTTTTAAATGAATTAAAGTTGGAGAAATAACAGCACATGAACAGGCAAAGAATGAGAGAAGAAAAATGCTGTTTATAACATGAGAGAGAGAGGGTTTGGTATTTCACTCACAGAAAACAACAAGCTACACTCATTCCAAACACTCTCTTCCTCCAGTTGTGTTGGGCAACTCATCTCCCATGTGGCAAATGGTTTATTTTCCTGCTCCTCACACTTCTGGAAATCACACCTTTCCTCAAATGATGCTCAAGTGATACCAGCCACTAACACAAATATTTTTCTGAAGAATATACTAAAAGGTTGAAAACCAGATTATAGAAACTTGAGAAATTTATTTCTTACTTCTATATTCTACTTTTATTCCTCTCTTACCTTATGGTCTTGAAGTTTCTTTTACACCTGAAGGTCCCAGTTTTCCAGGGAAATGCTATGGGCCTCTCAATTCTTCTAAAATAAAATTGTTCAAATGTTTCATAATTTTTTCTCCCACTATGTTTTCTTAGTGCTTTAAGAGAGCACCAAACACTGACTCCTTCCCCCTTGCCCTTCTACCTGCCCACTGCCAGGAAGATAAAAACATCTCAAAGAAATTGAATTATTTCTGTGGAAAGCTTCATTTGCTAGGAAATGCATTACTTTGATGAAAAAGCCTTTGCTACACCTACTTATGGCACTGAAAATCCAGTGAAATAAATGTCCTCATGTTGTTGCAGGGGGACACATTCTCTTAAACCAGAAAGCCAACCAAGTTCAGCTGTAATTCAGTCACACATCACAGTATTTGATCTAGAAAATGAGCTAAATTAAAACATTATTATGGATTCCTCTCTGAAGCAGTCTGTTGAAAGATACTGCTGGCTTTACTTATTTCAACCATGGAATTGCAGAGGGCACACAGAGGAGTATGTGGACCAGAAAAAGCCTATAGAGAGTATCAGTGTATGCCACTGAAATTTTATGTCATAATTCATCTAAAGTGGAAATGTTGAGATTTTCTTTGTGGTTGGAAAGCAAGCAGCTAATTCCAAGGTGGGTGGTGTACACATGATAACACAGATGGGATATGGTAAGAAAATACACAATTTCATATGTATTTATTAAGAGTTTGGACAGAAACGGATTTGGCAACTTAGGAGAGAGCGTGACTTGGTCCTGCCACATGACATTTGTGGATCTGTTTGCTGTTTGCAGCAGTGCCTGGAAAAGGTTACCTGACAAATCATACCTTGGGGGAATTCTGCTGTTGGGCCATAGAGAGTATGAAGCAATCAAGTTATGACCATCAGATTAGGAGGCAACTCCAGCAAGCTTGATTTCTGGTTTTGAGAGCTGGCCCTTGGAAAAGAAAAAGCTGTAATTATTTAGTAGGATATAATAGGAAGTGATTGAGAGTACAAATGGTACGATCAGATTAAAATCTCATTACGTCTCTATTTCATGGGCTGATGTGAAAATGTATAATATTAATTTTTTTTATTTATTTGAAAGCCAAGTATCTAGAGTCACACTATAAATGCAGAAAGCATGTTCAGCTTCCTGAAACTGTGCAGAGCCTACAAAAGGCTAATGGGGCAGAAGAAAAGGAGAGAAGTAAAAAGACAAAATATAAGATTGAAGGAGGCATGAAACAAGAGTAAAGCGATGATAAAGAGTGTCAAATTTACAGTGCTGCTAAATGGTCATAGCTCTGTACCTGTTTGCCTTTTGCACCTTTGGGACCCTCTCTGGCTGGTAAGACTGAACTTCTGGGCAGGAATAAATTATCTTTTCATTTTTTTCTGTGTTAACTGAACTTCTTTCTGTTGACAGTGAAAGCCAAGGCATTGAAAGGATGAAAAAGAATCATTGCTAAGTCCATAGATCAGTGACAAATCAAACAGAATAATTTCATAAATTTCTGTGTTTGCATAATTTTGAGAGTTTACCTGGGAAATCACTCCTGTCTTCAGGAATGTCTGAATCATTTCATATAGCCCCAGATTGTATCTGTACATACTGACACCTGAAAAGAAACAAGCAAGCTTTATAAGGGTCTGAAAGTCTTGAGGTCTAATGAAAATACCTAATATCACAACAGTCATTTATTTCACCGTGCTACAAATTAATTGCTGTGTTTGCTCATTGTATGTCTAATTTTACAGTATTTATCTTTATGCCAAATGAGTCATACAATATTCCAGTTGAGGATGAATCCATTGTGTTTCTGCTGGGACTCTTCCTTTCATACCTATCAGGCTGCCTAAGCTCAAAGTGATTAAGTGCTTCTCATATTAGAATTTCCACTGCTTGAAAATACCCACAGCTTAAAGCACAAAAAGCTCAAGTGTGTTTAAGTAGCAATGATCTGGATGCCTCCCCTATTTCTCCTTTCAGAGCTCATATATTAAAAAGACACATTTCCCCTCAGTATTACATCTCAGAGCTGAGCCCCTTTTGGATTGCAAAAGATCTGCAATCCTTTGCTGCCCTCTCTGAGCAGAAGAGCAGTAACAGACAGTAACATCATAAGGCAAAGCTCTGACAAGCTGCACCACAGTGATTGCCTCTGTTTTCAGTGTGAGGGTCAAATGTGAGGCAATCATACCCTCTTTATTCTGTGTTTAACTGGAATTAAACTACCACAAACACGAGCTGACAAACTTTTATAGTAAATAAGCCACATACTAAAGTCAAGTGGCCTTAATTTCTCTTAATTTGTCCCAGTTCTACCAGTCAAAAAAAGAAGCTTTGGGAAATGCCATTTGGTTGACAGATTTGGGTAACAAGAGAAAAATCAAATCCAGCATGAATTCTGCTACTCACCTCAATTATTTCTCTTTATTTTAAGCTTCAGAAAAGATTTCCCACAGAGAGCAGCTTCATCTGTAATGTTTCATCTGATAAAGTACAATATAGAGTATAATCACTAGAATATTACTGTAAGAACATTATAATGAGGATGAAAAAGCAGATGTTAAGGAGCACTATTTTTCTATAGTCTTCTTTGTGCTTCCTCCATTGGGCTCCCATCAAGGTCTGGAGCAAATGGCACACACTAAAATAAAATAAGGAAGATATTTAGCTAACTAGTATAACAAACTTGAATCCTGGTATATATTTCTTATCCAATTTTATGGGCTCCAGATAGTTCTTAACACCCTGCAAGGATTTCCTTCTGCTGATTTTCTATACCATGTCAATTATCCAGCACTAGGGAAGTTGACATTGCTGGTGTCTCCCTTGAAGGTAACAAGACAAAGCTCAAAATAAAACTTGAAAACAAAATGTAAGCCTTCAGGTAAGTTCACTCCCTGCAGAGATTCAACCTCACACAAATCTCTGTTGAGATTTAGCCAGGAGCTAAAATCTATTTACCTGTATAGTTTTCCAGGATGACTGCTCCAATCCTTTATTCTGGAAGAGCTTTGGCAAATTGGTGGTGGGGTTTCCTAGCATTTAAATCACTTTCCAAAGCAACTGATGACAGTTAGGACTAACAATGGCTTAGATTAAATAAAAGCAAAATTCACCAAATTTCTCACAAAAATTCAATTAATCTCAGGGAGGTGAAAAAGAAAAAAACATGTTTTGCAATCCATACTTATATTTATAGAAGGATAGGGAATTCCACGTGGAGAATCACATTGTGTGGATTTATTGACAGTCTTCAGGTCACAAGACTTACACAGTTTGAGGTTTCTCAGCAGAGATAAGAATTAGGCTTTGAAAGATGCCCTGAAACTTATATTTAGGAGGTAGCTAGTTTGGGGGGTCCTTTTGGAAGACAGAGTCTCAGGTAATTCTCTTTTATCCTCCTTAAAATACGCTTTAAGCCATGATTGACTCAATGCAGGTAATGGCAGAGAAGGGAACCTGGTGAGGCAGCAGGAAGGTTTTTCCCAGAGCTAATCTTGGAGGTGACAGCTCGTGGTCATCAGCCCAAGATCTGAGAACCTGACAGCAGAGGACTGCCCTGTTGAATTCAAGTCCTGGGAAAGCTGTATTTACACACACACAGAATGCTGTGGGGCTGTGAGGTTGCACCCTCCTGACACTACTCCTTGTCACCTTGCTGGGGACAGCCCACAAAAGTCCCTTCTCACCTGCCAAGGCTGCATGGCCTCAGTACAGTCAAACACTTCTCCCAGCAAAGGAACTCTTGCCTTACCACCCCCTTTCCCAGACCTGGACACGGTGAAGCTTTGCTGCACCTCCAGCTTGACTGGCAGTCAGCAGGCCAGAATGCTGGAGAGAAGTGAAACAGAAACCCACTGAGGTTTTAGCAAGAAGACAAGCCAGCCAAAAGAGAAAGGTATACCCTCCACATTTCTACTAAAAGCTGTTATTCTGTGCTTTGTTTTGGGAGGAGGCTGCTCACTGGCTTATCTGTGTCTTGCACAGTGACTGCCTACCTCAGTCCTTCCCACTCCTATTTACAGGGGCTGCACACGACATTCTGGGAGCCAGCCTTTGCTCTTTGCCTGGCCTTGGGCAGACACTGGCTGTGGCACAGTACAAATGAACAGCTAAAGAATCAGCACAGCTGCAGGCTCTGCGATTTGACTGTAAGGTTTTTCCCCTTTTTGCAGTCAGTGGATTCATTTTTCAGTAACCTGGGAGAGGGAAGGCTGGTCAAGGCCTGCTTTACTGCAGTGACTGCCTTTCCTGCCACAGAGCTGGCACTGTCCAGCTGGCCATGGTACCACTGTGTGGACATGGAAAGTACAGTAGGAGGAACTGTGTGTGCTGGTAGCTCTGCAAAATTCGTAATATAAAATTTAATGCCAAGGAAGAGATGTTTCAGCAATTTTGCTTGCAGAAAATTTCCTTAACAGACCAAGAGTAAGGTCTGTTAGATGTTTCCAGCTGCAAAATTTAAAGCTCTCAATCCCTGCTGCAGTGTCAGGAGGGGTTTTGTTCCCAGGATCCCATTTCTGGATCTGTTCTGGTGACATCAGAGAGAGAAGTTAGAGGCTGTCAGATTTCCTTGTATCTTTCCTATTCAAGAGCTAGGATAAATTTAGTGTCTGTAAAAATATAATGAACATATCAGTTCAGAGCAGTGCTACATGTCAGACATTATTTGATTTGATAAAAATATTGTAGAGCCAGGATCTAATCACAAAGAGATTTGGAATTAAGATCTGTTGGGTTTTTGTTAAAGTAGGCAGCTGAAATTTCCACGCTGACCTTTGCTGTTTTGGCTGGGAAGCAGACATGGGATCTATATGCTGTCAACACCTGGCATCCAGGGCTCAACTCGTGACCTTGTAACCCACAAAAACGTCTGGTTTGTTGTAGGACTCTTGAACTTCCCGGAGGTTGCTTGCCTGCAAAAGCAGAAGTATGAAGCAGACAGGATTGTCAGCAGTTTCCCCACCTCTAGGTTCTCACCAGGTCAAGACACTATCTTGCTGAAACACAGCTCTTCCACATACCAGAAATTTTACTAAACTCTGCCAAACCCAGCATGTTTATATGAAGTAAAGAACTTACAGGACTATTGTAAATATCTGCATTAAGTGACAAATAAAAATCATAAGGGCAGGCAGCTTAGTATTCACAAACTACTAAATGTTTTTCTTCACTGGATTTGTAATTTCTTTTTCTATCTGCTTATCTATACAGCCTTCTCTTCCTCCAGAATTACTTGGTTCTGATTCCAAGTTTGCATACAGACTTCTTCACTATTTAGATACTTGAATGTACCATTCTTTTGGAGGAGTGGTCTTATGTCTGCATATTCTTTAGCAGAGTGAAGCCCTGCAGATTTCCTTGGAGAAGGAAACAGCTCAGCACAGGAGAACACTTGGCTTTTGAAGTTTCAAACTTGCCTTTGGAGCCATCAGTTTTGAGTATTCTTCACCAGCAGCAATATCATATGGGAATAACAGAAGTGGGAACTATATCCAATTATTTTCATCACAACATAACAGGGTGACAGCTTCTAGACACTTGCAAAAGAATATATGGCTAAAGCACTGGATAGAAATGCATAGCTACCTCACTGATTCACTTTGATGTCAGACTATCAGAGAGCTTTTATTCTGAAACCAGGAGTTCACAAAGTGTTTCAAACTTTTCATGGAGACAATTAGAGACAGAATTAAAGACTTTTGAAGAACAAAACTCTAGGAATAACCTTGTTCCAGAAAAAAACTCAGAGCAGATATTATGGAGCACGATTCTTAATAGGTGCTCATACAGTGAGAATAATTAGAGCTCTTAGAAATATATAAAATGGAAGCTGTCCCGTGCAGGATCATTTTCTTCTGAATTAGTAGTGATTTATCCCTTGCCTGTGTATCCTACCACACATCCTTTGTGCTTCTGCACAATCAGAAGGATGAAGCAGAGCTGAAGCTCTTTATCTATTTCTTTTGACTTGTCAGCCTGCCAAAGGGACTGTGCACATGAACAGTTGCTTCCTGTTTTGTTTTCTACCCTGGAACAGTCAGCCTTCATTAATGATAAAATCTTTGAGTGACCACTTGGTGTATTAAGAGCAAGGTAAAAGTATCAACTGCTTGTGAGGGAGTAGGGAATTTCTGTAGTAGGACACACCAGGAACAATGTCACAGGAAAAACACAATTTGCAAGGCTGAGCATAATCTTGACAGAAGCTGTTAAGAGAATGAGACAGTTTGGGAGCAAAGCAGACCAAAAGCCCCAAACAACCTGCTTAATTCAGAGGAAGCTCTGTTTGAGATGCAAAGCTGACGATCCACGCAGGATCCCTCACTCGGGATACTGACTGCTAATAACACCTGTACTGAGCTTCTCCTCCTCTTCTGAAAACTTGCTGAGTCTCCTGTCATCTCAGGTAAAAGATGTGAGCTTTAAAAGCATGAGATTCTGAACAAAGATAAATAACATCAAGATGCTATTCTTACCATCCCCAGCCAGCTCTTCCACTTTACTTTGTAGAAGTTTGACTATAAAGTTGAACAACTTCTCTCTTCAGCTTCATGGAGCTTTAGGGGATCTTATCTTATACATTTGTAATGCATCTGCATGTGGGACACCCATCACTCCATAAAAGTTTTTATCCAGCACCAGGCCACTTTGCACCCAGCTTTCTGTTTGACTCCTGCAAAGAATGCATTGCTTAGTGCAACTGAAAACTAAGCCCAGGGTAAATATTTGCATATTTATATCTTTATACTTGAGAATAGCTATGATCTTATCCCAGTATTAAAAGAATTAGGGAGCTAGAGAGAGAGAATATTGCAGGTTTTTGTCTGCTCCACATATAAAGATAAATTACAGTGCTTCATGATAAAGCCACATTTACACCTTGATATTTACTCAACCTAATCAAATGAAAGTATGTTGATGCTGACACACCTGTGTGATGCTGAACTGTTCAGCACTATATTGCTCTGAGCAAGAAGTGGTTAAATCTTGCCATCAAACAGTAACAAAGCAAAAATAATGCCATTCATACAAAGCTCAGAGCATGTTATCTAATTATTGGGCTAAAGGGGTCTATAAACTATTGGGAAATTTCTGTCCTTCATTCAAGTTGGAGGAACAGGAATATTCTCACTCTGTTCCTTTGCTTTTCCTTCATCTTCTGTAAATGAGATGTAAGGGGAAGGGAGTTTTTTCTTTTGAGATTTCTTCAAACACAGGCCATGTCGAGGCCATCTTGATGCTTAAGGGCTCATAAAACACCGTGTCTGATTTCCAGCTCTTCACTCTGGCTGCAGCAGAAAATGCAGAATGGCTGCCAAAGCTGGATGAGTTGTTCACATTTGACAACTGATCTGTCAAATTTCTCAAGGTTTTTCATCATTTTGCAGCAAAAATTTATGAGGCAGAAGCCTCCACTAGTATGCAGCAGCTGACATCCACATACAGTTGAAGTATCAGAAGCTGTAAACACATTTTGCTTCTCAAGTGCACATTGAGAAAGGTTTTGTGAAGACTGAGCAGATAAGAATCCAGATAAGAATCCCGTGTAGATTTAGTAATAGAGAGTAGAGTTGGCTCACTCTCAAGATCCTTTAACATGCACAGCAAAACTTGTGACTCATGGTGTAGATACTGAGGTTACCTACTGAGGTTATGGCATCAATAAAGTCCCTACAGTTCATCGTAATTTTTATTGTTTCAGCAGGATTTTTCCTTTCTGCTCCTTGAAGATTCTAAAAAAGATTCAAAGTCATTAGTAGGGTCTTCAGGACCTGCATTTCAACAGCTGATCCAAAAGTACTCAATAGGGGAAAAAACAGATGCTAATTAGGCAAGTGAAACACAGCCACCAATGACTAAAGTGGCCTGTAAGTGACCTCTGGTGGACAAGAACAGTGTTAAATGTATTTGTATTTCTCAAGAGGAGTTTATCCATTTAACTAGCTTACAGCCATTCAGGTGAATGTTATCTAATATATAGAATAATCAAAACCATTTCCCACTTGAACAAAAATAATTTAGTGCAAAAAAAATTGGAAACTAATATAAAAAATTGGAATGGTAAAATTTTGAATCATAAAGTTTAAAAACATCTGTAACAAAGAGGATTCTTTATTGCTGTGTATATACCATTAACATTATACCACTAAGAAAGTGAAACTAAGGCAATCTTTCAGGTGATGTAAAACTCACAAGAGGTTTCAAAGAGAGCAGAGTGGTCCTTTGAGGACATGTCAGTCACTCCAAAAACCATTTCCCAGGTTGGGTGAGGTGGTGGAACCTGTTGCTTCCAGAACATGCAGTGGCTGATCACAGTACTCGATTGTAAGAGCTTATATAGCTATTTATAACAGTGCAGAATATCTCCAAGGACCTTGCTCTATGCCCAACTAAATATTTTTAAAAATTATTACAAGCTTGGGAATTGATTTTGATCTCATGGCTTGAAGAGGCTCCCAGCTCTGGGCTTTGGGACCTCTGTTTGCAGTGTGCATGTACAGTCTGACAGACCATAAAGTTTGTGTAGATCCCTCCAGGACCACAAATTCCCCTCTGGTAACTGCACTTGTTTTCATTCCTACTGTTTCCCAATTTCCACATGGAGCTACAACTCCAATAGCTTCTCATGTGGGTGTAACAATAGACAGGGGAGATGGTTTGCTGTACAGAAATAACACACTGAAATTGTTCCCTGGGAAAACCAGCATGTCTTGGCAACAGTTGTCCTGGCAACTAAGTCTCCTGGCAGAGGACCATGGCCAGGAATCTGTGGAAACAGATCCGTGAGTTGTGTTTTCCCAGGGACCTGAGTGGCCAGGGGACAGAATGGGAAAGTCCCCACCATTTGGGGTGCCCCCATCCCTTGCATTGATGGGAAACTCTCACCAGTCAACGAGGTTATTTGAGCGGTTATGGCATTCTGCCTCTTGAACAGAGGACATACTAATTACAAGGCATATTAATGGGCAGCATCCTTTCAAACACCATTGTTTTTATATTTTTTTTTTCATTTTTTAGCTAGTCATGTTAGGAACTGTCTTAACTCTCTACCAGGAATTGCACAGGAAAAAAATCACAGCAAAATATGTCAGCACAGCCATAACACAGTCCTAAGAGCACAGATAAAAATGACAAAGGACATTTTTGTCTAAGTGGCTTTTCAGAAGACTTTGAAAGCTTTGAAGGTCTGTATAGCTTTTGATTTCATATCTGATGTGGAGTGTGGCACAGGTGCCCATCAGGGCTAGCAGAAAGACTGTGCTGCACTTGTAACTGCAGACCTGAGCCTAAATGCCCAGACCTGAGCCTAAATGGCCAGGCCTGAGCCTAAATGAAGCCCAAGGCTCATAGCCAGGAGCTCAGATGGTGGTCCTTGGCCTCAGACAGTGTGCCTGTGCTCAGCAATCCCTCACTGCCTGCTATGACTTGACTGTTCTTTCTGCTGAGGTGGCCTCTCTGCAAGTTGCTGTGACTCTGGGACACAGCACATGCTCTGTCCATTGCTGCTCCTGCTCTAAGGCTTTTGTCTGGACTCAAATGGACAAATGCAGAAATGCCTCTGTCCCAGTACCATTTGCACACAGGCACAGGGTCTAAGAGCACAGCATGCAGAGTGTCCTTTCCCAGGCAGAGCAGGCTGCCTCCTCTTCCCTTACACTCCCAGCTCTGAGAGGTCTGAGCACAGGTTGCTTCATCACCCCCTGAACATGTCTGAAGTCTCCAAGAGGATGAGCCTCACCTGGGCACAGCCAGGGGCTCTCCTGCTGGGGCAGGGCTGCAGGGACAGCAAATGTCCCTCACAGGGAGGCCATGGAGCTTCTGGTTCCCAGGAAATCCTGTAGCCCAGGAAAAGCAGTGGCACAGAAAAGAAGCCATTTCATTTTCCTGGGCTTGTCATCCCTGAGCTGCCCTTTTCAAAGCACAGGTGTGACTGAAGTCACTTGCTGGTGACTGAAAAACCAGTAAGGGGTGGAGTGGTGAGCAGAAACCTTTGAAATGGATCAGTTAAAAGAAATGAGAAGTACCTGAGTCCATGTCAGCTCTGAAGGGCCAGTGTGAGGCTGAGCAGGGCTACACCAGGTCATTGGGGTCCAGAACCACAGCACTTCCAGGAGGTGCTCAGAAATGGATCTGAAAGAGACATTTCTGTTTCAGAAAACATGACTTGGCAACAAAATTATTTCCTCTTGAAATATTTCTCCAGGTTTATTCTACTGCTTTAATCTGAATTATGCTAATCCATGTATATGATGATTCTTTTTAGCCATGAATATTTGGACACATACATTTTCATATAGGAGGAATGCAAAAGAGTTTATTAGATGATAGCACAACCATTGCATGAATTCAATATTTGCACAAGAAGCAGAGAAATGTTTTTCATCAGTTTACGCTTCTCCTTCCATTACCTGCACAGTAAACTCAAACACAATAAATGTTTCAGGATGCTATTAGGCAGGTGGACTCCCAGAGATTTTCAAGGAGATGGAAAAAATCACCTCAAGCAGTAAATCATACATCTTGAAAATTGCATAGTAAACACTTGGAGACATATAAAATCCCACTTCTAACCTAAACAAGTAAACAACTTGAAAAAAATGGGCTCAGACATAAAAAATATGAGCTGACTACAAATGATCTGCAAATACATTAAAGGCCTATATTTGTTCAAATACATTATTCATAAGAAATAATTTGAGTTGTAGTTGTATGCAATTTATGTTGCATAAACTTAAGCAAATACTTGTAACCAAAAGCTGATTTAAAGAATTAATGAGCAATCTCTAAATAAAATTCTGTTACTAAATAAAATCTTCCCTGATTTGCAAAGCCATATGCTTCCTTTAGCATATACATTAATAAGCATATCTATTGAGAGCTGAGGCCTGGAATGCTGTGATAGAGACAGAGAGCTTAGATCTGATCCAGTTCTTACTAAGTAGGACTGGTGTGAGGTAAACAAGAGGAGAAACCATTGCTTTTGAAATGTATTTGGAGTACAACAGCAACACAAGACAACTGAATGCTTGTGCTAAAAAACAAGTGCATTATGCTGAAGCAATATTGATATTACTATTATTCTGTAAATTCTCATACTGTATAGAAGCCTTAGTAAACCAGATGCTTTTGCACAGTTGGAGATAATGGGGAATGTCTACAAGTTAACACCTCCTCCAATTATTACCCTCAAAAATTATTACCCAAATAGTTGAAAGAACTGGTCAGGCTTTCACAAACAATTGTCTTTTAAATCTGAATTTATTAGAAGCATACAGGCTGCTTGACCAACAGTTGAGACAATTTCCTCACGTTGTGGACTCAACCAAAATGGACTCTTAGAAATTTGTTTGATTTTAACCCCCTCCCCTCTGGTTTGGCTAATTTGTGGAACAGACCAAAGTGTTAGCTGTTGTCATTAACCTTAATAGCATTGCTTCACATTAGAAATCAAAGCTGTTCCATTTCTACAGAAATTTTCCACAAAATGTGTCTTGGTATCTGAAAAATATTAGGGCATGAATCCTAACTGCTCTTAAAAGGCAGCTGCCAAAAATATGAAAGTCATGAAGATTTTCCAGACCCAGGATTTTGAAACCCTAGATCTTCCCAAAGAGAGTGAGCCAAAGATATCTTGATACGATGACAGAAATGCAAAAATGGGTTTGTTAATGTGTTCTGACAGCACTCCTGAAGTGTCCAATACCTCTCAGTCATGTCCCATCTGACAGGAGCTGTGCAGCTCCAGTGCACAAGGAATGACTCTGACTCTCTTGGATGGTCTGAGTAATTTTTAAATGGCCACTGGTTTAAATGCAATCTACAACAGCAGCTGAAGTGTATAACAGAACAGGATCTTCTGGCACAGTCTGCTTCTGTTAGGAATTGCTCCAGTAGCTGGGCAATAATTAAGTTTCTGGAGAGCCTTTCTGCTGCAGCTCAAACTGAGTTCTCATCTTTTTGTAAAGTTTGATGCCCTAAAGTTTTCAATGACCGCAAAAAGGGTTGTGAGTTTCCAGAATTTTTGATAGTCTACCACTTTTTTTTATGAAATCTAATTTTAATGTTAGTTTAAATAGACAGAATTCTGAAAAATGTGGGATAGATCCCCAACATACAAGAGAAGACCTAAAAAGCAGTCATCATTTTCACACAACCTTTTCTAAGCTTATTTTAGATAACCAGAGGTTACATTGCAGCTCTTCAGACAGATGGGAATTGCCTAGCAAATGACAGCTAACTGAGGTCATGGGGGGATTTACTGTCATTAATATCACCTTAGAGTAAGAAGGAATGTTCATTTCCTTTTAGTGAGTCACCAAACACAGTTTCTGTTTGTCTAAAAGTGATAAGAGCAGCATACAAGAAAGCTAATTTTCACTGATGACAAAGTGAATGAAGGGAGCTCATGTAGCTGACAAACTTCAATGTGAAATCCAAGCAGGAATGCTAAAGTAGTGAATTTGTCACTGAGATGCAGTACTGCCATAATGGGGACATCATTTATGCAATATAAAAATGTTACATATGATATATTGACAATATATGCAACAATGTGCACATTTATACCGAGTGACAACACAGGGACAGGTAGATTAGAGTCAGAAATTACCAGCAGGATCCATCTTTTCACTTACACCTTTGCCCACTGCTCTCTCTTTACCACTCTATCTGTTCCTATTGATCTCAGTTTGAATATTAGGATTTTATGACCTACCTGCTTAACCATTTCTCCTGCCTGTATATCATCCATTTCAGGTGATAGTTATGCTGAGCTGCTATTTATTCTATAGCACTACTCTCTGCTGACTTCCTTGCAGAAGCAAGCAGCCCAGCAGCTTGGAACCAAAGTGCTTTCCATGTCTCAAGTCACCTTCAAAAATATCGGGTTTTAATAATTTTCCACTAGCACTCCTGCCTTTTGGGAGCAGGAGAAGGAGGAGGACCCAGAAACACAATACATCTAAATTACTTTCAGCTCAGCAGAGCACAGTGGCAGCTTCTGGGAGCCTGCTGAGCAAGGCCACCTTATTTCCCTAAGTGACCCAGCGTGAGAACACTGCATACAAAGGCAGGGCTAATTTGCCAGCTTACTTTGATGTCAGTGCAGCTGAGTACTGCTATTCCAAATGAAGAGTTTATAAATGGGTTTGCATTTGAAAGATCTAGGGGGCTCAGGATCAAATGGGTCCTGGAACCAGATACCTGTGAGATAACCTTTGCATCAGCACTGGTGTTACCAAGATCCTGGAGAATTACTTCCGTCAGATCTCTGAGAAAGCTGCAGTAACTCTGGGAAATGTTATTTTTTTTTCTTGGAGGAATACTGCATTTCTTGTCCACAATAACTTGCTGTTGTTTATGCCATCAGTAGTCACCACCAGTCATGCAAGAGCTTGGCTCTAACCCTCAGCTGAGGGCAAAACAAAACCTGTCCAAACCACCTGCAAACCCAAGCTCAGTGTGATTCAGCTTTCAGGAGAGAAGCTGCTCTACCTATGCTTCATCAGTTCCTCCTGGCTAAACAAGGACCTTACCTCAGCCTGGAAAGAGGATGTGGGCCTTTCTTCCCTACTTTTTTAACGTCTTTATTTACTTTCCTTTGTCTGTCCCCTCTTTTTAAGGGCCTTTTGCTTCCTTTAAGAAAAGGTTGAACCCTGCCATCCAGCTCTTTTAATCTCTCTGACTGCTGTCCCTTCTGATCCTCACAGTCCACGTGTTCTACAAAGATCCTCAACACTTCACAACCCAGTGAGTTGAATCAGAGAAGCTGAAGAGAAACAGTGGAAATGAAGCAAATAATTAATCTCACAACTTTGCAAACGTTTGCAGCTTCCTCTTAAAACCACTAGAAGCAGGTTGTAACTAGCAAAGGGAAACCTTGGTCTTTTACTACAAAAGCAAAGTATAATATTTGATACTTAGAGAGTTCCAGAACTGAATATATTCAAGAAGTTCAGATATTTGCATTTAGATCCTGCTTGAATAAATTCCTATGATTGCTGAGTGGCCCTTTAAGCCTTCCTTTTGGCCTTAGCAAAATTATTTAAGTGCAAACGAGGCATTGCTTTCTGTGCAGTTTTCCCAGGATTTTGGGAAGTTACCTGATGGAAGGAGGTAAAATAGTGAAAAGACTTCAGTGCTATGCACTCAATTTCTTCTTTCATCACAGGATAACATACACAGAAGTCAATTTTCCACACGAACCAAACAACTGCACTGACCTAGATATACCAGAAATATATAAATTTTCATTTCAGAAGAAAATTCAGTCTCTCTTCTGGAATAAAATCAACCCCTAATACTGCATTTATTAAGAGGGGTTTCTGTGGTAAATAGCAGCTGCTGTGTCACTGTTTGGAATCACAGATTTTACTACCTGATTTCAGAATGTATTGAGTTTATTGGAAAATGTGATAATATTCTCTTTATAGCTGTGCCATGATGATGAAGTAGCATTACTGTGAGGTGTAATTATGGTGAGTTAATATTGGTCTTACTAGAAGCATGTTTTAACTTTAGTCTCTATTACTAGCTAAGCTTGGAGGCTCCTCTGACTGGAAAATAGTTGGTGTTTTATCTTGGTCTGCCTATCTTTATTATCCTCCTCATCATTTCTGCTGTTCTCAGGAATTCTGCAGAATGTAAACATTTATTTCCTTTTTCCTTATATTTGCATAGAATGGATGGGTTTGCCAGTGACATTTCTAAAGAGGAAAATACGAAAGCAAGGCAAAAAACTCAACCAAATATTACTCAAATACCTGTCTTGAGAGGATAATGGCAGGATTAAGAGCTGGGTGCAAGTATGGAACATTTGAGAGACATTTCTCCAATCCTCCCCAGGCTACTCACAAGGAAACCACAAGTACTAATGCAAAGCTGAGGTATAATATATAATTATGAAAGACTTTTGGGCAGGGCTAATGCAGTGACTGATTTACCAGGCAGAAGGGCAAATTTGCCTCCTCTTCTG
Source organism: Notiomystis cincta (assembly GCA_013398075.1). Lineage (NCBI taxonomy): Eukaryota > Metazoa > Chordata > Aves > Passeriformes > Notiomystidae > Notiomystis > Notiomystis cincta. The sequence goes on from VZRX01001466.1 coordinate 44,465, forward strand.
CCACTGAAGCTGCAGTGGTGCTGCACGAGACTCCTTGTCTGTGAGCAGATATTGAGGCTCCCCATCTTTCCCATGGCCCTCTCCAGCTGCCTGCCAGCAGGGGTGAACAGATGTGCTACCATCAGGGTCAAACAGCTGAGGAAGGGCTGGCAAGTCCTGCTTGCTTGAATTAGAAAGGTTTAAATTTTTCTTCCTGTCTAGTTTCAGCAGAGCTGTAAAGCACAATGCCTCAAGGTTTGCTCTAAAGGCACTGCTCTTCTAGCCTTCCTTCAGGCAGGGAGATGGATTATGTGACTTTTCACAGCCGTAAGTAACCCTCTCTTCTACACTTTTTTTCCCCACTGGTTTAATGCCCTAATAGCATTTTCTTGCAAGCAGCTTCATTTTTTGGGTACTCAATCTCTTATGACACATACATTTGCATTAGAACTCTATTTTTTCCTCAATTTGGTAGTGGAAAGTTTTCAGACCTTCTCTGAAGTTAAATTTCTTTCTTCTAGCCCTCTAGAAACATCAGATTTATGTGGAATTCAGCAGGAGTCAGAACCATGTTTTTCATGGGTCCAGATATATTTTGATTGGCTGATTAACTTCTTTTAGTTTTAACACAAATATTTTTAATTGCCTTATTCATGAGCAGAAATCCTTTAACTGTAGGTAATTTTGACCATGCTTGGTGAGGATGTTGGCTGAGCATTCCCAGAGAGATAATGAATTCCTTATTGTTAGCTACAATTTATACTGAAAAACATTCTTAAGCCTATGGAACTTCCCTTATTTTAGCCTTTCATTTCCTTCTGTTTTTTATGCTAGGAAAAAAAAAGAATTTACATGCTTATAGACACTTCCCACTTTAGTGTAAAATATTGAACTGGGCTGTATATGACACAGCACTATGTTTGCCTTAGAGAAAAGGTATGAAGGATTCATGAAAAATTTAATGATACAACAACACCAGTAACAGATTTAATTCACTACCAGACCAGAACACATTTAAACATGGTAATCTAAAGAACTGAAAGAACCATAGAACAATAATTACCTGTGGAATATTCCACTCTCATCTAGACTTTTGCCACAGAACTGCATGAAATCAGAAGATTTTATAAACCTTCAGATCAGCTATGCTCACAAACACTCTCTCCATGCTTGGCAGGGTGAGGACTGTACTAAATATAATTTTAATGAAGAACAGTTGAACATAGTTACCAGTGAGCCAAATGGTATGAAAGCTGCTTTGGTTCATTTTGACCCCATTTCCTTTCTGTTTCTGCTGTGCTTGCCTGGCTCTGCACTCTGAGCAGGCCCACACTCTGGAACGTGTTTGCAGTGCTGTCACTCGTCCCTGGGGCTGGAGAGCTCCACACTGGGTGCAGCAGCACTGCTCAGTCTGGCCTGCAAGGGTTAATGACCAAATTACTGTAAGAGCTGATGGCTCTGCTTAGCTGCCCATGCTCCATAACATATTACATCAAAGTGGCTTGATCACCACTTTTTATTCTGAATTTCTGCTTTTTATTTCATAAAATGAGTGCTCCTGGGCAGATCTTAAATAGACCCTTCAAGACAGGGGCCCTTAAAACAGACATAAATTGTAAAAATTTGGCTAAAATGAGGGAACCCGAAGCAGTAAGCTAAGGCTCCATCACATGACACTGAGAGCTCTGGCACAAAAGTGCTCCCAGGTGCATTGCCCCTTGCTCAGAGCTCAGGGTCTGTGGTGTCCCCTGAAAGCAGAGGAACTTCAGAGATGGGGCAGATGTCCAACATGCTTGGAAACCTTTATTCATTGAGTGTAAGATGATGAGCTTTTGATGAATCCTTCAACTGATAATTTTGGGGGTTATTCTGCTAAGCAAAATTCAGCCCTTATAATCCTGTCTCTCTAGCCCTTTTTGCTATTTTACTCATTAGCTATAGGTAATACCAATTTACATCTGAGCTCACAGTGGATCTGGATTCACTGAGTTTGTTCAAACAGAACTGCACTAAAATCCAATTTCCAAGTTTATGATTTCGTAATTAGCAGCCAAAAAACCATACAGACCGGATCTCTCAAATATAGATTCATTTTTTCTGAGTGTGAAAAGATGTAGACATGCACAGGTAAGCTGCTTTGTGTGAATGACTCCAATGTATGTCAGGAACAGAATTTTAAACTCTCAGTAATAAGATGATGAACACTAACATATCCTCTGTAAATCAGGAGACCAGAAATATGAATTACTTCAGACACACTTAATGGGTGCCACCTATTCTGTTAAATTTAACATTATTACAAGAGGTATGCCATCAGAATTTTGTCTATATAAATACAGGTTCTGAATTTTAAAATAACTAACCTTTTTTTGAATGGAGCTCCATTGAAAAGAGGCAAAAGAAAAATCAGAGGTAGAGAGTGCACTCAGTTATTTACTCCATGATTTTTGTTGCTTTGCAGAAGTTTCAAGCTGAAATAATTTTGGAGTTCAACCTCCCATTAGCCACTAAGCAATTAGGAGAATGATCTCAAATTTCTCCCCCATGCCACTTTATTCTAAGTACATTTAACTAATTAATCTAAACAAATAATTTAATTTTTTCATGGCAGATAAACACAATGTACAAACAAAGGAACAGCAGCTGATAACTAATTGACTGATATGTCTAATTCATGGCATAATAGAGACCAAATGTATATCCTAATCAGGCTTCCAGAGTATTTGATAACACCAGCAACAATGCTTGTGAAAGTTCTGCCCACACAGACATTCTACATTTAGGAGAGCTCAAAAGTATAATGAAAGCAAGGAAAATATTTCTATGGAATGTAAGAACTCTGGCTCATGCCTCTGTCAGAGTCAATTTGCATGATGCTGAACTTAGCATTAAATACAAAATCTGAAATACAAACAGAAAACATTTTTCTTCTGCAATATATTCTCCTCAAGTTCATGGTCTTCAGATCCCATCTGGAATTCCCAGCATTTTTTACTCACTCCCAGCTGTCATTTTATCATCTCTTGTACAAAGCAGATATTTAATTATGGGCTGCTGTGGAAGACATTCAACAGAGATATCCCTTTTTTCAGTTTCATACATGGTTTTTCCCTGATCAAAATATCAGGTTTTATGATTTCATTAATTGATAGCCCAGTACTCAGAAATATCAGAGCCATCAGGGCTGAATAATCCAAATATTATTAGGGCTTTATAATGCAGTCTACCACAACTAGTCATTAGAGGACTTCAGCTGTATCTTCTGACTATTTCCACACATGGCTAAATTACAATGATTTAATCCTTGAGCCCTGATTAACAAAAGCAGGGTGTGCCAAGTTACTAACTCAGTTTCAATAATTATGAGGACTAAGATAAAGGTTTTAAAAAATGACAGAGCAGCTGATTTTTCTCAACCTAGTTTAAAAGGAATAAAAATCTTGGCAGTACATGAAGCCAGAACTACTCAAGCACTGAAAAATCAGATCTTCCCATACTGTTTATCAGAGGAGAATATTGACCCCAAGTCATTCCTGTGGCCTCAGGGCAGATATTTACAGGCTGCCCTCATATTTCTGCTTACAGAGAATCGAAACACAACAGTTTCTACCTTCTAAAATCTGACAGAAATGACAAGCCTGAATTTATTTTTAACATGGTCATTAGAATTAGGTGTAGATTAGATCTTAACCTCCTTCTATTTCTTCCTTATATTAGTCTCATATCTGATTTAGGTTTAAAATCATTTTCTCATCAGGGATCGTATTTTCAGGGAAACCCGGAGAGTTTCTAATTCTCTAATTTAACATGTTCAAAGGCCTTGCAAGAGGAAGTTAGCATTCTAACAAAAATGGCTCTGGGTTTATCACCTCTGTTATGCCACTGGTGAAGTCACTGACTTTAAAGAAACACTAAGGAGGCTCTAGTTTAAAGAAATGTACTTTGGCCTCTAAGCAGCTGCAACATCACCACGAGGACAAGTTTGAAATCCAGTACTTGAGTTTTTTAGCAGGTTGGAAGATACTAAAACTTGGGCAGGCAGCTTTACATTGGTGTGCCGGTTTGGACAC
>VZRX01001467.1:0-20514 GCA_013398075.1 Notiomystis cincta
ATTGCAGTGAAGTGGATTTTTCATCAGGAGACACAGAATTCCTGCTTTTGTGGCTCCTGGGAGCTGCTCCCTTTGCCCAGGGACACCTTCCACTCTCCCTGGCTGCTCCAAGCTCTGTCCAACCTTTGGACACTTCAGGGATGGGGCAGCCACAGCTTCCCTGGGAATTCCATTCCAGGGTCTCCTCACCCTCACAACAAGGGATTTCTTCCCAAAATCCCATCTAAATCTCCTGTGATCATCCCAGGAGCTGCAGCACTCAGGGCTGACACAGGGAGGACACCTCAGCTCATCCAGGGGTTAATCCTGCCCCTTTTCCACGGGGAAAACTCTGATTTTCTCCCTAAGAACACCGAGCTGAGGTTTTTGGCAGCCTCTCCTCACGTGCAAACCCCAAACCCTGCGAAAGAACAGCCTGGGCAGGTTACCTGCACCCCGGGGCAAACCTCCCCCCTTGCAAACCCCCGTGAAATTCAAACATTCCTGCTAAATCCAGTTGTAAACCAGGATCCTGAATGCCAGCATTGATCCGAGCAGGATCACACAGTTCAAACACGACCCCAGGCCACAGCAGGAGGGGGGGAAAAGAACTTTGCATTTAAAGCTAAATAATTGCCAGGCCCAGATTAGCAGCCTGATCACAAACATCACTTAACCACATGGAAAATACTTTTTAGTGCAGTTTTCAAAGCGCTGGGACCCGGATGATCAAAAATATGAAATATATTAAAGGATCCATTCTGCTTTAGGTGCTCCTGATGTGGTGCAACCCCAGTGACTTCAAAGGCCTCGCTCCAGCTGGGCTGAGGGGCAGCCAGCAGCAGGCTGGGCTGGTGGCCTGCACAAACAACCCCAAAAAAAAGAGATTTTCATTTCTTAAGAAGCCACATAAACCAGTTCTAGCTAATTACAGGGGCCTGGGTGTGAAAGAGCAACTGCAAAGCCTCAGGGACCCAGCCAAGAACCTTTGATTTCTCTCTCCAGCTTATAAAACCTTCTGAAAACTTTTGCCCCGGCAGCTTTTCTGCTTTCAGAGAATCCCAGAGTGGTTTGGGTTGGATAAAGATCGTCCAGGGGGGCTCCAAAGCCCCTCCAGCCTGGCCTTGGACACTCCCAGGGATGGGAACTGTGGCCCTCCTCTTCCTCCTCACCCTTTCCCTGACGATCTGAGGCTGATTTTGGGTGGCACAGCTCAAGCAGCAGTAGTTTTCCCCAGCAGAAAAGCCCATTTCGTGTTCGTTTTCCAGAATCCTCAGTGCTGGAACAGCTGGAATCGTACCTGCCCCACGAAGCAAGGCTGAAACTTCTCCCTGGAGCTGAGCTATGAAACTGAGAGGTGCCAAATGTGTTCCTGGAGCTCAGCGAGGAGCTGGGAGCGAGGAACAAAAGTTCTGCAGGCTGTGGGATGCTGCTGAGCCCACTCAGCATTAACATGCAGCGTGCAATGGGAGCTGTCTCTGCTCACAGCACCTCCAGGCGAGATCTCTGGGGGATATTTGTGTGCTTCCAGGTGGAATCCAGGAGAGCTGAGCCCTCCTTGGAAGGCCAGAGCAGCCAGCTCTGCTCCCTCCCTCTCCTGCCGTGCCAACACCCCCAGACTGTGAATTTCTCCAGCCACATCCACTTTTCCTGGTCCTTCAGTCACGAGTGATGAAATCCCATTCATTTGTGTGAGCAACTGGAAGATTTATTGTAAATAAAGTTCTGCACATTACACAACTGGCTAAAAATCATAATTAGAGCTGCACTGGGGAACATGTTTTATTTATCCTGACAGTAGTCTGGCTCCAATAATCCTGCTGTGATAAATGTCCCGAAAGTTTGCAGAGTTTCAGCAGCTCCAGCCCTTATCACAGCCATGGAAGTGGGAATGTCTGCCTGGGTTTGATGTGGCTCCCACAGCAGCACTCAAAACCAGCACCAGGCTAACTGGGAGCTGCTGGGAGTGTCTTCCTTCTGTCTGAATCAAAGAAATGGGGATTTTCCCACTGCTGCTAAAAACTTCCAGGGCTGCAGCCACGTCTGTGTGAATTATCCAGGTTCTGGGCTAGGGGGAAGTGACAGTGGGATTGGGAGCAGGCAGACCCTCTGGAAAAGGGTCAGTGACACCATTAATGGGATGCAGACATTCCCAATCTCTCGCTGCTCTCCGCCCTGCCAAGACTCCCAGGGCTGCCTTGATAGTTTTAAGCACAATTTCAGGCCCATAAAACATCAGAGGAGACAGGAATTATTATCCCAGCCCTGACAGGAGTCCCTGGAGGGACACACGGGCTCTGTGCTGAGGATGCTCCAGCTTCTCCTGCTCCCCATCTGCTCAGGGGCATTTCCAAATTTACCCAATTCACCCCCAGAATTTTTATGGCTGCTCCGAGACTCATAAAGGACTCAGATCAAACACTTCTCTGGCTTTGCTCATTCCTGAGGAAAAGAGGAGCCCAGTCCACCTCCTTTCCATGTGGGGCATCCTGGGAAGTGTTTCCACAGGATATTTATGGGAAAACCCTCCTGAAACCATCAATTGTTGGACCCACCAAAAGAACCAAACCCATTTATTGTCAGAATATCAAAGAGGTTGTGTGCCCAGCACAGCCCAGAGCCACAACTCCATCCCTGCACAAGGGTCAAGGAAAATTTATGATCCAAAATATTTATGGGCCACAAATATTCGAGTGCCTGCTAAATTTAGAGCGGACGGAATATTTCCAGCTCGCTTGATGAAAAATAATTATTTACACTGCTATAAAAAGAACATTCCAGCAACAAAGAGCTGTGCTGCTCTGATACAGAGACTTCCAGATTCCTTCCCAGCTCCTGCTCCTCGGTGGCAGGGAATGGGAATCCCAGGTGAGTTTTGTTTCATGGTGATTGTTTAATAAATACAATTCCAGAAGGGCTTTGTGCATCCTCCTGCCTGCAAAGCCACACCCAGCAGGAATGAATACCTGCTTTGCATTTATTTTTACAAGGTTGACCTTAAAAGTGAGACAAAACATGTTTTCCAAGGATTTTCCTCTTTCCCCAACACACACACACCCCTACCTGAGAAGCTTGAAGGGAAAAACAAAGCTTGGTTTCCTCAGGAAGAGATTCCAGGGATGGTCTTCACAGGGATCTCCAGGTGTGTGTGGGATGGGAACCACAGCTGCACATCCAGAAAAACTCAGGGATTAGAGAACACCCAAAGCATCCACTGCTGCCACAGGAATCCTCTTGGAGAGGGGGGGGAATTTAAAATAAAGCAGGGAAGAACATTTAAGTGTTGTAGAATCACGGAATTCCAGACTGGTTTGGGCTGGAAGGGACCTCAAAGCCCATCCAGTGCCACTCCTGCCATGGGGACACTTCCCATTATCCCAGGCTGCTTCAACCTGGCCTGGGAAACTTCCAGGGATCCAGGGGCAGCCACAGCTCCTCTGGGAATCAGAGGGAAGGATTTTTCCTGAAAATCCCATTCCTTCATCCCCATGAAGGAAGGACCCCCTTGGAAGAGGATTAAGCAGATCCTGCAACCAGGAAAGGGAGGAACAACACCTCCATTTGTTACCAACCTGAGGAACACCACTTCTATAAACATGTGGAAACGTTCAAGATCCATTCTTTTGTAACTGTGGAGCTTGAACCAAGTTCCAGTTCATCCTCTCAGCATCTCCTGCCTCTGCCAAGCCTGTCCTGGGTGTATCTGGCGGCCAGGCTGGGCCAAAGGAGCAGAGGAAAGGAGTGAATTATCTGCCTGAGAGCCCTCCAGCTGCAGCATTCCATAGAGCAACACATCCCTTCCATGGATTCACTGCTGGCAAACCAGCAACTGGAGAGGAGCAGATGAAACTCTGCATGGCTTTTGTCTGGAGTTCAGCCTGTGAGCGCCCTGCATCGCACCCAAGGGTGCCCTGAGCCCATGAATTCCAGAAAAATCTCTGAGCTGTGGAGCTCCTGCTTTCCACAGACCTCTCAAGGATTCATCAGCATGCCAGACATCGTTGTCACTAAAGGTTGCAGCCCAGGATTTATTTCACAGCAGAATGCAACAGTTTCTCTACAAAAGGAGACCGTGTGCATCCAAATCAAGCTGACACAGATACAAAACAAAGCCCTTGGAAACAGAATTCCTGATAAAAGCAGAGATTTTTGCAATTCATTCATCAAATTAAATAAGGAAAATGGCTTGGAGGAGAGGAAAGTTCAGGAAGCGTTCTGTGCAGTGAAGATTTTACATCTTAAACCAATCTCTAAATTTAAAATACCACCACAACAACAAAACCACATTCCACTGGGACTCCCATCATTTCGGGATGCCAAGTAGCTGATTCCCATGGCAGGGAAGAAATCCTTCCAGCTGCTGAAGGAGTAGCACCCACCTCCTTTACTGGAGGAAGAGTTGGGATGAAGGTGTTGGGAAAGGTGAAAATCCTGACCCAGAAACTGCAGGAGCCCTTGGCTTCACTGATGGACAACTGCAGAGCTCTTATTGCCAGGGCAGCCGAATTTTTGGCACTTCTAAACCCAAATAATCATGCTTGTTTATATATAATCAAGCTTTCACCATGGCTTTAGTGCTGCACACTCTGCACGCCCCAATTAAGGGAGGATTTCTGCACTAGAGGAGCTGGAGGGGGCGAGGAATTGCAGCGTGATCCAAGCAGTGGAGACCAGAGGTGTGCAGGGATAAATATTCCCTTTCTCAGGAAGGGAAAAAAAAGGAAAAGTTGCCTTTGAAAAACAGGGATCTGCTTTCACAATCCAAGCACCTGAGCTCTTGTAGCTCCCACTGTCCCTTTATTGCTTCTGGAGGTCAGTGTGTTACACAGGTTTTGGTATTTTTGTTTGTTTGTTGCTAAAAAACCAACAAAGCGACGCACAATGATTTTTATTTTTGGCGATATTGATAAAAAACCCTCACCTGATCTCTTGGAAAGAAGCCCCCAGTGCTAAGTGACTCCTGAGCTGCCAATGTTTGCAGCGTGTGACGCCGTTAAAAATACGAAAAGTTGGCAAAATGAACCCCCTACCAAAAAAAGAAAGAGAGAGAGAGCAGAGCAAAGCTTTTCCCAGCTGTAACATCTGCTCAGTCTGCCTGGCTGACAAGTGCTGCTGACAGAACTCGCTTGCCAGGACTCCCCAGCAGGAGGAGGGACTCTCTGGAGCAGGGAGCTGGAGCTGCTCGCTGTCCTTCCCTCTCCCACAGCCCCGCAGCACCCCAGAGTCACCTCTGGCTCGTCACCTGCGGGAGGATGACCGGGGCACAGGCGATGCCAGCAAACGACTCTGGGAAGTGCAAGTCCCTCTCCCACTCGTCGGTCTCTGTGTTGTAGACCTGCACGATGCTGGTCACGTTGTTCAGGTGCCAGTTGTAGCCCCCCACGATGTAAATCTTTTTTTCCAGCAAGCAGCAGCCTGCCTCCGACTGCCCCGTGCGCATCGGGCTCACCGTGGTCCACTGGTCCGTCTCGGGCACGTAATACTCCACGGCCAGCACGTCGAAACACCGATCCACGTGGTCCATGCGGCCCCCCAGGGCGTAAATCCTGCCGTTGGCACTGACCATGGCGTGCAGGACCCTGGGCTCGTTCATGGGCGTCTTAAACTCCCACTGGTCGGCGGCGGGGTCGTAACAGTGCAGGGCCTTCTTGTCCTCCACGGAGATGCCGTAGCCCCCCGAGATGTACAGCTTGTCCCCCACCGTGGCCCCGGCGTGGCCCCACGTCCTGCGCTTCAGCGAGCACACGTAGGTCCACTCGTTGTCCTTGGGGCAGTACTTCTCCACCGAGGCCAGGCTGCCCGAGCGGTTGCGGCCGCCCGTGGCGTAAACCATGCCGCGCAGGACGTTGAGCTGGAACTGGATCCTGCTCTCCTGCATGGCCTGGATGCGCAGCCACTGGTTGAGGTGGGGGTCGTAGCGGTAGGAGACGTCCACGGCGCCCTCGCCGCTGCGGTACTGCAGCTGCTGCCCTCCCACCAGGTAGACGAAGTTGTCCAGCACGGCCACACAGGAGTGGCTGCTGCCCACCTCCATCTCCGTCAGCTCGCGGAACTGGCGGCCGCCGGCGTTGGGCAGGCAGAAGACCTTGGAGCTGACGGTGCGGTCGTTGTCCGTGTAGGGGGTGCCGCCGAAGGTGACGAGGGACAGCACGTCCGAGCGGATGGCCGTGCGCGGGGACTGCATCTCGTGCTGCCGGAAGGGCAGGATCTGGTAGTTGAAGGCCTCCAGCAGGTACTGGCGGCACAGCACGTCCTCCACCATGATGTCCAGGGTCTGCACGCTGTCCACCAGCTCCGAGGACTTCATGAGCGGGAAGCGGATGTGGCACAGCACGCGGCTGGCGCTGGCGCGGCGCGCGGGGTCGAACTGCAGCCAGCGCACGGCGGCGCGGAACAGCTCGATCTCGCTGCAGCTCTTGAGCTTGTTGCTCTGCAGGAAGAACACCAGGCGCTCCAGGGGCAGGTGGAGGAAATCCTCCTCCTCGGAGATCTGCAGGAAGTGCCTGAAGGTGAAGGCGTCCACGGATTCCTTGAGCGAGGCCAGGCTGAAGGTGGTGGCCATCTGCCCGATGTTGAGGCACGTCTCCACGCTCATGGCCGACTTCAGGAACTCCTCGCACAGCTCCACCACCGGCACCATCTGCAGGAAGACGGCGGCTCCCAGCACGTCCTGGATGCAGTCGAGGTCCAGGGTCACCTCGGCGCTGTAGGCAAAGTCGATGATGTGCTTCAGGCCCTTGGCAGACACGCCTTTGAGCTCGATCACGTCCTGGCTGGCTTCTCTCATCCCGCCCGTGAACATCGCCCTGCGGGGCAGGAACACAAACAAAAAAATGCCCCCTCTTTAAGCAAAAGATGCAGCAGCTCGGAACTGGGTTTTATTTAAGGCTTCGGTCCTCTTAGGATGGGGAAGGGGGGGAATAAATCAAGGCTAAATCTCTACGAGCCAGGAGAAACGAGAGTGTGCAATGACTTACATAAGGCTTGCATAAACAGTGCACTGAGGAGGAATATTCAGCAACTGGAGAAGTTTTTCAATCCCACTGGCAGCAGGAATAAGAGCAGACCACAGGACCAAGCTCCAGGAAGAGGCAGAGCTGCCGGAGCAGGGAGCAGAGAATTCCGGACACCAGTGAATCCATCAGATTCAACAAAAAAGGATCCCACGGGATCTGCACCAGCAGAGACTGGGAGCTGTACCCTGAAGAGTTTCAGGTTTAGGTCTGCAGGGTTTGGGAGCACAAGGAAAGAACACACCTGGGGCAGAAGGGCAGTGATCCCTGGCAGCACAGCCTTCAGGCCCTGTTATCCTGTTACCTCGCAGGGAACTACAAAACAGCTTCACAACTGCAGGTGCAACACATCTCATGAACAGCTTTGGTCTTCCAGCAGAACCTCCCCTCCAAGGCTCCTTCCCAATGCCTGAAAAAATGGGAGCTGCAGCCCCTTCAGCAGGGCCGGCGGCAGGGGGCTGACAGGCAATTAAACAAAAATCGGGGGAAAAGGCTCAGTTACAGCACAGCTGTGAGCACATCACTTGCCCAGGCCACGCAGAGCTTAGGCCCTGGATCACCTCCTTGGGAGGCTCCTAAATTCCACAGGAAGCACATTCCACGCCCAGGGCTGCGAGGCCGCAGCTCCCAGCGCAGGGGGCGGGATGGGGACGGGGCTGCACTTTGGGGGTTTGGGCCATTTCTGGCCCTTTGGGGCCATTTCCAGCCCATTCCAGAGGGTTTTGTTACGCGGGGGTGGCTCGGGGGTAAAGGTTTGCAGCCTGTGGGGTTCAAGGAGCAGCAGCAGAGCTGTTGTGGGTCAGGCAAAGTCAGAGCAGGTGACAAGGAGTGACATTGGGGGGGGGGGGGGGTGNCACCACTCCCTGCCACTGCACACACGTCCCAGCAAGGCTGGGAACTGTCAGACAAAAGATCTTAAAACTGCACATTTTGGGCTGTTTTTTTCCACCATCAGTAACCTGCTCTTTTCCATGGGAAAGGTAAATCCGTGGTGTCACCAGAGCTGCCTGAACAAGACTCCAAGGTGCGAGTCAGCCCGAAAAAATGCTGACCAGACCCTGCATCGACACAGGAATAAAGGAATATCTTGGGAACACTGTCAAAAGACAGGAGTTCCAAGTTTCCTGTCCAAACCAGGCTAGAAAACCTGCTGCCGTCCAGCATAAACCCAAGAAATCCTAAATGACCTAAATAAGGAAATATCTGCATGTGAAATCAGCCTGCTGTAACCGAGTGACCAGGAACCGCTGTTCCCAATTATTTGTCCGTGCAGCAGAGGAGGGAATTCTGCTGAAATCCCTGCATATCCCATGTCCCAGCCCTGATCCCTCGCCCCAGAGGACACCCAGCCACGTGTGTGCTCCTGCACCAGCTGAACAGGGAGAGGAAAGCGTTTATTGTTGCCATGCTGAAGACAAATCATCAACTAGAATGCAATTCCCTTCAAAAAGTGTTATGGTTCTAAAATGCTGATTATATAAATGCCTCAATTTCACTCTTTTCCCTCCCCCTTCCTGCAGAAAAAAAAAAAATACAGAGTGTTTTCAAAAGCTGGATTATTCTGCCATTGTTCCCCAGGACAACCTTCTTTAGCACCACTGAAGTTCTAAGGAGGAACCTACTCAGCAATTAGATTTCGACAGTGAAACCACCCTGGCAGTGGCCCTGCACCCAGGAGTGAGGAATAAAACAGTGCCATTAGCATCTGGGGGGAGAGCAGCTCCAGGATGAATTGTGTGCCTGCTCGGGAGAGTGAAAACCTGGAAGGTTTGTGTTACCACAGGGAGAGAGGAGGGGAGAGCCTGGAAAATGTGGGTGAGCACAGAGCAGCTGAAGGATGAACGGGCAGAGGGATGGCAGAGAGATGCCAGGTGGAGCTCCAGGTCCTACACCTCAAGGGACTGCAAGTCCCACCAACAGCCCCTTTTCCACTGCTCCCAGGGTCTGGAATAACTCCCAGCTCAAGTTCTCCAGGAGTCTGAGCCTTCCTTGCATGTGGTGTCTCCAGCACATCCCTCACTTCGTGCTGCCACCGGTGCTGCCCCAAAAAGATCCCAGACTCAAAGTCATTCCCAGTCAGAGCCATTCCAAAAGAGTCTGACAGAGAGAGCCAGTCCTGAGCAGCAGCTGAGGGGGCTCAGAAGGAGCAAAGGAGGCTTGAGGGGACCTTGTGGCTCTGCACAAGTCCCTCACAGGAGGGCACAGCCGGGGGGATCGGGCTCTGCCCCCAGGGAACAACAGGACAAGAGGGAATGGCCTCAGGCTGGGCCAGGGGAGGCTCAGGCTGGACATCAGGAGGAATTTCCCCCTGGAAAGGGTGATTAGACAGTGGAAGGGGCTGCTCTGGGAGTCCCCATCCTGGAGGTGTCCAAGGAAGGCCTGGACGTGGCCTGCAGTGCTCCGGGCTGGGTGACAAAGTTGGACGTGACACTGGAGGTCTTCTCCAACCTCAAGCTCAACCTCAACCCCAATTCTGTGATTCTCTGACGGAGGCAAGATAGACAAAACACCTATTTCCACTCAGGACTGAATTCCCTGCCCTGCAACTGGCTCCCTCTGCATCGATTTGGCTGCAGAAGCTCCTCACGGTGCCTCGGTTTTATGGGACCATTCTCATGGATCTCCTGGGATCACAGGAGGACCTTGGTGCTCTCAGGCCAAGAGCAGGGAGTTCTACAGCCACCACCAGTGGTGGTTGAAGAGATCAGGAGGCTGGGATGCCTCATTCTGGAGCCCTCACTGCCACTTCTGAATCAGCTCGAGTGGCTCCAGGGCAAAAGCAGTACCAACACCTGCCCAGGTGGGTTCAAAACCTGGGTTTGGACTCCTGGCTCGGCCCAGCAGCTGTAGTTAAACAAATCTGAGTGCAAAAGGACTGATCCTGAACCTCTGTCTGCCTGCAGGACATCTGTGGAGCAAACCAAACCTCCAAAGGCGTCTGTGGGGTGGGACTTCTGGGGTGCAGTGGGGAGGTTGGGGTGGGAGAGGACGAGGAGACAGCAGACCCACGGGAGAGGTAAAAATGCCTGCTTCCCTATCGGATTCTCACCTGAAATAGTCACTGCAGGCAGCCAAGACAACTTTATGAACCTGAAACACTTCATTATTTATAGTGAGGATGACATCAAGCAGCTGAGCCTGGGCTCGGAGCGAGGCCAGTCCCTGCAGCAGCGTGGTGCTGTGGCCAGGAGCAGAGAACGTGCATTTCAGGGTGCTGTTCTTGTCAGCCATGCTAAAAACAGAACAAGAGAGACAGGCTGGTTTGAAATGAAAACAGAATGTCAGATACCCACCCAGCCAGATGGGGACACACGGCAACTGGGACCAGTTGGGAGGCAAATTCCCAGCTCAACAGCCACCCAGAACATCAGCACCTCGAGTTCCCTTCTCCCAGCACAAAACACTTCCACGTTTTTCAGTTATCCTCTGCCAACCCTGCAGCTCACAGGGGGCTTCAGACACATCCCAAACATCTCCTGGGGCCAGCAGCCTCCAAGGAATGTTGGTGTCCCCACCTGAGCTACCCCGGAGTCCACCCTGACCTCGCCTTCAACCACCACACCGAGTCACAGCTGCTGATCCCTCCTCACCACCTTCCCTGCCTGCAGCTGCTGGACTCCCTGCTCTGGCCAAGGACAGCCCTGCCAGCCCCATTTGATCCTTCCCTTTCTGCCTGACCCCCAGGAGAGGAGCAAAAAGCAAAATACTGCACGGCACTGGCTGCCCTGAATAACGTCAGCTGTTTGAACTGCACTGTCAACAGTCCCCTCCCAGCGTAAACATTTCCTTGCTTTTCCCAATGCCTCTCGCACGTGTTCCCCAGCATCATCCCGGGATCTGCCTGGCCTCACATGCACTTGTCAGTGGGAACAGCAGGATCCCTGCTCAAGGGGAAGAGCCTCTGGCATGCTCTGGAAAGAACTCCAGAACCAACTGCAAGATCTTCCCTGAGCCCACTGGCTCGTGGGAAATCCCAAATTTAATCCAGCTCTGAACGACTTTTCAGGATTGAGATCCTGTGTCCTCCTGGGGAGAAAATGCAGAGATCAATATTTGGGATGGGGCTGACGTTTTTGGGAGCATCCTCCTGCTTGGTCTCTGCGCTTTTGAGGAATGTTTTATGGAAACTTGACATCAAAAAAATCCCAAGGAGATTATGCCGAGTTTGGGAAGCAGCATGAGTTGCTCCCAAATCCACAGTGGGAGAGTGCACTTAGGACTGCACTTAGAGGGAATTACCATCACTATTATTATCATTATTATTATTATTTAGGTGGAATAAAGCAAGGAAGCCAAAAAGGAGGAGGCTGGGGCTGAGTAATCCCAGGGTTTGCTCCAACCCTCCTCCCTCAGAACTCCCTGGAACAACAACAGCCACACACAATGGACCAAACGAGCCGGCGAGGTCAGGCAAGAGTCAGGGAGATGGGATAACAAAAAAGGGGATGTAAACAATCCTCAAACAATGAGGAACAACGGACAGGGCTCGCTCCTATCGGGTTGCAATTTCCTGCAAGCTTTAGGGAGAGGGAGCCAGGGGAAATCTGGGATGTCCATCAGAGCACTGGGAGGGCGGCTCTGCAGTACCGGGATGCACAAAGCAAACCTTGGCAGGCTGGTTCAAGCTCCTCAGGCTTGGGAATGTGCCTCAAAATCCATCGGAGCTCCTGCCGGGAGGGCTGGTGGTGCTCAGCTGGGTTAGGGTGCTCTGAAATCCCCACCCTAAAATCAAAGCACTCTAAAGAGCCTCGGAGCAGAGTGTGGAGTATTCCTTGCTGGAATAAAAAGGATTAGCAAAAAGGCAGTTGCTGACAGGACCTTTATCCACACTCTGCAAGCCAAGAAATGTCTGTCCACTCCAGCTCTTCCCGAGGAAAAACGGGGAAGAGATTGGAGGGAGCGAGGTGTGGATTCTCATCATGTCAAACCCCTTTCCCTCTCCTCTCTGGAACTTGGATGTGCTGGGGGAGGAAGGAGGAAACGTCCAGCAGCAGCAAGGAAGTGATGCTCCCTCTGGACACAGCATCAGCCACCCAGCAAAGCCACCCTGCTCCAGGCTGGACAGGTAAAATCCACAGGGACAGATCCGGCGGGATCAGAGCCACAATTCCTGAGTTTATCGTGACTTCCTCACACTCGATCTCCTGCAGGAGCCTCCTCATGGGAATTTTCCTCAGTGGTTTTCTGTTTTGTTTTGGTTTGTTCTTGTAGTGATTTCAAACATTCCTCTTCCCATCCCTATTGGATGCTGCCCCTGGATCCACAGCCCTCACCACTCAGGTTCAAACAACGAGCGTCACCTGCACAAATATTCCTCTTTTTTCCTCTTCCTCAATTCACTTTACAGGATTAGCCCAGGGTGGGTCAGTCCATCTGTGTGGAATAAAGGTGTTTGGGTGTGGGATTCATTTCAACAGGTAATGGAACAGCTACTCCAAGAAAAACTCCCTGTTCTGGTTCCTTTGTCTATTTACATGGATAGAATAAAAGGATCCAATGATTACACAATACCCTGAGGAGGGGGAAGAAAAAGCAAAACAAAAGCATCGCTAATGTCCAGAAAAAAAACCAAAAGGATTTTAAGAAGAAAAAAAATAAGCTGGAAACAAAACAAAATCCACACAAAACACGAGAAATCAAGGAAGGGATTTACAGAAAACAACGGGAGAGGAGAGAGGTGAGAGAAAAGCACCAAGCAGTGTTTGCTCTGCGGGGAGAAAAAAGGGATTTGTGATAAGAGCGGGCTTGGCTGGACATGGGAGCGTGCCTGAATCCATGGCCTTGGCTCCCACTCCAGCGCCAGGAACGGAGGGAAGAGAGGAGCAGCAGTTGGATGCCAGAGAGTAAAAAATAAATATATAAAAGCCCCCGAGCACAAAAGGAAGCCTTGAACATCTGAGAGCGCCTTTGTGAGGCTGTCCCTATCTCATCCCAGATCTCCAAATGCCGTGTACTTGTTGCTTAACAATTTGTTACAGCAGGAACAGCCTGGAAGACAAAACTTGGGAAGAGTTGCATCTCCTCCTCTCAGCTCAGAACGTGCCCGGGAGATAAAAGCCTTTCAGCACGACAGGGAGAAAGTGTTTATTCCGCTCCTTCCCTTTCCTTGGGAGGCAGGGCTGGAGAGCTTCTGGAATTTTCCTCGAGATGCTCATCTTTGTGCTGAAAAAGCTGGAATTTCAGGGGGGTTTCTGTGGCCAGAGAGTCCTCGAACACCTCAGCTCTGAGCTGGGTCAGGCGTGGGGCCATGGGCGAATTTATCCATCGGAAAAATGCAGGACAATAAAATCACCCCCACTCCAACATCCCACAGGGATCCCAACGTCCTGACACCCCCAGGGCCTCTCCCATGGAGATATTGGCACGAAGGTGGCTTTGCAGGAACAGGAATCCCACTTTCCATATGGAAACAGCTGTGAAAGGGATCTTTATACCCATGGCACGCACGGCGGGGGCAGCTGGAATCCGACAGCCACGCTGAGCCAGGAGGGCGATGCCTTTTGGGCAGCAGCCTCAGAGGCTCTGATAACACGGCTGGTACCCCAGTTCCAACCAGGGGCTGCCAGGGAACGAGTAATGGGATTGAGGATTTGTCTCCGGGGCCAGATTGCTGTCAATCCGCTCCGGTCACTGCGGGCCAGAGCTCAGCGTGAGGGAAACCAGCCCCAGGCCGAACCCTGGCGCTCGGGGAGGGTGTGGAGATGTCCCAGCAAGGGTGGAGGGAGTGGCTGCAGGCAGGGGAGGCAAACAAGGCCAGAAATGCTCCTGCTGCTGCACCCAGAGAGGCGCCCGGCCGCGCTCGCCCCGAGCTCCCTGACCGTGGACGCATTTCTGAGCAAGGAACGCTCGGGTTTTGACCAAAACCAGATGCAGAGAGGAGGCATCTGGACACCCAAGAGGCCTCTAAAGCTGAGATGTTGAGGGCCACACTTCAAGAATCAGCTCAGGCACAAAGAACATCCCAAGAACAAGCGGCCCCTGGCGCTGCCTCCTCCGTTCCCCACAGCGTCACGTGGAATCCAAGATGCGTTTCAAGCTAATGAATCATTTTTACCAAATCTGTACTGATGATTAAAAACATCAAAGCTGGAATTAAAGGCTTACCAAGCATGAGTTCATATTTCAGCATGTTTGCAACCACTGCACAAGTACAAGTGGAGAGAATTAGAGCAGGACAGATTGTAACATTTTAGTGATTGAATTAAGGGGAGAAAAATCTTTGGCTGCGCCACTGCCTGTCGTGTTCCTCCTCTTCTTTCACAGCGTGGAAGGAGGGGCAGTTTGGTGCTCTCCATCCCAGCTCAGCATCCCCACGTTTTCCCACTTTTTGGGCAGGTGGTGCTCGGTAATTTTTCATCCAGGAGAAACTCGAGGGGGTTTGGCAGGATTCCTGAGCAGGGCAAACTTCCAACAGCCAAACTCTTCCATAAACACCAGCTCCAGAGGTGGGACCCCGCGGGGAGCGGCTGGGGGACAAGGGGGGAAGGAGGAAAAGCAGCAGAATGTGTGGGAAAGCACCAGGTATGGAGTGGGACAGCTTCTCCAAGGCTCAACAAAAAATCTGGGATTGCAAAATGGCCAGCAAGGCACCTGCAAGAAATTTTTTGTGGTGAGAGAAGCAGAACTCCCATAAAGCAGGAGAGTAACTTTATTTAGAATGTAAGGTATGAATATTAAGGACCTTCTTTAAGAACCTTTGACAGGCAGCATTATAGATATTTTAATAATGCAAATCATTTAATGCCTTTAGTTTCATGCCTAAGTAAAAAAACACATTTAGATTCTGATTTTTAAACTACAATTAAGACACTTAAAATCAAAACAAAAGTCAAACTCCCTCAGATAAGTCACTGGTAGCCATGGTGACTGTAATATTTCAGATCCTGAGGCTTTTTATCACATGCCCAAACGATGAAAATGAGTTTTCAGCACTTCACACTCACAAATGTTACGTTGGGGCAGAAAGGCTGAGCCCTTCACTGCGGATTTGCTGCTTCCCAGACTCTCATTTGGGATTCTGGGAAGATGTTCCCGTGGCCTTTGCATCTCTCTAAGAAGACACAGCAAGAAGCTTCCTTGGAAGTTTGGGGGCAAGGAAGATGAGGCACTGAGGCACAAAAATACCTGCCCTGTTAACCTACTTCTGTTCCCAGCAGCATTTACGGCGTTTCCCGGCCAAATCAGCAACCACAATAAGCACTTAATGATCAGCAACTAATTAAATATTAACACTCTGAACGAAGGGGATGTTTCCCAGCTAAACACAATCATCCTCAAGAAAGACATGGGAGGAAAAAAAAAAAGCATTTAATCGATTTCTTTGTTCCCTTTTCCAACTCCTTCCCTTAATTTCTCCCATTTCCCCTCCTCTGCCTCCATTTATTTTCCACTCCTGACACCATCTCTTTCATCAAAGCAATAAATAAAAGGAGAGAGCCTGAGACTAATATCGCTATTTAAAAGTGACTGGCAAATTTGCAGGGCTCAAATAAAGAGATTATAAATGGGGCTGAGTTTCTGAAGGAGTGAAAATAATGGACCTCTGGAAAATGCCTCAAGTGCAACAGGGAAGTTTGAAAAGTCTCCAGACTCAAAATTTAAGAGAATTTGATGTTTGGCAAAGGGAGAGCAAAGAAACATTCACTATTTAAGAAAGAAAAAGGACAGAGCCCAGCAGACAAAGCCTTTTTTCAGTTCTGTTTCAGGGCCCCAAAGGCTGGTGCCTCTCCCAGCAGCTGGACTGGCCAGCACTGGGATGGGACTGGGCACTGCTGTGCTCCCACACTGACCACTGCCGGCCAACCCAGGCCTGGGTCAGCCCTGCAACGTGGTGAAAAGAGCAATTAAAGCTGGATTTTACAGAAGCCAGGAGGCACCTGGTTCATTTTCCAGTGCTTTCTGTCTCAGGTCCTGATTTGCTTATCTGCATCCCATTTCCCCCAAGCTGGAACCAAGAACACCCTGTAGCCCAAAGGTAAAGCAGCAAGAAGCTTTTCAATTTATTCCTTTTTTTAATATATATATATATTTTTTTTTTAATACCCTTAGAAGTCTCAGACATTTCCAAAATCTCTGTTTTTCTTTTCTTCTGAGCCGGGCTCGCACGGGGCCCAGCAGACACACATGAATTTATTCTGCTCCCAGGCATCAATCAGGAGGTTGTTTGCAAGCCAAAGGAGGTGGGATTTTGGTTTCTGCACTAATAAAACTGGATGGCTGTCAAAAAACTGGCTGGCCTGGTAAAACAGAGCAGCAAAAAAGTGCAGGGTGAAAGATGTGAACACGTTCAACTCCGTACCACCACCTGGAGTCTCAAGGTGAGGTTCTGGGCAGGAGGTGCTGTACCCAGGACAAATTGAGGGGGACAAAAAAAACCCCCAGAATCAGATTTTTCAAATGTTTCTGTCACAGAGCCAGAGGAATCTTTGTGCTGGTGCAGTGGGAAAAGCAGTTTGGTGCTGGGTATTCGGCAGCCAAAGGGGACTCTCAGGTGGGAGGTCCATGAGCCCAGGTGTGGACACCAGGACTTGGAGGGGCTCAAAGTGTCACACTGAGATTATTTACAAGGATTTGCCATTTCTCTCCTTTTTCTACCCATATTTAGGGTCTTGTCCAGCACTGGGGTTTTCCTCAGTCCTGCCCAAAGCTGGTCCCAGCAGAGAGGTGACAGCTGGGGAGGTGACACTCGTCACCTATCACTGCCAACACTGCCACCACCTCGACCTGCTCTTGTCACAACGCCTGAAGATGCTGCCCCACCCCAGAAATCTGATGGTGATTATGTTTTGTCAGCCACAAACCTAATCCCTCTGAGCCAGAACAAACAGAGCAAATAGAAAAATCACTCGGAGCGTGTCCGTGACGGTGGCAGGCACAGGCAGTGTGACAAGAGTGACAGAGTCAGGGACACGGGGACCCTCAGGATGTGGAGTTCACATCCCATAAAATCCATGTACACCCCCAAGTTCTGGCTCGTTACACACTCAACACTCCCTGACAGCTCTGCCTCAAACACTCCACGTTTCCCCAGCTCGGGGTCAAACCTCGCCGTGCAAAAAGCGAAGCTACAGCAGCGCCACGTCCAAAACAACCCAAAATCAGAGCCGTGCCCCAGCCCCGGGGCTGCTGGAGCAGCCCGAGGGAGCAGCGGGTGCTCCCGAGCCTCTCCCAGCAGTGCAAAGGCCGGGAGGCACCTAGTGGTGTCGGGAAGCACAGCAGAGCCACCAAGGCCACCCCAAAAGTGTCACCTGGCCCGCGCACAGGCACTGCTGGGCACTGCCCTCCTCCCCTGCGCCCGCTCCGCTGTCACCCTGTCCCCTCTGGGAGCCGAGCAGAGCCGAGCCTTGGAGTTACGTCCATCCGAAAATCCGCCAGGACCCGCCTGGGCTCTGCACAGCTCAGCAACCTCTGGGTCACCTTCCCCGTGGGGACAGCCCGTGCCAGCTGTGCCAGCAGCTCTGCCAGCAGGGCGGAAAGGTCCCCACAGCAAGAACATCACTCCTCACCTCACCCCACCCAAACCAGCCGGGGCCCTCCGCTCCACACCTGGGAAGAAGTCGGGAGAAGCGCCAGCTTTCCCCGAGGCGGCGGGGGCAGGTCGCGGGCTGTCTGTGCAGCGCGGATCGCACGGCGCGGGCAGTGTGGCAACAGAACACCAGGAGTTACGTGCAGAGCAGGTGCTGCTCTCCCCTCCCGGCACCTCCACCCTCCAGATCACAGCCTGGCAGCAGCCAGGGAGCTCGGGCAAAACCAGCACCAAGTGATGAAATAGCAGAGAGCAGCAGCAAAGGAAGGAATTGGTGGTTTCCAGCAGGTGGGAGCAGCTGCCCCGGCACTCGGCACCAAATTCCAGCTCCAAGCTGCCTGCAGCCCCTTCCTCTCCTCACCTGAACCCTCTGTGCTCAGGTTTGTCCCCATCACGACGTTGTTTCCTTTTCCCTGCTCCCTGGGCAGCTCTGCTTTGTGTCACCCTGCCCTGAACAGAGTCACCCAAGGCCACCAGAACAGCTTTTCTTAAAGATCCCAAATTTCTCTACAACTCCAGCATTTCTTAATAAAGGGGAAAGTGAGAAAGACACTTGAATCAAAGTCCTGCTGTGCAAGGCTCCTCCTTACAAAGCCACACAACATTTGGAGGTAGGACAGGAAGCTTTAAAGCATCCCCCAAGTTTACTTTTGGTCTAAATAAAACCCCCAGCTCGGGACTCTCCCAACACTGCAAGAGCAGGCAGCAGTTATTTTTACAGTGATTCAGTTCGAGCATAAACATTTACACCACGTCTACCAGATCTAACAACTAAATCTGTCTGAAACTTGCCATGTGGCAGAGGATGGATCATAAAAACCCCACAAAAACTCCACTTCAGCTCCAAAAGGGAAAAAATACCAAGTTTGATTGAAGGGTGAAGCTGTAGGAGATGACAGGAACACGAGAGCAAGGCACATTTGCAGCCCTTATCTCCCCTCTTTGTGGTTTTTCTCCATCCCCTTGGCCATTGCTCTCCTTCCCACCACTTTCTCAGAAGGAATAAAGTTTGGGAAGCTCAGGTCAACATTCCCTTGATGGCAACCCAGACATTTGAGATAAGACCTTGCCTGTTCATCCTGCTTTTCACAGCAAACGCACCGGCGTGTCCTTCCAGGGATTATTCCCAATTAATTCCTCAACAGCTTGTCTGGACACATCACTTAATTCCCATGGAAAGGCCTGCATGGGGACATTCTCTCCAGCAGCTGGGATGATGTTTTTCCCAGATTTTTGGGGCTCTGCTTCGCACAACTCCACCTCAGCAACGCTGCAGCAATGGTGCCTCGATGGCTCGAGCACAGAGGCTTTTCCTGATGAGGGTCCTGAAGGGTTCCACGTTTCCTCTCCCTGATCCCAAAGCACATCCCCAGTGCTACAGAGTGAATTCTGCAGCCTGAAACTCTCCCTCTACGTGATAAAGAGGGCTGGGAGTAAAATATGAAACCCATTTGTAAGTCATGAAATTCTACCCAAGGAGGAAGAAAGGGAAGGGGAAAAAAAAAAACAAACAAACCCCAAGTTTATTTCAAAATAGAAGATTGGGGCCGTTTTTCAATGCCCAGGAGTGGCTTTATCTCATGCCATCAGCATGGCCAGGGCCTTTTGTCCCCCTGGTCTTGCACAGCCTGTTCTGTGTTGAATGCAAGAGCAGGATCCCAGCAGAGAAGTGAATTTCCCTGCTCTGGGGCAGCCTCACAGCTCCGGGGCAAGCAGTAGCAATTCCAAAGATGGAAATTCTGCCCGTGGCGTTGGAGCTGCAGTGCACCATCCAAATGGCATGTGTGAAACAGCACCAGAGCCTCTGTCCTCCTGCCTTAGAGAGCAAACAAGAAGTGCAAGAAGGTCACAAGTGGAAGCACCTAACAAGGAATCACTGCCGACAGGGAATGCCCTTGGAATCCTCCTCTACAGCACATCCAAAGTCCCCCATCAAGTTCCTCCTGGTATTCCCCTATAAATCCACCTTCAAACAAGTAAAAAAACCCTTTAAACTGCAGACCAACAAGAAGCAGGATTCAAACTTCAACGGGCTTTGCTTTAAAATTAACAAAGAAAATAAACAGGCAGCGATAGGGAACATGATGGAGCTGCTGCTCAGGGAATAAAACTGCTGCAGCTCCAGCCTGGGTGATTTATCACAGCCCTGAAACAAATTACTTCCATTTCTCACTGCTGCACACCCAGGGAACTCCCAAGTGCCAGGGGAGCACTGCTACCAACACCTGGAGTGAGAAGTGCTGGAATTCCTGTCTGAGAAAGGAAAAGGAGGTGCAGAGGGATAAAACGTGACACCACAGGTGACACGGCACGGAGCTTCACGGAGCACAGGTGGTCATTGGGGAGGGGAAACAGGATATATTTATAGGTGAGGATTCAGAGAGGCTTCTCCAGCACTGAACAATGTCTGGGAGAGCTTCCCCTCCACAGCGTGACACACACGGGTGGTTATTTCAGGAGGCAACACCGAGCGAAGCCGAGGATAAATGGTGCTTTGAGGCGAAGTGACAGCCTGACAGTGCCAGCGTTACATCCCCGGGACAGACACCACAACTCCCCAGACACTGTCCAACACGAGCTGGGGATGGCCACAGACAGGAAAACCCTGGGAACACAAACTCCCCCCTGAGCAGGTACCACCTGCAGCACCCAGAGCATCACCCCGACAGGAACCACCTCCTCCGTGCCGCCTTCAAAGCCTGAGTGACCCCCTAAAATCAGGGACTGGCGGCTCTGCAGGCTGGGGGCACAGCAGAAGGGATGGGGGGCAGCAGAATGGGCCTGAAACACCAAAAATTGGGTGGAACTGCTACACCTGGTGTCTCTACAAACCCGCAGAGCTGGTGGCTCCACACACCTGGGCCAGGGTGGGATTCACTGGGTGGGATTCACTGGGTGCATTCTCTACAGCATTCACGTTATTTTCCGCCTCAGAGCCTCCCCCAAACCTCAGCCTCCCTCCTCACACACCACACGAGCAACAGCGTCGCTGCTCAT
>VZRX01001469.1:0-15642 GCA_013398075.1 Notiomystis cincta
CACACACATATATATATATAGTAAAGTCACTTGAATTAGGGCACTTGACAAAAAATTCTCATCAAGGTGTGGTTCAGAGTTCAATGTTCTGTTGGTAGCTGAGGTCATAGCTCTGAAGGGGCAATGTGCAGTCCTCCTCCTCAACCCCTCCCCATATCAGCACTGGGGAAACTTTTTATAGTGAAGTTCTCAATGGAACAGCACTTTCTAGAAACTATACATGAATATTCTTACAATTTTTTTCTTGTCCCACCCTGGTATTCTCAAGATGTAATGAGCTGTGTTCTAGAACCAGATCTGATAAGAAACGAGTGGAAAGGATCGTGAAAATTGCCCTGGGATTTTCCTGGTATTTCTGGAAAATGCATGGGAAAATCATCATTGTTAGGAACTTACCAGCAGTGGCTTCAGAGCTTGTTATGGCAGCTTTCAGAAACTCCTGTATGGAGCCACTGGCTTTGTGGTGTTAAAAGCCTACCTGAATGAAGAGATGAGTAATTACATATTCATTGTAAACGAAATGAAGGGCCTGACTGGAGGAAGGAGTCAAATTAGCAAAAGTAAGTGATAAAGAAATAGGGGATTTCATCAAAGGATCCATTTGTAACCTGTAAATTGAGCTCCAGCAGAGAGCAGCTGCTCATGTCATCCTCTAGGAGCTGCAGGGGGGACTGAGCCTGCAGTCCTGCCCTGCCAGACCAGTGGGATACACACACTCTGCTCCTTGGATTACATTGGGATTACAAGGATCCTGGAGGGTTTACAGAAATGTAATGGGGAGGACAATTGAAGTTATTTTAGTTCAGGAAATAGCTGTTGTGAGCCAAAGGCACGTCTGACTCACTGGTGGCCACTGGGCATCAAATTTGGGAAGGATGCTTGAAAGGCACTGTTGAAGTTTTCAGAGCCCTGTGTCAAATAAGAGTTATTTCTGAGCAGTTACCTAACATTTAAGTTGGTTAAAATGTGTTTGATTTCACCCAAATACCAAAAACCTTCATAAAGAAGAGTAAGGTACATTATAGAAAAAGGTTAGATTAAACCTGGCATTACTCAGTGCAAAGACTGGGGCTGAGGATGCAGAGGAGCATAAATAATTTAGATGTGGTGCACAGGCTGTGGTCTCATTAAGAATCTCTCCTGCTGGTGTGCAGCCCCTCCTCACTTTTTTTACAGTAAACCTTTAATATAATAGGAGTAGTTTTTGGATGCCATGATTTGCTCTCATTTTAAAGTGCCAATTTTGATTAGTATTGGTTTTATTTTGAAGGAGAATAAATGGTCATTGAGCTCAATGAAACTGGGCTGTGTTAAATGTTATTCTCTTTCATGAGGCAACCATCAGGTCTCAAAATCCTCAAGCAGTTTTTTTGTTGTCCCTCAAGGTGCTTACAAATGATGCAGTGCCACTTCACTCCTTACAAATTCCTGCCTGAACCAAGAACAGCTCTGTGTTCTTAGCTAAGCAGTGATTTTGCACTGAGAACAGGCTTTTGTACTCAGCATTGGGCTGTTAGTTACCATCTTTTTCACTTGGAAGCTTCTAGACTTGGGGAAAAAAGAAAAAAAAAAGAAAGAAAAAAAAAGAGGGAAAAAAAATGTTAGACTTGTTGTGAAGTCACTAATGCTTCTCTGTGCTGCCAGCAGATGTTGATGAGTGCACATCAAACCCCTGCTCCAATGGGGACTGTGTCAACACACCTGGTTCCTATTACTGCAAGTGCCATGCAGGTTTCCAGAGAACTCCAACCAAGCAAGCCTGCATTGGTAAGAAAACTGCTCCATGTCTGCTGCCTTTGCAGGTGTTCTGACCTCTTCCACAAGACTCTGTTTGAATTTAAAAAATAGGTGTCCAATTTCAATAAATCCCAATGTTAAATTAATTGGCATTCTAAAACTGAGTTGCTGCCTCATTTGTTCTGTTGTTGTCTCTTAATATTTAACCATTATTCTGGAATAACCATCCAGGGATTTTCCCAGACAGGAGTTCTTAAAAAAAGAAAATAAAATTGAATTACAGGTGCTTTTTTTCTGTATGCATACTGATGAAAGTGTGAGTAGGTTTTTAAAGGTGTTCATGAAGGAATTGCAAAGCATCACAAAATGCAGCATTTGCTGTACATATCTGTAAAAATAATACTTTTCCCCAATGCAAGGAGACTAAATTCTTAATCTACTTCTGAATTTTTTTTTCTAAGTAATATTTAAGTGACATGCCAATCTTTTTCAAAACAATAATTGCCTCTAAATGCATTTTTATCCTACCATAGTTCTCTGTTTGTGTCAGATTTTGTTTGTTTGTCCTGGTTTCTTTTCCCTTTCCCTTAGATATCGATGAGTGTGTCCAGAATGGTGTTCTGTGTAAAAATGGGCGGTGTGTGAACACTGAGGGAAGCTTCCAGTGCATTTGCAATGCTGGGTTTGAGCTGACTACAAATGGAAAAAACTGTGTGGGTAAGGACCCTTTCAAAGAATGGGGCAGGCTTTGGCTTGGTGGTTCTAGAAATTGTACAAGTTAGGATCATTAAGGATTTTTTTTAAATACTGTGAGCTTAGAGGCTCTTCATTCAAATATCTATTGCACAGAACTATATGATTTAAAACAAACAAAAAAGTGAGGTAATTTAATTTTTGTTTTCGAAGCTACACCTCTCCTCAAGAGTCCCAGGAATAATATTCTTTCCATAAAACTTCATAGCAGATGCTCAATAAATCAGCATTGCTGGAGAAATACCTGTTTTTAATTTTGGCTGCATGGTGTCAAGAAAAATCCCCTTCTAGGTAAACAACAGGTGATGGAAGCTTTTTATCCTCTCATGTATGAAAGAAAGACACACCCTGTTCTTTCATACACAGCCTGCTGAAATATGCAAAGCAGATGATCACAACGTGGAAAAAAATTGCTTTTTCCATGGAGTGAAAACTTCTCAGATACTTTATCAGAGTTATGATTAGAAACCAATCTTGGAATGAAGAAATATGCCACACCAGTCCTGATGGGTTATTTTCACTGTTGTCATCTGCTGGAGGTTGAGAAACAAAAGCCAGTTTTCTTTGCAATGTTTTGTAGACCACGATGAGTGTGCCACGACAAACATGTGCTTGAATGGGATGTGCATAAATGAAGATGGGAGTTTTAAATGCATCTGTAAGCCAGGATTTGTTCTGGCTCCAGATGGACGTTACTGTACTGGTATGTAAACTTGGGGGATATTGATTGAAAATGGCTTTTCCTGTCTGTTCATGCCTGCAAGAGTGGCAGTCTGCTCACATGGATTGATTCAATGCCTTGCTGCTCACTGCAGTAGATTCCTTCAGCTGCCTGGATTAGAAACAGATCCTTAACTTACTGAAAGAACTATTAAATTGTATTGTGAAAGCCACAACAATTGATAAATTACCTTTTGAAAAGTCTTAGAGCATTTTAAATGCATCAAAATATTCAGGCCCTTTGTGAAATGGTAAATAAAGAGAGCAGCAGTATGGTAAATTTAAGAGGTTTGAAAGATTTTACATTGATGAACCCCACCTCACATTTTCCATGTCATTGTTCTGGTAATTCAGAGTACAAAGCACTGGAGTCATTGCCCTTGCCACATAGCATTATAGACTTTTTAAAAGTCACTAAAAACTTCTATTAAACATTTTAAGAATACACTTTGATCCAGCTTCAGTTTCAACAAATTAATTGAAAATACCCATTGCTGTTTGGGTTTGGGCTTGAGCCACTTCTAGTAAATCATCTGAATTGTTAATCTTCTGATTTGAAGTTGAACCATTTCTATTAGTTGTGCTTTCCTTAATTACATGCAGTTGTACTTAGAAATTGATGACTACTTAAAAGTTCTTTGAAATTAATATTAATGTCATAAGGATACTTTGTGTCTAGTGCTCCTTAGCCACACTTTAAAGCAGAATTAAAATACCATGGGATGGACAAAGGAGAAAATTTATCATTGATTTTGCTTGATGTAGAATATGAAGTACCTCTAATGCTACAGTTCTTCTGTATGTTTTGGTGTTTTTTTTGTTTGTTTGTGCAGCTGGAATTTCAATTATTCAAAGATTAAATAAAACAAGGATATTATTATCCATTATCATAAAGTCATTTGATAATGCTCTGAAACTATGAGCTGTAATCTTGCTTAAAAACAGCAAATAGACTTCTGAAGTGTCTTGCCTTCTCTTAGATATTGATGAATGCCAGACATCAGGAATTTGCATGAATGGTCATTGCATAAATACTGAGGGCTCATTTCGGTGTGATTGTCCACCTGGCTTGGTTGTTGGAGTTGATGGTCGTGTGTGTGTAGGTAAGTGAGATTAATTCTTTTTTCTTCACAACAAAAACAAGTGGAATTACCAGGTTAATTAATTACCAAAAGCATCAAATGATTTTCTCCTAAATAATGTTGACATCAAACCACAAACAAGATGAAACCCCATAATCCTAGTGTTAAAATACAAGAAACTTAATTTCATCTGTGTAATTGGAGAGGACCACCTCTTGTTAACCTGTTAATCATATAAATTAAACTTAAATAGTGCTTATCTTTCCTGACATCTCTTTGATTTTGAGGCATACCCTTTCTAGTCTGATGAAAAATAATATTTTGCCATGTAGTCAGCCTCTTATCCTCTCAAATGGTACTTTTTGGCATTTAAGAGATTCCTCTCTCAGCTCTGCCAGGAGTCCAGCATAACTTCAGGGAGCTGGTGGGACAAAAAAATGATGATTTTCAAGCTGATGAAGAATTAGAAGAAGTGTGGGGGGCAAGAAGTATTCAATCCCTTGTTTTCTGCTGATTGCTGGTGAGGAGGGAGGGGAGGAATAAATATCTGACAAGGATTTCTGGGAGTTATGATACCGTGTTTGCAGTGCTGCAGAGTTCCTTAATTTAATCCACAGGAGATACCATCTTTTCCCTCTCCATATCAGGACATCAGTTCTACATCCCCTAAATTTCTCATTCCCCAGCTCCTGCACATGTCTGTCATCAGGCACATTAGTGACCAAAGACTCCACAATATTCATATTTATTCATCAGTGCTGTGATTGTTCTTGCTGATGGACACATGGGTGTTGTATCTGCCTTTGTCTTACCAGCACATTTCCAGATAAAGGAAAAACAGACTGCATCACAATGCTTGGAGGTTCTCACACCAAAGGGATGGGACATGCTAAATCCTCATGTTGCCTTCAGATGGTGCAAAAGTTGGAAATTCTTTAAAACAAAATCTAGAAGCAGTGTTTCTACCAAGTGCCACCATGAGCTAGCCCCTTCTGTTACCACTTGGGCTTAGAAAATGCAGGATAAAAACTGATGATGGCTGAAAAAAAGCTGAAACACATTCTCAGTCCTTCAGATGGAACCCGAATTTTGTTGTTTTAAATAAATTAAATGTTCTAGTAAGCAAAACTGTACTAAAAACTGAACCAACAAAAGCAAGTTGTGTTCCCTCCTATGTGGTAGCTGAGTTGTTTTCTTCTGATTTGTTGAGAGTTTGGAGAAAAGCAGTGAAAAGTTAAACAATGAGAAGAGGTTTGGTGTGCTGTTTTAAGTATTGGAATTTCACTGCTCAGTGGCTCACCAACAAAACCAGATTTGAGTACAGGCTGTTCAGTACCTTTAGTTGTGTTCCAAGTTGGCCTCATCTTTACCCCTGTCAGTGATACAGCTGCAAATAATCAATACAGTGCTCAATTTTCTGTGCTTTCATTTACTTAATGTTGCCACAGTTCTAGCAGCAAAAGACATCCCAGGTTGGCCACCATCTGTGAACACCATTTATTTGGAAGTAACGTGTTACACAGCTTTAAGGTGTACCATAAATACTTACATTTTCAACAGGAAATACTCTTAATAGGACAAAAAATCATAAAGCAGAATCATGATCTAGTTGGAAAATTCATTTTAAAAAGATGATGTAATTATTCCAGCCATAAAGTAACATAGGAAATTTAAAATATTGCATAACAAAATATCCTCACACATGACTTTGAGAACAGAATTTCCAAGCCAATCCACTGTTCAGAATTGTGTATGTGTGTTTATATATGATCCACATGCTGTGTTAGCTACAGGAATTCTGTGTCTGGCTATTCTATCCCATATATTGCATGACCTAAATAATACTTTTCAGACACTCTGGCTGCCAGAAGTTTATTTGTAGTTTGAAAATTAATAACCTAAATTGGACATCTTGGAAGAGCATTCCCACAAGTCTGCTAGGTGACTAGCATGGAATATAAAATCCAAGAGCCCACAGTCCAGCTGTCTCACTCTTTCTCTGAGCTCTGTTTTACTTCTGAATAATGACCTTGATCCTGGTGGGAGTATAGATAGAAAAAAAAGTGCTGTTTTACTTAGTATTTATAAGTATGGCTGAGACAATCACAAAATGTTATACAAGCTTGAAAAAAGTACAGCAGAGGGGAACAAATGCTTGGAAAAGGAACAGTTACAGAGTCATGGAACAGCTAGATAAATACTTGGAGCCAAACTTCCAATATTTGAATATTTGCAGGCTTTTTAGGTTTGGCTGTACTTTCCAGCTGCAGCTCCATGCTTGGACACCTCAGCTGGCTCTGCGTGCATCCGTGTATCACCTCAGAACTTGTGCTGAGCTGTGGCTCCAGCTTCACACAGTGCTGTTTGTTCTCTGCTGACACACTTCTAATTACCTCTGCCCAGAGCCAGAGTCACCCAGGACACCATAACTAAGCTTTATTTTAGCCTGGTAAATTTGTAGAGCCCAATGGGAAAGTGTCTGTCATAAGCCTGATTTGTCCTTCTAAGGCTCCTGGGTGGGTGCGGTGACTTTTCCTGAGTGTGGGTCAAGCACTGGTCCGCCTGATATTGACCACAAATGTGGTGATGATCATATCTGGATGTACTGAAATGCAACACTGCAAAATTTAAGAGTGTAGGAGTGGTGTTCAGCCTTGGAAAAGAGTGGAGTGTCCTATAAACAGATAAACGGCTACAGCAGCAGCAGCAGCCATGCTAATCTCTGATCCAGGGCAAAACATAAATTGTTTCTGTTCTGAAATGAGTAGCCAAAGTCTGATCAAACTCAACATGGGAAGCAGCACATGTTCATCAGTAAGGTGCAGACTCAGAGCTGTTGTGAAATGAGGAACCTGAGCCTGTTTTTAATTGCTTGCAGCAATTAAATCATCCCCAGAGAAGTGCCTGTCCTCATTCCTGCTCATAGTGCAGCCCAAGGGGGACATTCTCCCTGTCACACGATTGCTGTCTTGCTTCTGGGGAGCCAGCTTGGTTCTTCATCCTTCACAGGCTTTGTCAGTCACTGACTCTGCAGGTCAGACTGTGTTCCTGTAACTAGGCATGCAGCTGTCCCCAGGTTCTCTGTGCACCTTCTCCAACAGCACTGATGTGTTGAAGCACTTGATCTCCTTCTTATGCAGGGCAGTTGCTCGGCACCTCTGTAGCTTCCTCCAGCTGCTTCCACACTCCACATCTTTGAAGACCTACCTCCAGAGTATTTCCTTCACACTTTCCAGTCTTCTGTCCCTCTGCAGTTTCCCTTGGTGCCATTTCCTCCCCTTGATTTGCTTCCCCATTCCCTCACAGACATGTAACTAGGAGGAAATCTCCCCTTCTGTGGCAGGGCAAGATTGAAGTCCTCTTGTTCATGGCAGAACATGTCAGAGTGGCAACTGGATTTGTCTGAGGTGGAGGGAAAGGATGTGATGCCACTGATTATTTGGCAAAGCAAATGAACAGACATTTCTTGTGCAAAAGTCCTCAACTGTTCTCAAGCATCATAATCTTTTCCTGATGTCAAGTGCAAGCAAACTGTACTGGCTTCACCTACATTCCTGGCAAGGAAAAAAAACTCTAAAATCTAGGACATATTTAGCTGTGCTCCAGAACTATCTGTTCCATGGGATACCAAAAGCAAGAGAAAACATTTTTGTGCAGGCAGTCCTGCTATACAGGGGCCAGTTTACAACACTCAAAGAGCCGACAGAACACACAAGGAATTGCCAGTTCTTGTTTGGATTGGCTCTGGGTATTCAGCATTCACTGTAAAACTTCTCATGCTACTTTTCTTTGTTGTTTTGGGGTCGTACTTCAAGCAAGAAACTGTCTGGATTCCCTCAAACCCACTTCAGTTTCTGAGTCCACTCAGGCTCATGTCCAGGCCACAATGCATGGTAGTTTTACCGGGGGACTGACAAGGAGCATAAATTAAAGCTGTGTTCTGTCCTGGCCCATAAAGTTACCTGAGGCAGAGAGTATTTCTGCAGCTCCAACAGTGTCAGCAGAATTACAGGAGTCAAAAATAAAGGTTGTGTGTCTGTATCTTGCATTTCTCATCTATGCATTTTTAGAAGGACCATCCAATCACGTGCTTTTTAAAAGATCTCTAAAACTATCCTGTAAGCAAACATGGAAAAAGGCACCTTAGAAAGCCCAAAAACCAAACAGAGCAACAAAAAACCAAACAAATTCATAAAAAGAAATCTCAGAGACATTCCCATAGTTTTTGGATAAGTGTAGGAGATTATTATTCCTGTAAAGGTAGGAGAGTCTGCCTTGGAAGATGCTTCATACTACATCTTACTGATCAAGGCTGTCAAATTGATTTATGTGACTAAATCAGCTGTAAGATTGGCAGCATGCACATGGTGAGTTCTACAGGTGTATGGTTGACCTGTATCATTTTTCTATTGCCTTTTTTTGGCATGGTTTTTGAGGCTGAAGAACCTTTCAGGTGTTACGTGTTTTGTTGGTGTGGTAAGTGGTGGCTTATCCAGGCCATCATTCCCAGCCCCTCTCCCCAAGGATGGCACTGTAACTTCCAGAGTGGGTTCTTCATCACAAACCTGCAGAAGTTTTTTATACTCTGGGCAGTAGTGCTGCTTTCCTCACTGCCTTGTAGTGTGTAAGATTTCCTAAATTTCTGTTCCCAGCTAGAATTAGTGGCCTCTTTGGTGTGCTAATCCAGCACTGGTGACAGTTTACATACAAACCTATTAAGACAGTCGTGTCACATAAATGCTGGCCTGAACAATCAAGCTAAAGTTGCTTTTCTGTTCACAATTTTGTAATTACAGTTGGAGACCATGCTCCTTCTTTCAGAAGCAGGTGTTCTCCTGTATCACCAGCCCTGGGCTGCTGGTGACTTACCCTACCTGAGGAAACATTTTGGAAGTAGGAGATGTCTGTGGTGCTTCTCAAAGGGAAGAATCAGCCACCATGTGCTGATCCAGGCCATTCTGTGTTTCTTTCCTGGGATATGTTTTGGTGGATTTACAGATCTGCTTTAGGGTGTGGGTTGCCTTTGCTGGGTCCTTTGGAATGCCTTTGAATTTACTCAAAAATCCTGGTTTAGGTAGTTTGAAAGTGCTCTGGAGAAAGCCCCAGAAGGTAACCACGTTGAGAAGTGACTTTGGTGCCATCAAGATTATTAAGGCAGCGCAGATGTAGCCAGTGTGACCTTTTTGTTGACCAAAAAAGAAAAAAAGGGTTTTAGCTTTTGGGATATTATGCATACATTTCACTCTCAGCCTAAGGAAATAATTATTTCTTCCCTTGCCCTTTTTCTGTAGATACTCATGTGCGTAGCACATGCTATGGAGGCATCAGGAAAGGGCTGTGTGTCCGTCCCTTCCCTGGTGCTGTGACCAAGTCTGAATGCTGCTGTGCCAACCCTGACTATGGTTTTGGAGAGCCATGTCATCCCTGCCCTGCTAAAAACTCAGGTAAAATTTTGTGTTTCTTTGGGTAACACAGTGAACAAACAGACTTAAAAAAAAAAAAAAGTCTTATTGGGATCATGTCATTGATTTATTTCACACCCTAAAGAAAAGCGAATAGAGTACACATGGGTGAATTTGGGTTCCTGAATTAAGTGTTTGCTGTAAGTAATGATTCTTGCAAGAGAATAAGCAGAATTCTCCATTAATTCTGTAAATTTCCTGCTGCAGCCAACCCAGCTTAAAAGAGCAGCCCATATTATTTCTAGAAATCTGCATTTCATTTTACAAGAATCCATTCTGTAAGTAAACCTGGGGGTTGAATTTAAAAAAAAAAAATAAGTCTTGACTACAGAGCTGAGATGATGCATCTTGGACAGAATTTCCATTCAGTGTTGTTTTCTGAAGCAGTAGAAAACTATTTAGGAAAAAACCAAGTAAAACTGACAGTATAATTAAAAGCAATAACTTAAGAGGACTTAAGTTGTGTCATGACTGTGAAGAAATCACCTGAGTGTTTAACTCTGGTCATCTAATTTTGGTTTTGTATATATACATGAATATTCAGGATGAAGTGCTACCTGACAGATATGACTAAATTATCTATAAATGCTTATTTCATGTGAACATTGGCATTTCATTACTTATGTTGTAGAAAAGTTACTTTGCAAAGAAAAGTCATGCGGATTTAATTTAGGATGAAAGAAGGTGAAATACTGGAAATAACATTTTCTTTTCCCCAACATCTCTGCCTCAACTGAGCAGCTGAGTTCCATGGCCTGTGTAGCAGTGGAATAGGTATTACTGTTGATGGAAGAGGTATGTTGCATATTTTCTTTAAAATATACGATTCAAAGTCAAAAAAAGAAAACCCATCCTCTAAATTACATTTTCTGATAATATACTAGAGTGGAGTTTTTAACCTCAAGATTAATATGTTGATTTTAGTGTTTTAAAAGTACAATATTTGAATGTTGTCTAAAAAAAAGGCTGGAATCAATTCTCCAGAACAGTGGATTTTGCCTGACCCAGTCAAGAAAAAGAAATAAACTGTTTCAGAGTTCTGACCTTTTTTTTTTTTTGAGATTAGAGATTTTTTGAGATGAGGCATAGAACAGCTCTCTCTCATTTGTGGAGTGACAAGAGCCACATGCATTTGCAGTTGATTTTCAGTCAGCTGGGATAGTAATAAAGCAGTTTTTCACTCCAGATCCAGTGCTCACTCATGGATCATTTCCATGGACAGATTGTTTCTCTGTAGAGTTAAAAATTGGAAGGGAGCTTACTGAAAAACCATATACTTATGAAAAACAGTCCTGAAAGTGACCACTTGCATTTAGTACTGGGAACTGTAAAGCTCTAGATCCTTTTTCTAGTACCACAGATTCAGAGATTTTAAAATCTGAGCCAAGTGTGAAGTAGGGGCAAAGCATGCTGCAGCTGCCAGATAAGTAAAATGGGTTGAAGAAGGAATAGGGAAATAGAGGAACATAAATTTATTGCTAGGTATTTGTCTGATGTGTTAATAATTATCCTTGTCAGCATTAAAGCTCCTATTCTATTAAGCAGGAACAGAATGAGAACTCCCATCGTTTTATTTAGTAATAGCCTAAATAACTTCTAAAAATAGCACTACAATAAAAAAAATATTCTGGTTTTGTTCAGTATTTTAATCAGTATCTGTAATCAGTATTGTAATCTTCATTGCTTAACACATTGTAAGCTTGTATGTATAATTTGAAATTGATGGAATTTATGAATTCTCTTAGTTTACTTTTCAGTGAATTATAAAAGGTCCATTGAAAAATCTCTAAATCTCATGGAGGAATAATGTCAACATTCAGTAATACTGTTATACAGGCAGCATCCTACCATGAGAATTTGCATGCAGCCTTTTGGACACATGGAAAATAAAATTTCTCATTAAAACATTAAAATGTGTGCCTACCAAATGCATGAGCAAGATCATGGGTTCATGTCTCAGCTGAAACCCTTCTTTGTTCAGGTTTCTGGAGCAAACACAGGATTCTCTGTGCATCTTGTTCAGCAACATTGCAGCCAATTTTCATGCTGCTGCTCCTGTCACTGCTTGTACACTCCTTGTGTGGCTTGTCCCCGAGATTCAAACGTGTCTAGTAAGCTACAGAACACATTTTGCTCCAAAGAAAACATAAAGCTGAAGTGCTGTGCTAAATTAACTTTCTTACGAAATTTTTCAGATGTGTCATAGGATTTGAGTTTTACCCAGGTAAAACATGGTCTTTTTCCAAATGTATATGTGATTAAATGTAAATCAGCATCTAAACTACACTGTGATTGAAGAGGAAATGTTCTGTACAAAAAGTTGAGCCCTACAAGTATAAAACAAGCCTTTCATGAAATCACAGCTAGGCCAGCACCCTTTCTGTTCTTTGCAGGACTTGGGAAAGGACCTGTTTAAAGTAATGGGATTACCATACTGGAAGAAGAAAAATATTGAAAAACAGTCTTTTCCTTAGAGGCAGAAAGTATTAAAATTAGTCTGTTCCTCTTCTTATAGCTCATATGAATATTTTGGACTTTTCCAACTACAGCAGAAATTTTATATGGGACTGTAAATTCAGGGAATATAACTCATCCATCATCCTGTTCTGTCTGTCTGAGAAAAAATTTAAGTTTCCAACAAGTTCTTATAGGACTGAATATGCTGGAGTTTTCACCTATGCATTACTTCTGTATTAGGAAAATTCTTGTGTCACTTAATAATTTATAACATCTTACCTAGATCCCTAAACCACAGGCACTGAGTGCACAGGCTGGGTATTTTGCATCAAGTTTTTTCTTACAAACACATATTCCCTGTCAATTTAGGTTGGAAAGGATATCTGGAGGTCATCCAGCTTTACCTTCTGCTCAAAGCAAGGGCATCATAGAAATTGGATCACTTCTCCAGGCCTTGCCTGGTGGAATTTGGAAAATCTCCAAGGATGGAGTTCCTGCAGCCTCTTTGGGCAGCCTCCTCCAGTGCTTAGCCGCACTCAGGGTGAAGAATTGTTTTCTTGGTGTTTAATTTAAATTTCCACTGCCATTATCTTACAAGCATTGTCTCTTGCCATGTAACTGTGCACCTCAAAATGGAGTCTGGCTCTATCTTGTCTGCAGTCATCTGTTACGATCAGGGAACTGCTGTTAGAGGTCCCTCTGATACTCCCTCTTTTCACCTGAGTAAATCCAGTCCCTTCAGCCTTTTCTTACACCTCAGGCATGGTGCTTCTAGGGGAACTCAGTCACACTGACATGAGCAAGTGTCCAAGGAACACATGGAGCATGCTGAGGGGATAATTCCTTAATCCAGGTGATAGGTTAAACAGAGCAGAGGTGTTACTGGACCTGTTGATTACCAGCACAGATGAACTAATTGGTGATGTCAAGGCTGATGGCAGCCTGGACTGCATCGCTCATGCCCTGGTGGAACTCATGCTCTTGAGGGCTGAGGGCCAGGTGAAGAGTAAAGACAGAACTTTGAATTTTATGAGCATGAACTTTCAGTTGTTTAAGGCATCAGTGGATGGGGTCCCCTGGGAAACTGCCCTCAGGTTTAAAGGAGCAGGACAGAGCTTTGAGGGTGTTTTCCTGAGATCTCAAGAGCTCTCTGTTCACACATGTAAGAAATGAGGTGAGGAAGGCAAAGACCACCATGGCTGAGTACAGAGTTCCTGATCAAACTGAAGTGTAAGAAGGAAATGCAGGGTCAATAGAACCAGGGAAGAATCCTGTGAGGAAAGCTGCTCAGATGTGTAGGCATGGGATTGGGAAGGCTGAGGCGCACTGGGGCAAGGAGTGCCGAGGGTCTGACAGGCCTCTATGAGTGCATTAGGAGGTTTGAGGAGCAGGCCCATGCAAAGTGGCCCAAAAATGGACACATTATTCCACATTCAGCCTTCTAGTGTCAAATAAAGGAGAATAATCATTTCTTTCAGCCTTCTGGCTGCACCTGTGCTGCACCTTGGTTTTGACTGACAGCCTCAACATCCAGTGTGCCAGGTGTTGCCCACACCTGTCACAGGAACAGGTTTGCCATCTTTCAGCATTTGATGACCTTCTGTCATTGTGCTAATGCAGATATTAATGAGTGTGCTTTGGATCCTGATATTTGCTCCAATGGGATTTGTGAAAACCTGCGTGGCAGCTACCGCTGTAACTGCAACAGTGGCTACGAGCCTGATGCTGCTGGAACCAACTGTGTGGGTAAGATATTTGTTCTTTATTTTTGTTTTATTGTGGCTGAATTATTTATCACTGTGTCGATGCTGATTTGCAACCTGACAGAATTTAGGTCTGAAAACATCTCCTTGTTCAAGCTACAATGAAAATGTAAAACAAATCTGGAATGAAGTTTTCTCAGTCACTGCATAGTTGCTGTTCTTACTGTATATCTCCCTGTCATTTGGTGGGTGATTATTGCTGTTTGGAAAGTGTAAGCAGGAGGTAACATTGCAGGTTTCACTCTCCATCTAATTAATTTTATTATTCATAGTCATATCTGAAATCCAGTGGTTGGTTTGGTTTTTTTTTTTCTTTTAGGAATTCTTACATCCAAAGAAAAAAGTGTATTATGCTACAAATGTACCATAATACAATGTTGCTTATAGCCTTGTAATTTTAAGCAGAAATGCAAGGTTTGTTTAAATTAAAAGCTAATGGAAATTATCTCTGAAACCATCAGGATGTCTAAAGTATTGTCCTTAAGTATTCTGTTTATTTTGGTGAATTATTGCTCTCTGCACTGACCTGTCACTGCTGTTTGTGCTCAGCAAAACTCCATTTTTGGTGGGGAAAACCTGGTCCATATAGCTGTGACATAGTTTTTGTATCAAACATTCCTTCCTGGTGGTGCAAAGCAAACACAGAATAAGGAAAGTGTCTCCTTTCATCTACTTGAATAAAGGAACTTCACATCCAGTTACTTCCTAAAGCCCTAAATATGACCTTTTGGCAGGAAAGACACTGCTTGCAGAAAACTATTGGTGTTTTTCTTTATAAAATGCTTCATGTAGTGTTCATTCTCCAAGTGGTTTATATGGGAAGTGATTTTATTTATCCAGTTACACTTGGGATTATGTAAGTGCTAGTAGAATCTATGTAATTACTTAAATAAGGATAAGGCTTGCTGAATGTGAGGATTTGTTTATTCTTAGATAGAATTTTTCCATAAAAGGATTTAAGTATGAACACTCAGATAAAAAGCTGAAATATTTTAATTCATGACACAGCTTATGAGATGGCAGGAAATAAAAATGGTCATCAGTCAGAGTGCAGACAGTATTTTTGTCAGGTCTGAGTGGGTTTAAAGCATGAGCTACATTGTTCAGTGTTTTTACAGAGCATATCACAACAGATTACAGTTCAAATCTGAAATTATTCCATGGGATTCTAATGAAATAATGCATTCATTACATTGCACAGTTTGGGTTAAAGGATTGCATGACAACAACCTCAAAATTTTTCCTGAAAATGTCAGTTTGCAAATCTATACTCCTTTCCTTGGTTGAAATCAGATGAGGTTAGATTAAGGACATGTTGTTGTGGAAGAGCTTTTTTTTTAATTCAGGGCTGCCAGACTTAAATCTTGGATTCATCATCTGGGGAAATTTAGGATTTGTTGTCTGAATCCTACAAGAATTGATAAACACAGCTTGGAAAACCTAGTAGGGGAAACCAGCATTCCCAGATTTGAGTTATACTGCATTCTCACTTTTCTTTTATATTTTTAAACTTAAAAACTCTCTGAAAATCTATTTGATTTAAGAGTTCAGTTGCAGAATTAGGTTTGGGAACTCAAGCAGTCAATAAAAAGGAGACAACTTGAAGCATGATAAAACATCAG
This sequence comes from Notiomystis cincta, assembly GCA_013398075.1. Taxonomy (NCBI): domain Eukaryota; kingdom Metazoa; phylum Chordata; class Aves; order Passeriformes; family Notiomystidae; genus Notiomystis; species Notiomystis cincta. Next base: position 15,597 of record VZRX01001469.1, read on the forward strand.
GTTTATCCTGACTTACCCTATCAATATTCTTCTATAAACTGAGATT
>VZRX01001472.1:0-19594 GCA_013398075.1 Notiomystis cincta
CCCTTCCATCACAGCCCAGCTCCAGCGCTCAGGCCCAGAGGTGGCTCTCTGGGCCCGCATGTTTTCAGGAATGAGTAATCAAGCTCAAATTAGCTCCAGCCTTTGTTTCCTGTGTGTGAGGGATGGGAGCCGGTTTCTCTCTTGCACAGTTCTGCAGAAGAGGATGTGCAGTGTAGAGCTGCCTGCCCTGATCCCCCAGGACTTCCACTCCCAATCCCGGGAAAGGGCAGCTGGCCTGGCAGCTGCAGTCTTGTGCTTGCAACAGGACACTGTCAGCAGTGGAAGAGAAGATGGTGACAGCCTACTATTACTGCTACTTGAGGAAATCTCTTGATGATAGATTTGTGCCTTGTTATATTTCAGAAACGCACTGAAATAATCTAAATTAGCCCCCCTAGTTCAAAACCTGGGTCAGCTGAAGACATCTTGGGAGGGGAGGGATGCCTGATCAGTGTCCTTGCCACAAACACACAGTGTGCTATTAAAGTGGAGAAAATTAAAATGACAGGTTGAAGGCCCAGCTAATGGTTTCCCTGAGTGTGATTAAATGAGTTATTTTGGACTGGGACTGGGGAAGTATAAATGATAGCAGTATGTGCTATATGTGAGGAATTTCTCACCTTTCCAAGATAAACGGGGATAATCATTGTAGGACTTGCCAGTGTTTTGGCTTAGAATGGTTTAGAGCATCATTTTCTTGTATCATATATGTGTAAGATGAGAACTGTGGAAAAGATAAGCCAGAATTGTGTGAATATCTTATTTTTCCTCCTCTGTCTGAATTGAAAATCAAGAGCAAACCTTTGAGTTGACCAGGGGAAAAATCTTTGAGTTGAGCAGAGGACACAATGGGGAAAAAAAAAAAGGGTGAGAAAGAAGGTGGATTTGTCATTTGGCAGTAAATTAAAAGCTCTGCTTATGGTTAACTTTGTCCTTCTTTCAGTTTCAGTGGTTTGGATTCCTAGCAGTAAAAGAAAATTATTAAATTATTAAATGGTTTGATATTTTATTTCAGAATGACATTTCATTCTAAAATTTATATTCAGAAGTCAACACAATTTTTCAGACACTTTAGGTTGAAACTTTTTTTTCCCTTTTGAGCTAGCAAACAGATTTTTGCTGGCCTCAGAAGCACGAACAAAAGCAAATCTGGAAAACTTTGCCACAGCAAGACCTTTGAAGCACCTTGAACTTTCAAAAAGTACTGAGTAGTTTCATTGTCTTCACCTGTGTTCTGTTCCTTGTGCTTCTCTCAGTGGCTGAAGAGCCGCAGTTCCTTTAAAAAGCAGGTCTTCAAAGTCACTGTCTCACTGAAATTAACTGTCTAGTGTAAAATAATTACCTTTGCCTTTCTTCATTTCAGCAGGAATTCAGGGAATGAGCTGCAAGTGTATTATGCCTCTCCAAGGAGCTATCAGGACTTCTTTGAAGCAATTCACCGGAGGGAGGATACATTCTATGTGGTGTCCTTTCGCAGAGTAAGTGGAGCAGTGGCTGATACTGGCCCCTTAAGTGTGTCCCTAAGACTGCTTCTAACAGTCTTAGGGACTAAGATGATTTAGTCAAGATTGAAGGTAAATTTGTTTCTTCTGAAATGATGCTTCTGTATGTCCTTTACAGTAAGGTGGCCAGATCATGGTCTTGGCAAAACGTGCCCATCACACTGGGAATGGAAAGAGCTTTGCAGAAAATATTGTAGTGCCAGGGCAAGACAGCCCAAAATTGCATGAACCCTGGGGCTAAACACACATTAGAGCTATTTAATAGGGGTACAAATATTTTGTGCTTCTGAGTATGGGAATAAATGTACCCTCTGCACAAATTATTACTGTTGACATAATACAGTTTCTATCTTCCCCTAAAACTCTGGCACTTGCAGTTTTATGTGTCACATTTTGCACCTGTACAGGACTGTGTGCATGGCCACAATTTTCCTGTTTTGTGTCTTGCAAGTTGATACAGCTGTGTGGGATCTGGTGATGGAAATGATTGAGGCAGACAGAGGTTGAAACACCAACCTGGGGTTGGAGGAGTCTCAGTTCTCTCGCTTTTGCAAAGGTCTTGAGGAGTCCTTAGATATGTTTATAATGCACAAGTGTCCCTGGGCTGACCCTGAGGTCTTGGCTTGCTGAGCTTCCTGCCCTGCCATATTGCAGTTGGGTGTTAGATGAGAATTGTTCTGTGCCTGGTCACACCCAGCCCTGATGCTGCCTGGACCTTGCAAAGCTCCATTTATTTCCTCTTCACAGGAGTGTCCTGAGTGAGGCACCAGTAGTGGCCATGACAACAGCTCACCCAGCTATAAGCAGTTCTGTGTAAGGGCACACAGACAAGCACAGCTAGTTTTAGCAGTTTCTGGGTTGTCATAACTCTATCAATCTATGGATGCCACAGGTACTTAGGTAATACAGCCCTGTTCCCCCAGTACACAGCAAATTTCTTAATTTGTGAGATGCACATCTGTAGAAAAGGTTCAGGCAAAATACAAACAACGTTGCTCTTCTTAGGATTAAGATTTTTATGCTGAGTAGAAATATGAGGTTAGTTTCCAGTCTTGGGATTACTGGGTTGTGTCACAAGGCTGGAATTTTGTTATTAAATGCTCGGCATGTTCTGCTAACAACACAAATATAGCAGCACCAGGCTCCACATATCCTGAGGGTGAGCAGAAGGGACTGGAGAATAAAAGTTTTCCTGGAAACTCAGAACACAAAGCAGAACAGTGTTTGTTGAGTTCTGTACTTGGGGCTATTGCTATTGCTCCAGCCCACCTGAATGCATGTAGGTGTCCATAGGCCCTGTTTACACTGTCAGGTTAATGACCTGGAAGTTGTCAGCTCTCATTTCAAGTGGCAGAGCTGTCCTTGGAAGCAGTGTGCCCTGTGCCACAGAATCGCTACAGCTTGCTCTGCTCTCTCACAGGGAGAGATGTGGAGGCCTTTTAGACCCATCTATGAAGTTTATTTGGTGGCAAAGCTTTTGGTGTTGCTGTTTTATGAATGCAGTGTCGTCTAATAGAAGGCAGTTCAGTGCATTACCTCATTTATTGTTTTAACAGGGCAAACCTGATCTAGCAGCAAGCTCTGCCTGAGGCACTTCTAAATGACTGGCTCAGATTCTTTTGTGAGTGCAGAAGAAAGGACTCCAGCACAGCCCAAGGGGTGCCATCAGCAGGGCCCCAGCCTGGGAGGTGCCCTTTCACCTCCTCCTGGGGATTGCTGACTTCATTTTCTCTGGCCCACAGCTCCCTTTTCACTGATGATTAGGAGCTGAGAGGGGACTGATTCCTCCTCAGTGCTATCCCACAGTTCACTTGTGTTGCTTGTGCTTGTCCAAGTGAGGAGCAGAGGCCTGGAGATGAAAGGTTTTGTTCTCCTCTCTCACTGTTCCCATGCAGACACTCCCACATACTTAATAAGTTGATAATAGCCCTGTAACATAAGAACAGAAGGAGAATCTTCCAGTTAGAAGTTCCAGGGAGTGAGTGGTTCTGGTGGTGGTGTTCTCCAAGTGGAAGGTGGGACTGTGGATCTCAGGAGATCCTTCCCACCCGATGTCTCTGGATCCTCTGTCCCCAGTTCCTGCTCTGTGCTCAGCCCCACAGACCCCAGCATTTCTCCTGGATGCTTGTGATAAAATACAACATTTTTTGTGTATTCTCACTTGTACTACAGGAGCTGTGCCCTGAGTTCCTTGGGTTTTCTAGAAAATGGGATTTGCTAGAGCTACCCATGCCTTTTACATGGTAGGACACATCCAAGGCTTCTGGAAGTGCAGGGTTGGGAATCAAAGCTCTTGTGCACTGTGTGTTCTTCTGGTGGTGCATGCTATCTGTAAGACTGAGATTCTCATGATCTCATCAGTTTTATTTTCTTTCCTTGCCTTGGAAGGCTTGCAGGTCTACATATTTACAGTTGGAATTTACATGGAGTTATTTTCCTTTTTAAGGAGGAGAGAGGGAAATAAAGTAGCATTTGGATCAGCTGAGTGCATAGAAGAAGCAGGGCTTTGCTTCGGATGAGTAAAGTAATTAATTTGCTGCTATTGTCAGGGGAATCTGTAATGTAATTTTTAAACAAGAAGAGCCTGCTGCTCTGCCAACCCCTTTGATTTCTGCTCTGTGATACCACGTCTGCTTGATGTGTTCTAAAAGTGGAGTACAAAACTCGAGTTGGTGGATCTGAGGTGCTCTGTCAGCAGGGAAGAGAGACCTGGCTGCCTCTCTCTGAGCCTGGCACCCACACAGTTCTCTCTCAGAGCTCACATCTGTTTTGCCACAGAGTACTCAGGCCTTGAGATTGTTTCTAGAATTACCTGAATACCCAGCTTAATTTGAAAAGTAATTAAGTAAATCATTGGAGAAAACAAATCCCTTCCAATTTACTTTGGCCTATAAATGCTGTTTCAGATCATTCCACTCTTGTGTGGTTAGGATCAGAGCCCCACAACTTGGAGTGATTAAGCAGTAGATTTCCCCAGCCTGGAAGGTTTGCTCTGTGACCCTTTGATGACATCTCTGCAGGCCTGTTTAAGGACAGTGACATTTTTTAGGGTAAGAATGTAATTACTATTCTTAAGGAAAACATAGTTTAAAGTTTGTTTCACTTGGGAAATTCAGAGGACTTCTGGCTTTTCCTTTCAGTACTTTCTCTATTTCAAAGCACAAATGTCTTGTAATATCAAAGTTTGCCACTTACTTTTATTGCAGTGCATGTACAGTAGCTTGCAGTAGAATGCAGTAAAAAGTAGATATTACATAGTGATTCTGTTTGTTAGAGCAAGAGTGATGCTGGCCTTATGGGAATCAATAGCAAAGCCTTTACCAACTTCTGTAAGACCAGGATTTTGCTTTATAAATTTCTGCTTCAGTGCCATAAACCATAGAGCTTCAGGGAAACCTCTTATTATGAAAGTGAATTTCTGATCCTACAAGCCAACATCTGCAGTAAGCATTTAAGGGTTTCTCAAGTTCTGCAAACAATTTTTTGCTGAAGTGATTAAGCCAAATTTCAATCGTTTTGTTCTTTCTTTGTTTGGTAGGAATAAAAATGTCTAGGTTGTGATGTGCTTCTGTTGGTAATAAGCCTGTGCTGTGCTAATTGTATTTGGGATGATCTAATTGTATTTGGGATGATCTGCTACTTCCTGGAAGCAAAAGATTATGAAGCCTGGCTTTGACATGCTTGTGCAGCAGCAGTTTAGTTTGCTGTGCTGCACACACTTCTGGCAACAATAATCTGAATGTATCAGAGGGCGTGAGGCAGTTCCAATTCACTGCACTCCTGATGCCATCTACATCCTGCAGGCAAAACTGCTTTGTGAGAAGTTGGCTTCAGATGATCTTTCACAGCCAGAAGTTCAATCCTAACATATACTTTCCCCCTACTTGGTTGCACTTGACAATGGGTGGTTTTTACTGAACGTGGAGTTTTCTGCTGTTGAATCTTCTGTGGATTTCTGCAGACTGGGATGTGTAATTTGGTGTTTTGTTCAGATAAATTGATTAGACCCACATCGTCCTGCTGCCCCTAGAGACAGAGCAGCTATTCTGTATGTTTGAGTCCTGTGGGTTTGCAACTGCTGCAAGTTAACATGCAGATTTTTGAAAGATTTTACAAACTGCCCTTTTTCCTGGGGAGTCTGACCTTAGCTGTTCAGAGGAAAAAGGTTACTTTATTCCAGGATTGTAGGATTTTAAGATCTTGTCCTATATTCTGTAAATATGCTGAGAATAATATGTGGTAAAAGAACTGAGACTCAGAGCGTAGCATCCATGATAATCGCCTGTCCTTTTCAAAGCAGAGGTCACCCTTTAGCTTGTCCTCTCTGTGAGGCCAATTCTTGCCTCTCTGGGAGAAAGCAAACAGTATGTGTGACTGTGCTTCAGCATGCCCTGAAGCTCAGTGAGTCAGCCTCTGTCAAACTACAGCTGTAATTGACTTTCAAATTTGAAAATCCATTATGAAAACCTCCTGTTTCCATCTAAGTGTCCATAGTGAAAATTGAGTCTGGCCTGCTGTATTCTTTATTACAAATTCCCTTTTCTGGCCAAACCTTAGATTCTATGTCAGGGAATTTTCTCTTTCCAAATCCCTAGTGTCCATGAAAACAATGAAGCAAGCTTTCTTTCTGGTCTTTCTCAGGGGCTCTTCCTTCCTGATACAAAATATTTCACATAGGTGAGGAGGAGGGAGGTGACTTTCAAAGGGACTAAGAGGTGGTGGGGAGGAGGTTTCTTTGTGCTCTTCCTGGGGAAGCTGTTGCTTTTGGTAGCGTCTCAGAGCTTAGTCTATAAACCTCCAGAGAGAAATCTAATAATCAAAAAATAGGTCTAAAGATGTATGTTGGTCTATAGAGCACAAATGGCCTCACCTCAGTCTTGAAATTCTCAATATACTCGTGTGTGAGAACAGCACAACTGCAAGTTACGTAAAAGGAAGCCCAAAAGAAGTTAATTTAGGTTTGCAGCTAACGACCAGCAATTCCTTAAAAAGTGTTTCTATCAATACCTTGTCCAATTTTCCAGAAAATGTGTCATCATTTGTCACTGTGAGAACATGCTTTGGAGAGGGAAGCAGCACAGACTGTGTGTGTGCTGTGGAGAATAAGCAGACTGAGAGGAGGGGGAAGAGAAGGAGCTGACCAGTGGGACACCTCAGATATGTAGGGCTGGAAGCCAGAGAGGAGCAGCCACGAGTGCCAACTGCAGTGCAGCATCTCCTGCAGCCTCCTGGTTCAGCCAGATGCAGACAGTGGGCAGGAGGGACCAGAACAGCAATGCAGAACGGTGTTTCTGAGAAGGGAGTTAATGCCTGACACAGCAAGTGGGGGTTTTCTTTCCTTTGTTCTGTTCTTAGCTCCTACTTGGAGAGCTTCTCCTGCTTGGGAGTCTATTCCAAGGCATTTTGGAAGCAAAGCCTTAGTCACTCTGATTTTTATCTCCTTGGGTGCCTTTGAACCCCACTGTCCTCCAAATAAAATCGAGAATGGATGTGGTGTTAAGGACAGATGTATAGGCAGAGGCAGAGAAGTCAACTCGAATGTCTGGCATGAAGCAGAAGCTCCCCTTGGATGCTGTGTGTATAGTCTCGATTCGTTTGTCCTTTCTAGGGCTGCTGGAACTTCATGAATCATATTCATGCCGTCACTGAACCTCTTTCAGCTTTACATGCCCCAGATCTAACTAATACTTTGTTATTTTTAAACTACTATTTGGAAAGACAACATACACTGCAGATAATTACAGTGAAAATAAAACATGCTGCGAAGAACGTCTCCAGAACCCAAAGCGGTTGCAGACAGACGTGACCAGTAATAGCATACATGTATTTAAAATGTGCTGCATGCTTGAGGGACAAAGAGCTGTGGGCAAGAAGGAAAGGAAGATAATTGGTTTTGGAAAACCTCTGTAAAAGACCCACTGCTTATGGAATTGGTGTGGACATAAGTTAGAGAAGTATAATTGGGAAGCATGGGAGGAAGATGTGATTATAAAATGGGAATTGTCTCAGTAAAGGAAGTGACAGCAGTATCTCACTTAGTGAGAGTACAAAACAGCACTTAAAAAGAGTACAGAACACACAGTTGCTACCAACAAAGTGAGCAGGAGCACAAGTTTATCCACAAATAATTAATGTGTGTTCAATTAGAGCAGATGGTGAAAATACGCAGCTCTGAAGCATTTCCCTTCCTTCAGGAAATAACCCAAGTTCAATAATGCATTAATAATACTTTAATTATGCCAGATAATACTGTATCTTTCTTTAGCTATAGCATGGTATTCATTAAAGAAAATTTTACTCAGATTATTCTGAACAGTTACTGCTATTACTCTGTAGCAGTATTTAATTATGGAATCAATGCTGACCGAGCCCTAGCTGCATAGAAACATATGTTATACTTTCAGCTCTGGAACTGCAGTAGCCAGTAAGACATTGGCTTGAATTTGGTAGGAATGAACTGCTTGAAAAAATTACCTTTATGATACCTCATTTGCCTTGAATGGCAGTACATGCAGAGAGCCCTTTAAAGTACCTTTAAAGTTTTAGGTCACAGGCAGAAAGCTGTACTTGCTTTCTTAGTTGTACTTCATGCTACTGCATCTTTGGAATAGTGATATTTTTCCTGTTCATTTTCACAGTTTTTATATCTGACACTCTAGACAGTCTGTATAAAAGTAAAGCATGCAGAAGTGTGATGGGTTTGGTTTCATTAGTCCTACCTTTGAGCGAATGTTAATCATTATAGTATTACATTTGAGACCATTATTTAAAATCTAAGGCACACTTTTAAAGTTAATTCTGGTCAGATGAAGTTATTTGCTTCCAGTTGGAATTAATCCTTCTGCCAGATTTTTAGCTGGACAGCACACAAAGCTTATTTTATGAAGTAAGAGCCCAGGTGCTGTTATGAGTTTGTGCAGATTATCATCACCTCCCACTGGACTGCACAGAACTCTTGCAGCTTCCAGGTTTTATTTTTAAATAACTGACACTCCTAGGACAAGAAGTGGGATAGAATTAACTGTACATTTTAATCTTTAAACTGGCTTTGAAACTGCTTGAAAGTGGAACATAAAACTTGTTTTCAGCTTCTGATTCTCCTAGTTGCTTGTGGTCTATCTACTGGGATGGTAATGGGTGTGAGAAGAGCTTGTTTTGCCTAGTGCCTGGTGTGGCTTGCTCCTCACCATGCAGTTGGACAAACTCCAGTTTTGCCAGCACATTTGATAGAGCCTGTCGGGCTTTGTTAGTGCTTAAGAATTTGGAATGCTGTGGGCTAAGCTGAGAGATCCTTCACGCTGGAAACCACTGTTCAGGAAATCCTCTTTGTGTTTTGATTGCAAATGTTAAAATGTGCCTGTGAATAATTCTGGCACTTGAAAGGGCTTTTCATGGCGAGAAGGCAGAGCTGTGCAGGAGTGGCACTTGCACAGCTTGGGCGGTGCCACGCACCGTGAGGATGCTCTGGAGAAGTGGCCTGCCTGCTAAATGCCATGGGCCACTGCCCTTGGAGTGCTTGGCAAAGGGCCACCAAGTCTTGCATAAGTGATTGTTGTTGCTCCTTGGTTTCGTGACTGTCCAAAACAAGGTTGGAAGTGTCATCTGTCTCAAAGAGGATTTTCATATCCAATATGAGGAAAGTGGTCAGAGAGGTCGCGCTGTGCGAGGAAGGTGCACAGCCCTTCCTCTCTGGATCTGAGTCCTGCCAGGCTCCTGTCTCTCCAGCAATGCTCTCCTCTGAGACTCTAGAAGTGCACATTCCCAAGCTGTTCCTCAGCATGGAAATTCTTAGGTTGAGTCACTTGTTAGCATCTGGGAGGCCCTTGTTTAATCTCCTTTTCAGGAAATCGGCATGGAGCTCTTCTCCTTTCTAAGAACAGTCCTGAGCACTCAGACCTGGAGTTTTTCATCAGGAACTCAGCAGGTAATCAGTGGGCAGGTGACTCCTGGAAAAGGTGGCTGAAAAGAAATCATTTTGCTGTATCAGGTAATCTGGGACCAGCATCTCCAGAACAGCATCTCCTTAACATCAGGGAAATAACACTGTGGGTTTCCCTTTGCTTTTGCTGGACCATCTGTTTGGTATTTTTTAACTGGCTGTAAGCTTTAACTCTCCAGCAGGCAGCAAAGGTGCTGCACACAATCCAGGCATGAAGTTTCCTGACCTCTCAAGCTCAGTTTCCGAAGTGCCAACATAGAAAAACGTACAAAAATGAAACTAAACATAAACATGCTGTCATTTGAAGAAAAGCAGCAGATGCAGCAGTTTGCTTGGTGTAAAATTTTGGCAAAAGCAGGTAATTGCAGCTCCAGGAGAATAAGGAAAAGTAAAGATGTAGTAAAGAACTACATTTACAGAAGCAGAAGGAAACTTTAGGTTCAGGCTAAACACAGGTGTGGTACCACAAATGCTGAAAAAAAGGTGTGAAGCCAGCTGGGTAAATGGCAATGTCGTGACAGGCTGTTTCCATTTCAGGGTTGAGTTGGTTAGTGTTGGCTTGGTGTGGCAGTGCAGGAGGAAGGTATTACCTATAGCATGGCACTTGTCAAAAGGATGTAAGAAATGCATGTAAAAAGCATGTATGTCCCTCAGTCTCATTGTCATGCACACGTGCCTGTAAAAAGTGCACGATAGGCCAGAGAGAAGAACCTGACATTCTGTAAATTCTCAAAGAATTACATTTAATTCCCTACAGCACTCCATCCCTCCTCTGCTCTCCTGGCAGTTCTAACCAGCACTGGCCAGCAGAGTAGAACCTCTTCATGTGAATCAAAACTGCCACCCTTATGACTTAGTCTCTCCAAATCTTGATTGTTGATTTGAGAATTTACCTGTTTGCTTATAAAAGTCACTCCCAGTACCTTAATTCTCCTAGGAAATGGGCATCTTAGACTTCTGGGAATTGAAAGAAGGAAACCAGAACCCTGTGCCTGAGCTGTGGAACCTTCTTTCCAGTTCTGTTACAAATCAGCTCTACCTGCTTGCATTGCTTTTTACAATTGAAAATGTGCTGCCAAAGCCTTGATGCAGCTGCCTGGGCTTGTAGAAGTTAGTGTTGAATCTGGCCCATCAGATGCTGTGTTGCTGTACTGCTGGTCTGGGTTTCCCTCCCAGTAATGGCATGTGCAGTTGTTACAGGACTGTGTGGGATCAGAGGGAGAGGGGGAAATGATCTGCAGCCTGGGAACTGCCTGGAGTTCACACTGCCTTTGTGTGGGTCAGGGGCAGCTCTACAGAGCCAGGAGAGGTTCAGAGGACAGGAGGGAATGCAAGTGAAAGGGAGCACATCCACCAGGAGGAAGCAGCCTCAGGCTCTTGCTCTTCTGTAGACCTGCACATTAAGAGCCTGATAAGGTATTTTTGTTGATGAGTTGAAACTGGTTAATGGCAAGCTGAGTGTCCCTCTAGCTAGAAGAGATTAGGATTGGTACCTTCAGGGTGCTTAGTACCTCTGATATTTTGCAGAAATCGTGGTGAGTCCAAGATGTTCAATTGTTTTGTGTAGAATTAAAACCAGTACACTGGTAAGAAAGGAAGGGAAGGTTCATGTGGAAGCATAATTCAGGTGATGAAAAAAATGCCCATGCAATTGATGCTGTCCATGTAGTGAGATCAGTGATTTTGCCATAGTATTTGTGCCCTCAGTGTTTAAGAGAACACTGATATATGTACTCATCTAAAACCTTTTATGCATCATTCCTCACATCTTTATTCTTTGATTAGAATTCTGATAGAGCTTTCTTTGACATGAAAGTCCCTTGTATTTTGAAACAAAAAAGCTGGAGAAACCAGTGGCTTGGTAAAATGCTGTCAATGGGGCATTTCATTTTTAAAACCCACATTTATGAAAACAGGGTTTCTGTGGTTCTCTGATATGGTTGCATCATACTTTGCTGGATATTTGTAGAAAATGTTGAAATTAACTTGAGACTTCCTGTTTCATGAGCAAAATGTACATAATTAGAACACTTTAAGACAAAAGCATTTACTGTAGTTCTAGATGTGAGTTACTGGCACGTGTCAAGTGAGAAGTGCACTGGTAAAGGCTTAGGTTTGCTAAAGTTGCACTGTTCCTCTCATACTTCTGGGTTTTTTCCTTAATTTCTTTGCATGTAGCTTTCTTAAATCATTTCACAGATTGCTGTTGCTACTTTATGGGCTACTAGGCACCACAAATTCTCAAGCACCACTCAAGGCTCCTTCTCTGCTTAATGGAGCCAGAAAAGCTCTTCTCAGTTTTCCCTGCCTATCCCAAACACCTACCACTGCGTGGACTGGATTTCCTTCCAGAGGTGCATTTCCTTCTGTGCGTTTTAAAGGGAGCCCAGACAGCTCTGTGAGACAGCTAAAGCTGGAAAAAATTAATCTCACCCTGAGTGGGGAGATGAAAGGCTTCTATTTGCTCAAGCTGTTATGTTCTAAATGTGGTGGAGAGCTGGCAAGTACTGATTGAAGAAAATGTATTAGTCTCCAGGAAGAGAGACAGCCCCAGCCTGAAAGCTGATGTCTTCTGAGTAGCAAGCAAGCAAGCATCTCCACATTTTTATCTTCCCAAAGCTGACCTTTCCCTGTCTTTTATCTAATCTGGTGCCTGTGATCTTGCTAATGCAGCTGCTGTGGCAGACAGCAGTTACTCACATGCACAGTCACGAGGTGGACAAGGAGCATGGTGCTCACACACCAGTTTATACCTCTGTGTATCCATTGTCAGCCTTCAGACCAGGATCCAAGTAAACTTGTCACAAGAGAAGGCTTTTTCTGTGCAAACTGCTGTTTCCTACAAGCTGTACAGTGGACGAGTACAGGTGGCTGCTGTGATGGCTTGGAACAGCACTCTGCTACTCTCACACTGTTCAAAACTGGATGATCTCTTTTCTTCCCTAGCTACATGAGCAGATCCCAGGACTTCTAAGGGTGAAGACTGGAGAGTCATTTACATGGTTTATCACCACCAGAAAGGAGGGTTCTTGTTGTCCATGCTGGTTCTTTGGCTGTGAATGCTCAGGTCAGATCCCTCTTTGGGCCATGTTATTGTCTTGGTGGGAAAACAGCCTGAGGAGTTCAGAGGACTTTCAAGAGAGTCTGACAATTGACAGAGGCTGGCAGAGAAGGAGAAGAAACCTGTTTTGGATGGTCATGGGGGTCAGATTGCTCAGGTTATGCCCAGCCATTCTGAAGTGCACTTAAGGTAGCTTGGGGATGATTAAGGAAGGATCCTCAGTGTCAGGCATCCTTTTTGCTTCCAAGTATGAGTTAATAATGTACCATATATATGCTTTTAAGACCTTTTCCAGCAGATTGTTTTCTTGGTTTGGTTTGAGGGGTTCTTTTTAGGGGAAAATGCTAAGTGTTTATAGTCCTTTTTCCCTTATAAAATGAACTCTGTTTCTAAAACTGATTTACATCTTCCTCAGCAAGACTAGAAATTCAAACAGAGCAGACATTTGGCAAAAAATCTGGACTCAGAATTAAGATTTAGAAGTGAAACTTAGCTACAAATGTGAAAAGAGGGAAGCTCATTGGGCTGGGCTAAATACAAACCAGTAGGCAAAAAAAGAAAGGAAACTTCGTCTTCATATTCTCTTAACTGAGATTATTAGTAACAGAGGCAGTAACTTCTTTACCATTATTATATTGAATATCTCTTTAATTAGAAGAAGCTATTAATAGTTGATGAATCCTCAGCCATACAGATGTCCCGGGATCTGCAGAATGAGAAACATCTTTCCCACAAGCAAGCTGTAATGCAACACACATTGCACAGCTTCAAATGCTGCCATCAACTTTGGATTTAGCCCACTGCATCCTATTATTAAAACCTTGTTGTCTGTGCACCAGCATTTTGGGGCAAACAGAAGGCAGCTTGTCTTTGGAGCCCCAGGCGTGGCCTGGGTGTGCCAGAGCACCGTCCGGCCATTGGCAGCTCAGGGGCTCTGCCTGCCCTGCTGCCAGATGTGCAGAGACCCACCCAGGCCTGAGCTGAAGTCATTGCAGAGCTCTGGGTAAATCTGGGGGTCTCAGGCAAAAATACAACTGGCTGCTGACTGAGAAGTGTTTATTTCTGTGTTCTCTGGGTGTGTTTCTTCCCTTGTGTCCCATGTTGCTTTATTCTGGTGAGTTTGGCAGTGGCATTTGCATTGTGGGTGATTATATTTATATGAAGATATTCTTCTATTCAGCTTTGACATAATGTGGAAGGAGGGGGAAACCACTTTCATCAGTGAAATCAGAGGAGAGAAAATGTCAGATTGGTAGAGAAGAAATAGCACCCAGTTCTTTAGGTTCCATAGAAAGGTGCTTTCAAAGCCACTTCAGCCAGCAGGTACTGACAATGCAAATGACAGCTATATTTTTAAAATCAGGTCAAAGGCAGTTCAGTAAAAGTACTGCCTCTGTTTATAAAACAGCTTTTTGCCTGTGATGTAAAACATCATTTCTTGCTGCTGCCTGGGAGGTGATCACCTCCATCCCAGTGGAGTTAACTTCATATAGGTTTAGAGAGAGATACCCCAAGTATATGAGGGTAAAGGATGGGGGGAGGAGGAGATCCCCAGAAACACAACTCATGGTCACTTGCTTTTTCCAAGAATTTGAGGGATAACAAACACTTCTAACCCAGAGTTTCCAGTCCTCTGATGTACTTCTGTGTAACTGAGGCAACTTTCACAATTAGGAAAGATTTGCTGCTAATTTCCTGTACATCTGCTGTGCTCTCAGAAGCAGCATCTCTCTGACTGCAGATGAGAATCAAGCTGCCACTTTCTGCTCTTGGGCAGTACCATGGTTTAACCCATCCAGCAAGTAAGTGCCATGCAGCCACGTGTTCATTCCCTGTCTCCCCACCAGTGGGGAGGAAAACTGAAAAAAAAAAGTACAACTTGTAAAATAAAAACAGTTTAATAATTAAAATAAAATAAATATGACAATAAAAGTGGTAATAATTTTAATAAAAAAGAGAGAGAGGAGAGGAGCAAGTGATGCACAATACAGTTGTTCACCACCTGCTAACTGATGCCTAGCCTGTCCCAAGCAGCCATCATGGCCAGTTCTCCCCAGTTTGTGTACAGGACACAGCCTTCTGTGGTGTGGCATATTCCTTTGTGCAGTTTGTGTCAGCTGTCCAGGCTCCCAGCAGTGTACCTGCTCACTGGCAGCATGGGAGGGCCAGAAGTCCTTGATTTTGGGTAAGCTCTACTCAGCAACAGCCTTGGGTGTGTTACCAACATAAATTCAAAACAGGTACTGTGCCAGCTGCTAAGAAGAAAATTATCTCTCTCCCAGTGGAAACCAGGACAGGCACTCAAGGGCAAGCAGCAGCAGGCTGGGGCTGTCCCAGTAGGGAGCAGAGAGGAGCACCGTGAGTTTGGCTCCCACTGGGTTTGATCTGAATTTAATTTAGACTCACTTTATTCTCTCCTGTCATTAGCCTTGCTTTCAATTTGTTTGTTTACCCCTCCCAGTAAATATAGTTCCATTAAGTTGGCAACAATCAGAGATCTATTGATGGATCAGGAAAGGGAGAAAGTTGCAATGACTGTGAGATGTAAGCTGCAGTCGTCATTTTTTTCCCTCAAACCAGATCTGAATCCAGTACCTGATATCCTGCCTGCAAAGGACACATGCTCTCTTTGCAGGTACTAAAACATGTTTTAAGATAAATCCCAGGTGTTCAACTCAAGAATGCATCTATGTGTGCTCAGTTTTCAGGCTAATGAACAGTTGGATCCTATTGTGCCAAATGATGGACCAGGTCCACACTTTTTAGAATAATTAACAGCTTCTCTAAAATGAAGTTTTGTAGTCCAGTAGTATTTTTAGCCAAAGCTTTAAATGTATATTCACCTGTGCAGCAGTAATATATATAATTTTTCTTTGCATGGGAACCTGTTTGGATCCACTTAATAAAAGTTTCCATTCGGATTGAATCCTGCATCTTGTGTCCAAATTTTGGCTGTCTCAGCTTCTTCAGCTGAGCTGTCCAAGATGCTGAGTCTGCTGCATTGACAACTGCAGGTGATCTGCTTCTTGGCTTGCAGCTGTCTTACACAGTGTGGAGCTTGAATGGGAGATTTAAATTCTTTCTGTTGCTCACAGAAGGCAAGCAGACAGTAATTTCAGATCAGGGCTGAGTCTTGTGCCATATGTATTGTAGGATTGAATACACTGTGATCAAATTAATTGTCTTGATTTAAAAAAGATTGAAGTCTTGACTCTACTTAACAGTTGTTTCTGGTTAGGGTTTTAAAGTGCTTTTGAATTCCCAGTTGCCTGCATGTGTGGGCATTTTTGCTCTGTAAGAAAGGATCCTTTCTCCTGCTTTGAAATGAAATTTTTCTGCCAGAAGAGCATTCAGTCACAGGCTGTGTGACCTTTCCTGGGCTCTTGTAGCTATTCTGAATGTTTCTCATGTGTGTTTAACCCTGATTGCTCTCAACATCCTTGTCATACCCTTTCTCCTTGAGAGGTCTGCAAGTTAGCAAGACAGGGAGAAGGTGAGGTAGAAGCATGATCTTGACAGACTTCCAGATTTGAGCCCAGGTCCTTATGGATCTTGGAAATGCTGCTTAGAGGAGCCCTCTGGTCCCGCCTCGTGTGTGTAGGCAGGCTGCTGCTGGCAGTGAGTGAGCTGGCTGTGGCATTGTCAAGTGGGCTCTGAAGAGCTCTCAGGATGGAGATCTCGCCACAAAGCGAGATCAAAGTGTTCTGGTACTTTACTGTCCTTTGAAGTCAGCTGGAAGAGAAAGCAGAGGACAGCTGTATTAGCAAATGGATTTGGAACTGCAGTGTTATGTTGATCCAGCATTTGCAGAAAGCCTGGCATAAATTTCTTTTTAGCAATCCAGCTCCTGTTCCATGGGAATGTGATCTGAAGAGATGACGCTCCACTCTCAGGAGTGTGCCCATGAAACTGCCCTGTTCTGTGCACTGGCTGGCTCTGTGCTTGTGTGGCTGGGCTGCAGCAGGCAGAACAGCAGAAAAAAGGTATTTGCTGATAGGGGCATTCCCCACTGCATCTGGGGTTGTGTGTGCTTTTTGGGGCAGTCTCCAGCTGAGCAGTAATTCTGGGAATCCAGGATTTGTCTTCTGTAGAAGACCTGAGGTCTTGCTGACAGATATAGAAACTTTGGGTTAATGTTTTGTGAGAGAAGCAAAGAATCTGGATTATATCCTTTTTGGTTTTACTGGACTGCATTCACATGCCCTACCTAAATTACATGTTTTTGCAATTACATATTGCAGTTGCAAAACTAATAGCCTGCAGATGCTATGCAAAAGCAGAGCTGTGCTGCAGTGAATTATAGAAGGAGGGGTATTTCTTTTTATGGGTAGTAGTAATAAAACAATTAGTGCCTTTTGAGTCTTACAACTTTGTAAAATCTGCAAAGATAGTTGACAGACTCAGCTGGGAGTTACACATAAACTGCATTTCTGTGCTTCTATAGTCCCCGGGAAGGACAGAAAATGGCAGAGAAACATAATTTTCAAATAATTTGAAGCAAATGTTTTAAATTTTATGATGCTGATTAGATTGAGAGAGCCTTTAGAAGAAAATCTGATTCTTATCAAAAATAATGGAGAAACTTTTCCATCAGTACAAGCTGGGATCTTTTTTCCTTCACAGAGACACAGAACTAAGTCAGCCAGACATACCTTTTCCAGTTTGTTTTGAAACTCAGCTACTTTCCACAAATAATACACACACAAATTATCAAAGCATTTTCAGGTCCTTTAGAACCTTCCTATATGATTTTAACCAAAACTGTTTATTTAAACATAAAATTCTGTCCCTCACATCCTCTTACTTCGCGTTTAGGAATTTTTTTTTAATCTGCTGCCAAACCAATATTACATCATAGCAAATGCATGCATTGTTCTTCACTTTTGGGCCTGCAGAGCAGTTCTGCAGACAAGTTTAATTGGCAGGATTTCTGTCCAGTCTCTATCCTGTGCCCTCCATGTTCACACAGGCGTTTTCCTTCCTATTCAAGTCAAAAAAGACTAAACTACAAGAAAAAGTACATTTATGATAGAAATAAAGTCCAAATGGGGTTCCTTCACCTCATTCTCCCTTGCAATTGTATTGGCCTTGCTGTGCTTCATTCAAGCTTCTCAAACTGGGATTTCCTGGGGCATTCCCTATCCACAGGGCAAGAATGATGGTGTTTAGTGCCTCCTATTTAGGATGTTTTGCAAGTCAAAAATGATGCTGAAATAGCTTGGATAGAAATGAGGTGGGTTCATCTTAGATAATGCCAGGACAAGAGATTTGCACAGGAAAGGGAAGCTTGACAGAAGCTGGTAATTTTGCAGCTCTAGTGTCACTTGAACAGGATGAAGATAGATGTTCCTGTTGGACAGAGGATTAATGAACCTGTCTCTGGAACTGTGCTCATGGTGCTTCTCAGAGGTGGGGTCTATGGATACCTGATTATCAGCATATTTCAGGGTTATTTTAAGGCATAGTTCCTCCTCTTCAGCCTTGTATGTTGAACAAAGGGATTATAAAGCCTGAAAACAGAAAAACTGAATAGTGTATCAGTATTTTTCACCTATGATCCCGGCTCTACAGCTGCCTTTTGTGCACCTCCACAATGCTTTGCACATTTGTGAACTGCAAAGGACACAGTTCCCCACAGCTCTCTGTCACCCTCAGTAGTCTCCATAACCTTTTTAATTCTTAATCCAGGGAGAACCTTTGCTGCTGGTTCTCCTTTCCACCGAGACAATGCTCCAAAGCTGAGCCCTGCTCGTGGACAAGCAGCAGTACTGCCTTTGAAGGGACCTTTGAAGAAAGCTTGTAACAGAGTGAATTTCTCTGGGATTTTCACAAGGCTCTCTGACTAAGAGCAAGGTGCTTTCCAGTAGTTTGGGTTTGGAGCCCAGGCCATATCACATCTGGCAGTAGCACAATTTACAATAAAAGGCACTGAAGACTTCTTCATTAAAAGGTCTCTCAATGTGGGAACTAAACTAAAAGGATAGCAACTCCTTCTTCTCCAGGGACAGTCACTAGAAACTGTTCCCAAGTGCAGTTAGGTTTTATTTATGAAAATTTATCTTACACTGCAGGACATTTTACTTACTGTGGGATCGAGCTATTTCTGGTAAAATACTTTAATAAAAATCATATCACTTAATTCCATCACTGTGTGCAAAGTGTAGGCTGTAAAAACCACCTGTACACAGAAACACAAGGATTGGAACAGCACTGGGGTGAAAAGGAGCAATTTTGGCAAAAATGTAAGCAGAAAAAGAATCTCTATTCTCACCACTTTTTGAAGATTTCTTGTTCTGGGACAATCTTATCCCTATCCCTCAAAATGGGTTTAAAACCTAGAAAAGTGCTTAGACTCTGATTAGGGGTGGAATTCTCATTTACAAACTCTCTTCTTTAAGTGTGCTGCACACTCAAACCGTGTTCATATGTGCTGGCTAACATCAAGGTTAATATAGGTAGAACTGGTGCGCTTTCAAATTAAGTTAAATGGTTGTCATAGTTTGGCCCAAATGCCAGGCACCACGAGAGCCCCTCCCTCAGCCTCCCCTGTCACAGCTGGGCAGAGGAGGGAGAAGGGAAAAAACTAATGGATGATTCATGAGTGAGATAAGGACCAGGAGAAACACTTCAAGGGCAAAGCAGGCTCAACCTAAGTTGTAAAAGTGAATTTATTACTGACACAATCAGAGGAGGATAATGAGAAGTAAAATGAGCCCTTCAAACACCATCTTCCCCCCCAGCCCCTCCCTCCTTCCCACCGACAGCACAGGCAGACGGGGCAGGGGGGTTTGGTCAGTCCATCACTGAGATTTTCTCCCACTGCTCTGGGAGAGGAGTCCATCCCCTGTGAGGCCGTGGGGTCCCTCCCACGGGAGACACTTCTGTGGGAACTTCTCCAGTGTGGGGCCACGCTCACGAGCTGCAGCCAAACCGCACCTGCAGGTTCGTGAACTCCCGCAAGGGCACACAGTCCTCCCAAAACTGGTGCGGCGTGGGGCTCTCCTTCCACGGGGTGCAGTCCTCCAAGGACAGGCTGCTCCAGCCTGGGAGCAGGGCCCTCTCTCTGCTCTGGGTCTGCCACTGGATCACAGC
>VZRX01001472.1:20109-57496 GCA_013398075.1 Notiomystis cincta
CTAGAAGCCAAAGTGAAAAAACCCTGACTTTGTTTTGATTTCCTTCTCCAATCTGCCATCACAGAGGTGTTACCAACCTCTCTCACTGGCCCAGTCCTGGCCAGCAGTATGCCCATCCCCATGCCCATCCCCATGTCCATCCCCATGTCCATCTCCAGAGCCATCAGCCTTGGGCTCTGCTAGACATGGTGGAAGCTTCCAGCAGCTTCTCACAGGAGCCATCTCTGTGGCCCCCCTGCTACCAGAAACCAGGCCAGGGCAAACCAACACAATGGTATTGTTAAACTCAAAGTGGTAAAGCTGCTCTCAGGGTGGGCTGTTGAGAGCTGGTGCAGAGGGCACCTTACGAAATTTTGTTGTGGGTTTTCTGTGGATTCCTTGCAGTCGTTATCCCAACTTTCACCTGCTCCCATACTCTTCATGTCATGGAATCCCTGTAAGGATCCATGATGAGGTGAGTAAATCTCCTTGGATTCTAAAGTCTACCTTTAAAAGAAACCTCAGAAATAAACCAAACAAAAAACCTCAACATATCAACTTTAAAAACAAGTCAGCTTTACAAAGTTCATGGTATGATGAGCAAGAATGGTGGCTATGAGTCACAGTTTGTGTAGAGGTTTTAGTTGGTTTCCTCTCTTTTTTTTTCTGTTTTTAAAACATGCTTTTCAGATACAAGGGCCAGAAATGTTTCAGAGGCACCCTCCCCTCTGCATTTCTGCCCTGTTTAACCTCCACTGACAGCCAAGGCAGTGTGTTCAGAAGCTTCTGGCATTTTCAGATGGACTGGTGCTGCACCCACTGTGGTGTAACCTCAGGGCACCACATGGTTGCCATCCCCCAAATGAATCAATAATGAAATTATACAGCCATTTCCTCTACAAATTTGTAAACTTTCATACACGTCCTTTTTGAACTGGCAGACGAAACCAGGAGTGCCAAGACCTGACTCCTGTTTACATCCTGATCTGTGCTCTGTGCTTTGCAGTGTTGGGCACTGCTGAGGTGGAGGAGAATCAGCCCCTTGGCTCTGAATGCACATTGGTGAGTTCTCTTCCCTGGGGAGCAGCCTCCTTTTGTATTTGGAGAGCTGCTACAGTCCAGCCCTGGACTCCTGAGAATGGAGTTCTCAGGTACCATTTCCTGATCAGGAGTTGTGTGCCAAAGGCTGGGATGCTGCTCAGGGGGCTGTATGGGAGAATAGGACAGACACATCACATCTCTGGCAACAGCAGAAAGCCTGAAACAATGATCCTGAAATTTTTTAAGAGTGTGAAATCTGTGGTATGTGNCCATTTCCTGACCAGGAGTTGTGTGCCAAAGGCTGGGATGCTGCTCAGGGGGCTGTATGGGAGAATAGGACAGACACATCACATCTCTGGCAACAGCAGAAAGCCTGAAACAATGATCCTGAAATTTTTTAAGAGTGTGAAATCTGTGGTATGTGGGGGAAAAAAACCTGACTCATGGGCTCTGTCAGCCCAGGGGTTTAAGGAGTCTAGCTCCTTGGAGTGTTTGTACTCTGCATCAGTCTCTGACGTAGCATGCAGTGTTTTGGGCCTGGGAGAACACATTTTTGTTGCAGGTTCTCTGCATTGTCAAAAGTAAAGAAAGTCCACTGTCACATCATTGACTGGAAATCCCTGAAGATTTTCAGAAAAAATAGGTTTGAAAGACAACACTTGGATTTGCTGCACAGTTTTTGTATGATAAAAAAAGCACTTTTTTCTATCTGCTTCATCTTGAGATCACTAGGTGTGGTCAGATAGTGAACTGATAAGCTTTTACGCTGTCAGGAGGTCTTGAACACTGCCAGAAGTAGTGCCATTAAAGAAAAATAGTCCCTCCGTGGGATGTGGGGAGCTCCTCAGGGTCAGCAGTGGCCGCAGTGTGGTCCTGGAATCACAGCAGGAAGATTCAGGCTGAAGGAGGTTGAGGCACACAGTTCCCTGGGAGACTTCTTAGTCATAAACAGAGATGAAAACATGCCCAGCTCCAGAGTTTGTTTGCTGTAAGAAGCCCTGGGAAGCTGCTGGACAGAGTGCCCTTTGGCATGCCTGGCTCCGTTCACCCCCTCTGCTCTGGCAACTGCCTTTATTGGTTGCAATATTCTAGCACAGAGCTGGTCTCCAAGGCAATGGTAAAGATCAAATCTCCTCATCAAGGCAAATTACCAGAACAGCATGTTAAAGTTTTCCTTTGGTATTTTAATCCAGTCTCCTCTGAGCTTTTATTGCTGTAAAGCAACAAATGTCACTTGTTTTTGCAAAAGGTTATCCTTGGTTTGTCAGAGATGGGTCTCTTAACGAAGAGCAGGGCTCGTCGGGACATCTTGAGGAAGTCTTTGTGGGAAGTGGGGTGGGGGCTGTGTCCTGGAGCCTCAGTGCCCCTCAGATCACGTCTGTGCTTCGCAGGGTACACGCTCCAAACCACTGGGAAGGGTCAGAGGCTTGGCCACCCTGCAGCACACTAGCAGCAGTGTTCACACAGGCACATGTGCTAAGTGTGCTCTAACAAAGCACATCTAAATCAGATGTCGTTAATTAAGACCTCAGAAAAGCCTTTTGAAAAATACTTATCCATATCCATCCATACATAAGCACAACAGCTAAGAAGGTAAGAAAACTCTGGGGGAATTGATTTGACAGATAGTAAGTAACCTCTGGGACAGGAGGGAAGACAGCTCCTGCTGAGAGTGCAGAGCCTGGCAGGGCTGGAAATCTGCTCCTTTGTGTCCCATGTCACGCGGGCGTCCCTCAGATGCGTGCACCTCTCCTCCAAACAGGCCCTGTGATATTCTCCTCCATCATGGGCATACTGTGAGGATTAATTCCTATGTGTTTCTGTCACACAATGGAGCAGGAATGGAGGACTGCTCCCTGGGAGGTGCTGTGGCTGATGGGATATGCATTGCAAAAGCCAAAACAAGCAATATTGCCAGTTGTATTAATTTAAAAGCCAAGAGTACAGCTTAGAAGTGATGACAGTTTAAGAAACAAAATAAAATCAAAAAGACCCATGACTAGCATTTTTTCCCATGTGTTTAATGAAAACTCATGGTATGCAGTGATGATGTTTTGTTTGTGTCGTTAAACTAAGAGAGTTAAAACAAATTTCGTAATGAAAAAATGAAAATGAAAGATAAAATGTCTGCATATTTCCATGCTTCTAGGTAGGAGAGACTTTGGGTACCAGACCACATCGTGAGACTGAGGTTGAAGCTGCAAGAGCAGCAGGACTTCTGGAATATTCTAGCACAGTGGAACAGGATTTCCATTGCCATTTGGCTCTAGGGATTAGAAATACATGAGGCTCTAAAGCTTTATCCCTGCCAGAGACCTGATAACACTGATCTGATATGCAAGAACCCTCAGAGTCTTTATTGCAGTTCCATGTGTTGTTGAGACTTACTAAATTAGGGTAACGTATTGGTGGCTGGATTTTTAGCATCTGTGTCTATATTTATCTATCTGTCCATTTCATCTGGCTTCAGTGTCACAGAACAGCAGAGATGATCAAAAGTAAAATGAGTATGCTGAAGCAAGGGTCTTATTTGAAATATTCTTTCCAGGCTGATATTTTTCCAGTCATTCTGCCAGCAGTCTCAGATCTGCTTCGTCTGTTTAAGCTGTCGTCTAAGTGCAGCTCTTGGTCCCAGCCAAAGCCATCTGTTGTTGGGTAGTGGTTCTGATTTATTCTGCCTCTGGTTGACACTCATGCTCCTGAGCCAGATGCTGACTTGCAAAATTTGCTTTTATTCATTTTCAGTTTTGTACCATGTGTTAATATCACAAAGAATATTTTAATTTAGGGGGGTTTTTTTGCCTACTGTTTAAAATCAGGGATGAATGATAGTGTCACAGCCCCCTCTGGGATGTAATTCAGCATCCTTCAGAACAGCACAGGACATTTTAGAAACTCATTCAAACAGTGCTTCTAAATGTCTAATATCTTCCAAATCACTAATCTGTACACTCATTTTTGTGGCATAAAATTAATTATGTATTGCTTTCAAATAAAGGGTTTGGACTATCTGAAGACTTCTGGGCTTGAGAATGTTGTGGGTGGCTAACTGTGGTCAAAATATCAGATATTCTGCAGCATACCCTTTGACTTCAGTGTAGAATGAGGGTAGTTAGGTAAGTTTGCAAGTTTGCACTGATTGTCACAGTGCATATGAAAGGTAAAAATGATTAGAGATGGATAAATTTTACCAATTCCAGATTTATAAAATGTCCCTTTGTAGATGGGCAGCTTCCAGTCATCAAATCATGACAGGGGCATTGTTAAAAATGTAATTTAATGGACATCTTATCTTTGGCCCATTCCTTTGGGAACGTTGGATTTCAAGAACAGTTTTCATGTAAGCTTCATTGTCTTAGTGAATGTTGTCTTAATCTTAGGCGGTTCAGAAGTAAAATGAGAATTACATGTGTGATCTGAGAATTACACCAGAGTGGTTTTATAATTTTGGTACCAAGATGTTTTTTGCAGACATTTATTTAAGTAATGTTTTCTTCTCATGGTCAGTCATTTGATGTTTAGGGGGAGGGGATTTTTTGATGGGAAAAAAGAGAAAGAGTGATATTTCTGCAATGTATATACAGAATATCTTGATAGATTTAACACCTAGCTTTGTGTGTAACTCAGCTCCCTGAATCTTACATATAGCAGTGTGGTGTTTATATTTTAAAATGGCAAAATTACAGTTATCCTGACATTAATAAATTAATGTGTCCTGAAGGAAGTCTAATTCAAGATAACCTTGCCCAAAAGTATGAGATGTTTGTATGGGAAAAGCATGGGAAAGCATGAAAGGAGAGAATCAGACTTGCTTAATAATATGGGAGATGCCTGGACCAGAGCTTTTAAGTTCCATTGATAAGGAAAGAACCATGTTTTTCCAGGCTGCAAGTTGAGCAGCTCAAGTTCAGCAACAGCAGAAGAGCCCTGAAGAAAGGCAAAAGAACCCTGAAGTGTTTTCCCCTGCAGGCCAGGTCCATACCCAGAGCGTTCCCTGCAAGGTGCAGCTTCCTCTGTCAGAGCCAGAGTAGTCAGTTGGAGCACTGCTGCCTTAGAGCACACCCAGGAGGGATGAGACTCTACACTAAAGCACAGCTTTACCAGCCAACTTCCCTGGAAGGTTTCAGCAGCAGAGCCGGTGTTTCTCACCACATCCCAACTCTGAGCAGTTCCGTCCTGCTGCACCATGGCATGTGCCAGAGAGCCTGACAGAGGCAGCAGGATGACTTATATACAAAGGGAACAGCTCTGCAAGAAAAAGCTTCACTTCAGCAAGGTCCTTCAGCACATGGTTAAATATCACTGAAGTCCAGTTAAATTACTTTAATCATATACAGAAGCGCTCTGTTGAATGCGGGCTTAATAGTAGTTTCCATCTCTTTCCACATGATCAAGGCTTCTTCATATTCTGCTGCATGCAATAGGGATTTCTTCTTGGTTATACAGCATGAGCAATTGCTGTGACTTTTGGAAGACTCCCTCAACAATATGAATTTTCTGAGCTGTTGTAAACAGTTCAGTGTGCAGTGCCAGTAAGAGAGAATGGAAAGGCATTTTCCCAGCTCTCTGCTTTGAGAGTAGATTTAACACATCCTTCCTGCTGTTTTCCAGGACCACCTGTTACTGCCAGCCACCACACATAACAAGACCAGGAGACCAAAGATGTCTATAGTGCTTCCAGCTGTAAACATCAATGGTAAGTGCAAAAGAAGAAAGGGAACGATAAGAGAACAATTTCAAAGAGACGTGCCTGACTCGAAAAGCAAACTTAGGCCAAATGTCTGTCATTATAGCTTTGCAAAAGAAGTCAAACTGGGGTTTAGTTGTCAGGGTTCCCCCTTGGAGCTGGAGTACTGGCAAATCAGCCGTGCCTGGTCACCCAGGCTATGAGGAGAGGTGAGGGACTTGGCCAGCATTCTGGCTCCTTCAAGGACAGGGAGGGTGCCATCCAGCCCTGGTGATTCGTCCCCAGCTCATTAAGAGTTACATGAATGGGATTTAACTTGATGGCTCACAGGGCCTGTGGAGACTGTCCTCATCTCCTCGTTTGGGTTCCTCCTACGCCTGCTTAGCAGGGAAAATTCCTTGGCCCTGCTGGTTTGTTGAGATGCTGACTGCCTTCCACGGCCTTCATCAGCTGTTTACCACGCTGTTACACAACACTCAGTGTGAGTGGGACCTCTCAGCACTGCATGGTCAGGATTAATAATCATCACGTTGCCGTGCTGCAGGACAGCAGAGAAACCAGCTTTGCGCTGGGGCACAGGCTTATTAGTGCACAGAAATGTTCTGTGCATTGCAGTCCCACATGAGAGACAGGACATGACTTGCACAAATACATGGTGGATTCAGATGGTGAGGAATTGCCAAGTTAGAACATGTGTGGGGCACAGGGTCATTGCCACACTCATCAAACGCATTGAGAACCCTGGAAAAGTGTGAACTTTACTTTCTGAACGACTGTGAACATAATACTTTTTTAAAACATCTGTGTTTTACAGTACATGTGAATCATAAACTCAAATGTTATTGTTAAATCCCAGCATGCCAAAAACATTATCTGATGATGCGAATTTCCATCAACTCAGAAAAAAAGAATCAGTTCAGGCTTTCGGCATTTTGATAATTGCACTTTCCCATGCAGTACAGCCGAGTGTGATACTCTGTACAGCTGTCCTAGGGGAATTTTTATTAGACATATCAGAATTATTTTTGGCATTTATCTGCCTGAAACTCCCTTTTTATATCTATTACAAAAATCCTTTTCTGGCTGACCTGAATTATCACATGCAAGTGGGCACTTTATCACTTGAAGTGCAAACACTGTTTCTAAACTATAAATTATTTCTTCTTAACATTTTACTGAGTCCTGCTTTTACTTGGAATAACTTTTCATTTATTGGAGTAAATATAATTTGGAAAATATGCATCAGAATCCAGTGACAAATCTTATCCATTAATAATGAAACATTGTGAAATTGTATTTTCTTCAGCTCTTTGGGATTTTTCTTTTTCGGGAACATCAGCATAATCCAGGAAATAAAAATAATGTCCAGGGATTTGGGCAGAGATATCCAGACAGATTAGACACAAGAAAAGCAATAAGTAAACAATGGCATCAAACACGGATTTCTCTGTGACACCCAGCCAGGTGTTAGGACAAAAGTTACAAGACACACAAGAGCCAGTAGGTAACTTGGCTTGATTTTTAATTTGACTATTGATAACCTGGTGGAAATGATTCCCTAAAATGTTCTGCCTGGAGAACAACCCATTTCTCTCCTTTGAGACCATTGCTTCTTCACCCTATTCTGCCACTGTAGGGACTGGAGACATCTTGCACAAGCATCTGAAAGCTTTCCTCCCACATGTCTGCTGTTCTTTTAAGCCCACCTTAATTCTTTGTGCACCTGCAGAGAGTTGGCTGCTGGAAAAGGACGAGTCTCCTTTGGAGAAATTGGCAAAACTTTCAGTGAAAGAACTTGTCCCTTCTTTCCTTGTGCCTCAGCCAGTTCTCTGTGCAAGAAAGGAAACCTTTTCTACTGCCACTTCCTTGCCCTTCCTCTTTACTGCCACAGCCCTGGGAGAGGATATGACAGGAATGCAAGTGAAGGAGTCTTTGTTTTGAAACTTCTTCAGAACTTCATCACTTTCTTCTGCAGGGTCTTTTTCTGTGTACTAAACTTTACCCATGACACTTTCCAAAGATGAAAACACTACTGGGCAGTTGAGAACCAACCCTTTGAAGTACTTGGACAGTCTTTTCCCAGCAGGATAGTCACCCTTTTCTGATCACACTTTGATTGTTCTGGTGCCTTCTGAGGTCCACTAGAGATTGCCTTTAGCTGGCTTGAGCCGTTAGCACCACTGGCTGCCGGGACAGAGAGCAGGTATGGACAATGAGCACGAAGTAGAATGAGTTGTCCACTGCTGTCCTACATGGCTCTGCATGGTGGTTCCTGACATGGTTCTGCAAGATTGATCTGGCAGTTTCCACCAGTGTACAAAGCAGAGTCAAGGTTACAGCCTGAAGAGTTTTTCTGGGAGCAAAGTGGCAGTCCTTGTGCTGTGAAGGAGTGGCAAATGTCAACAGATGATCTTGTAATTGATGTGTGCATGCACATGTGTGTAGTCAGTAAGATGGAAGTTTAAAAGAATGTCTTGCACAAGGCAATAGCAGTATGTTACTAATTTTCAAGATTAAAACTTGCTTTCAAGTATTCAGTTGCTCTGTACTGGAAAACAGTAAAAAACAGCCATTACCTTGTAACACTGTGCCATGTGCTCCTTCTCACAGTCAGCCTGAATCACCTATGCCCCTCAATGAGCATTAAAATAGAACCAGATTCCTTACTGTGCAGATGCACAGAAATATATTTGCCTATTTAAATATGTTAACATATGTTAAATATGTTCAAGTGTAAATTTGTTTAAGTATAGGAACTTGCTACACGTTGGTACATGTTAATCCTCTGCCCCTTGCTCCCTTTTCCTTCTTCCCCTGGGTCTTAGCCCCTTTCCAAGCTTGCTGGGCCATCCCTCAGTTCACAGTCAGTGCTCTTCTTTTCTGCCTCCCCAGATGCTCTGGCAGCCCTTGCCCCTGTCCCATGTCCCTGCTGGCTGCTGTCCTGTGGTACAGTTCCCCTTGGCCCCTGCAGCCAGCTGTGCCCAGTTTTGACCTGCCTCTGCCCAGTGTCAAAGCCCCAACATTTGTGAATTCGTGCAACCCTCACAGAAAATCTGCCTGATGGTACCTAAGCACCTCAGCACTGGTAAGCCTGGAAGGAAAAAAGCAGAACTCGGGAGTTCTAGTCCCACTCCACATGGTTTTGGAGGCACTGTTGGTGTGCCTTCCTGAGAAGTTACTCCAAGAAGAAATATCTTGCAGTTTCTCATGGGAATGAAAATGAACTGCAATCTACAGTTAAACTTGGGCTTTTGTTTTCAGGCAAGTCATGTTTGTTATGCTGGATTGCAGCTATTATTTTAGAAATCTAACTATGCACTTGAGACCAGTTAAGTCTCCAGTAGGTTTCATTCCTAAATTTGCTTTTATTGTAATTCAGAATGTTGTTGGCTCATTACACCAATTCCAAATTGACATATAGGCGGTGCCTTTCTTGAAGTTTAAGTGAAACCATCTGCCATTAGCCCTCTATTTATTTAACTACTGTAAAAAATGCTGTGGGTTACAACATCACTCTTTGGATCCAAGGAACCTATAGAGGACAGCATAGCTGAGCCACTCGTCCCAGCCCAAGCCAAGCCCTGTCTGTGTGTCTGCAGAATGCCTGCAGCTCTGCAGCCCAGCACAGCCCAGCAGGATTACTGTCTGCAGCACACACAAGTGAGGGCAGGCAGCATCAGGGCCAGTTCAACATTGGGCCCAAGAAGCCCCTTTCAGGAATGCAGTTCTCCCTGGGATTAGGTGAGGGACTCACAGCTTGCACTTGAGCTTTGTAGGAGCAGCTCTAGGTGTCTGTGCAGGTGTGAACTCACCAGGAATACTGGTGGCCTTAGCAGCACCACAAAGACCAAAAAGGCCTTTTTTCTTCTTAGGATCTCTGTGCAAAGCAGTTCCCTATATGTGAAAGTCCTTCCATCATTCACTCTCTTTAAACTGAGGGTTGGTGTCTGCACTCTAGGCCAAAACAAAAGTGAGAGACCTGATGAGAAGGCCCCTGGTGAAATCTAAGGCTCATTTTCTTGGAAGTGGCAACCGTGACAGAGAGAGTTTTGAATTTTTCACAAATATTCTGGCTAGGTCCTTAGTCTGATGTAGTGCAGTGGGGCTTGTCTTCAGGCTGCCTTGGAGATAGCTGTTTGTGTGCCTGACCCTTGATATCCTCTGTGTTTCTGGGTTCCTAAGGAGCCCTCTTCTCTTAAGGGTTGCTTTTTGTCATGAAATCCAACAGCAAAATAATCTCCCGAAGGCAGAAATGGAATGGAATGACGACTTCAGCAAAGTCCATGTGCTCTGTTGTGTTAGCCAACTTGTGATCGTGACCAGTTCCCTCAACTTTCCTTCTTGCCATCCATCATCATACTGATGTAACAGGCTTCAAAAGTGCTCTGAAATAATACACATTTCTCATTAAAAAGGTGGAAAACAAATCTAGTGGTGAGGCTTTTTGATCAAAACTGGAGTGATTTCTGCCATCAAGCAGGATGATTATTTGCATGCAGCTACAAAGAACCTCCTTTCAAATGACAGCCGTGTGCAAGCAAGTCACAGATGTCCAAGGCTGGTAGCAAAGTGTCTGTGAAAAATCTGTAAGGCAAACAGAACCCACACAGGCTGAGGAGGAAAATAAAAACAAAAGCTCTTTGGGAAGTGACAATGGTCTGTAAGTTCCCATGTCTTAGGGTTGAATAAATAAAAGTCTTCCGCTTCCTCTGCCTTTCAGGGTCAAGCAAACAAAAGATGGTGTTTTTCAGAGCAAGAAGCAGAATTCCCAGTCAGTCATTAAAGAAGGTCTAAAACAATACATATCTGACTGAGCAGCAACTGCCATTCCCTGAAGGTTACTGCTTGACATTTTGGGAAGCCTCTCTCTCACTTTGGACAGCTTCAGAACAGTTTCCAGGAGGGTGATGGCCCCTGCTATCCATAGCTATTGTCCTTCATTGTTCTCCTTGTGCCTAAAAGCCAAGTCTAGTGCCCATGGCTCCCTCTCACAGCTGCTGTCCTTGGCACCAAGCTGGAAAGCTCATGCCACTCTGCCAGGTGTAGAGGATACATCTCTTGGCTGCACAAGCATGAGCTATAGAGAGGCTTCCCTGTGTGTTCCTGCTTTTTATCTGCATTTAGCAGAAAGTACTGAGAATTCAGCACGGCCTTGCAAGTTGAAGTGTGTGAGCAGAAAGCTCTGGAAGCTGTCTATGTGGGATTGCAGCCTCAATGTGGGATGAAGGAAGGGTGACTGCTAAGGTTTTTCAGGAATCACTGAGAGTCCATCAAGTTCTCTAAACCAGGATGTAGGGAAATACATCTGACAATGTCTCCAATGCTGTCATTTCAGTTGTTTTGAAACTGCCATTCTTTTGCTTCTTGAGCTGCCAGTTGAGGAATGAAAGTAGTTTGGTGAAGTCTGACTAGGGAAGAACCAGAGCCGTGGTTAGCTCTTGGTTAGACCTCACTGCAACAGCCGATTACTGAGCCTGGGCTGAGGAAGAGGGAGAGCCTGCAGTGCCCTGTGTGCAGCCGTGGACAAGCAGCATGTTTCTCTGGTTCTCCTGTGATTAGGAGGATTTGCCAGTGTCAGAGATGTAAAGCTGTGCTGCAGAGGCTGGGATGGAAATGATGGCAGAACATAGTTTAACAAGGAATTTTAACAACAGATTTTAGTAATCCTGTAAGATACTGTTAATTCGTATTTCTGTTCTCAAAGTCATGTAGAAGTGCAGTTCATCAAAACAAAATATTCCCTCAGACTTTGCTACATTTCTTTGAATCAGAATCGATTATAGCCAAGAGTAAATCTTTAGAAGTGTTCAACAGCTTTTGTTGTCTTTGAAAGACTGCTCTCCCCAGCCATGTTTGTTAGTATGTTGTCTTTGACAGAAAGGAGGAGATTAAATTATTCAAAAAAATATGAAAGAAATCATTCAAGAATCTGTGCACAAAAGTAATGGAATTTGTGTCACTTGAGTTCATGTTTATTTATTTAGACAGGAAACGATCAAGAAATGAAATCATGAAGGCTTATTCCCTAATGACTTTTCATAACAAGCTGTTTACCTAAATTGCTAAATGAGTAATCTATTTTTATGCATTCCAAATAACAGGAAGGTTATTTCAGAGGATCCTTCAGTGCCTTTTTGCCCCTTAATTAATACAGAAAAGAGTATCTCATGGGTTTTGCTAGAGCAGGCCAAGCCCCAGCATGCCTAGTGCTCCCTGTGCAGACAGGACAGTTGCTGCAGATGGCATCTTGTGGGGTATGTGCTATTCCCCAAGGGGACAGAGAATTAGTCATAAATTAATTGGACTTCATACTTAATATTTCCAATGCCAGCATCGAGTTAGCATAGCAGATTGGTTTTTCCATGCATATGACACACCCCTATAAAATCCATAAAGCATAATTAAAAAGAAGCCCGTGACGCAGGCTGGCAGCACAGATGCAAGTGTGGAGTTGCAGAATTGTTTTGAACTGAGCATTGTAAGTGTCTCCTGGATGTTTGTTAGCCCTGGATGCTGATGCTGCCATGGACATGTGCTCTCCCAAGCTTCACAGAGAGCACTGTGCTGAGAGCTGTGCTGCAAAGCAAAGAGGGAACTTTCACCCCGATCTATGAGGTCACTGTTGCCATCCCGGCTGCCTTGTGCTATGTGCAGCATGTTGTAATTCTAGCCTCCAGCCCAGCCAGTCTGCCTTAATATATCTCCAATTGTTGTAAAATCAAGGTTATATAATTCCTCTTGGTGTGAAATTATCGGTGGCAAACACAGTTTTATGTTTGTGATACACAGGCCAATTCTGGTAGTTCTTTATTTCTGCAGTGATCTGAAGCATAATTATCCATAATGAGCTCACCCTGTAAAAACATGAAAGGCTGCAACAGAGGTAGTAGAGGAGGTTCTTATTTATGAGTTCTGTCTTGAGGACATCACTGGAGTAAGCCTAGAGACTGGTGAAAACACAGCAGTCTGAGAGGGCCTGTTTGAGTGTTTGGGTCAGTCTCTAAGGAGACTCCTGCCAGCAGGGCTGGGATGTGTTTCCCTGCTCCTCCGATCCCAGCTCTGTCCTCCAGGCTGCACTTCCCTCACCTCTACAGCCCACCTTACCCCTGGTGCTTCCTGGGCATCTTCTGGGCTTGGAAAGTATCTGAAAAACACATCCTGAGTTCCAAAAGAACGTTTTTGCTCATTCACCACTTCATTAAGTAAATCGTGTCCCTCCATCCTGCCTGGCTCTGTAGCAGCTCCAGAGGAGGAGGCTGTGCACAAACCTTCTGGGTGAACGTGGAGGAAGAAATGACTGCCAGCCTCAGCTGCCCCTCTCCGTGGGAAAGGAGGGCACCCCTGTTTCAGAGCAGGACTCGTACATTAAAGCTGTGAATATCCTGTTGCTGTGGCTGGGAGACAGAAATGTTTGCAGGCTGCGTGCAGACAGGCTCTGCAGTGGTTCCTAATTAATTGACACATGCATCAAGTCACAGAAGCTCCTGTGGAGGGCTGTGCTCACCCTACACAGACAGAAGATGGTATTCAAAATACTCTTCTACGAGCAAGAGCTGATTGCAGTATCTAAATAAATGAGGTAACTTTATGTATCCAAGTGAGACAGGTGGAAAATTCAACTCACTCTCTGGATACTGTCCAAACTGTAGAGACATTTCAACTGTAAGGGAATACAGGCTCTCACCAGCCTTCAGTCCTGAATCAGTGACACACTTTAACACCAGGATACAAGTGATACAGGGTGATAGGCAAGGTCCGTGTCAATGAAAATGGGATGCTGCCTCTTGAAAATAAAAATTAAGTCCAGTAGTTAAATTAATTTTATCAGTAAGTGCCACAGTTCAAAGGTAAGGGCTAAATAAAATAGGAAAACATTAAAGGAAAAATTAGTGGGGTTAAAATGCTGGCAAATGAAGATTGATTAAAAATTAAAAGCTCACTGCTGAAATCTTTAAAAGAACACTAAAAAATCCAATGGGCTTAAGTAGTACATTAAAGTAAATTCATAGAAGTAAGAAAATATCTTTTAAACAATAGACATTGCAGCCATATGAGGGAATGGGGGAAAAAAAGGGGATAATTTCTGGCAGCCTAAATGTCAAACCATAGGAAGTTAAGCCAGAAAAAGATACTGAGTGACAGCATGCCTGAGGCATTAAAAAAAAACCAAATATTTTTCAGAGGAAGCCTGCCAGGGAATCTGTAGTGTCTGTGGAGGATCAAGGTGTAAAGGAGCACTTAAAGTGGAAGTCAGCACTGCTGAAGGAAGGAGTAGTGTTCTTGTGCTGGTGTTAACCACTGAGGCTCTATAAATATCAGGAG
Source organism: Notiomystis cincta (assembly GCA_013398075.1). Taxonomy (NCBI): domain Eukaryota; kingdom Metazoa; phylum Chordata; class Aves; order Passeriformes; family Notiomystidae; genus Notiomystis; species Notiomystis cincta. The sequence goes on from VZRX01001472.1 coordinate 34,139, forward strand.
AATGGCAGGTGGCAAATAAGACAAACTTCTGAAAAATGGCTTCAACTGAAGTGTCAGTTTTGCACAAGTTGGCAGAAGCTGTGAGAGTCGAGTGTGTTCTGGCACGTGCAACAGAGTGGGAAGAGAGCAGAGCTGCTGCAGAGGGAACTCCTACCTTTAGTGCTCCATTGGAGGCCCCAGAGGAGAGAGAGTGAGGATAAGGGTGGTCTCTTCAGCACAGTAACATACTGAGTGTTCAGAAAACTTGGACAAAGATGGTTCCTTGAGAGTGCTGAAAAGAAGGAAGCTTGTGTGAGGCAAGAGGGAAGGCTCATTCATGGATTAGTATCTCTCTGAAAGGTGGAAACAGATGGTCTCATTTTGTAGTGAAGGGGCTGTTAGCAGTAGATTCACACACAGGTCTGTGCTGAGGAGGTGGCTCCCAGTCCCTGCTGCACTCAGAGGGAGCAGTGCCCTCGTCCTGGGACAAGCCCTCCAGCCCTGGTTCTTGAAAGAAGCCTTTCCTGAAATGCCTTTCCAGGCTACTCTCCTGTGTGCAGTTTTATGTCTTGTAAAGTGGGTATGTCTGCATCTGCAGGCAGTGTGGGAAGTTTGTTCATCCTTTTAGTGCCTCCCAAGTGGGCATGGGATGGTTCTAAGAGCATTGCCCTTCCTCTAGCTTCTTTCCTTCACTCCCAAGAGTTTTCTGTGCAGCAGAACTCCTTTGACCCTTGTCTTTGGGTTTTTGCCTCTTGTCATTAGCATTGTCCCAGCTGGTTAGATTTTAAATATGATCATCCTGCAGCAGTACTAGCCTGCCCACAACACACATAGGCACAGCCAGAGCTGGCAGAAATGTCTCAGTTTTTCCGAGAAATACTCCATCTGAGGGAGTTTTAAATGAAGTGCCTGCAAGGGTCAACACTGGTGAGTCTGATCTTCTCTTCCTGAGGTGACCATTGGCTTTCTCTCCAAAACGAGAGCAATCACACCACGCCCACCCTGGGCAGTCTCCTCTGTAGATCATGTTCCTTCTCTTAGAGGGAAGTGATGCAGGATGAAAGAAGACTGAAAAGGGAGGTGGGCAGTGCAGTGGGAAATGGTCCCTGGGAAGAGCCAACCTCCCTTCCTTCTCCCTGAGACTTCCCAGTCCAGACCAGGTGCTGGAAAGCACCAACTGGCACAGACTGGCCACTGACCTCATTGCTCACAGGTACTGCTGACCCCTTCCAAAAACCACAGAGTGGTGTAAGCTAAGGGCAGGTGATGCTCATCACCCACAGCCAGTGCCAGGCTCTCTGGTGGCTCCATTATTTACTTCAGAGGCCACAGAGAGCTTGTTTTCTCTAGTTTTCTTGCTTACCTTTCATGCCTGTGTATAGGTCCCTTGGATAACCTCTGATACCACTGCTCCAGTGAATTAGGCATGGAGAGAGACCTTGTCTCCTTGCTGTCTGCTCATGGCTTGTCAAGGTGACTGATGATGTGGATGCAGTGTTTCAGACCATGGCCCTGTTTCTGTACTCATAGAGATGCCTGGCTCACAGTCTGAGAGGTGGTAGGAGACCTGGAGATTGAAATGCCAGGATCAGTCCCAGCCTGTGCCAGGGACTGAGGACAGCTGAGTTCACAGAGGTGAGCACTCTGTTTGAAAGTACTTCCAAGTGGGAATTTGCTTTTAAAAAGAGAAGTTATTTGGGTCACACTACAACTTTCTCCCTTGCCTCAAACAATCCTGTCTAACAAGCCAATCTGTAAATGTTTTAGGAATCCTGCTGCGTGATTGCAGCGAGCGTATTTTTAGTCCCTAACACTGCTTCATTTATATACTTATTTGGTAGTGTATACCAGCCCTTCAGATGGAAATATTGTCCAGATGTGCTGGGTAGGACAGTCAAGGCTTCTCAACGGAGATGAGATGGAAGATTGCAGAAGTGAATGAGGAGAAAGGCCCCTTAGTTATGTGTGGGGACAGCTGCAGCCCTCCAGCAGTGCCAGAGTGCAGCTGGTGCCTTCAGCTCCTGAAGCTCGTGTTTTCTGAGCCCTGCTCCCCTAAACATCAGCTCTAGTTTGGGCCAGGGCAGGTTACAGTAAAAACTGTTTGGGTAATTAGGTGCTAAATCATTGTTAAAATTAAACTTTGTCATTGTCAGCCTGGCGCAGCTCGCACCAAGAGCCCAGGTGCTGCAACATGTCAGTGGCTCTTTGGAAGCTGCCCTGATTCCTGCTGCTGTGAGAGATGGGCCTGCAGAAGGGGCTCTGAGTGTAGGTTAATGCTGACACAGACTGAAAACTTATTTAGGTGGAGTTGTGGAAAGTACAGTGTGAGTAGCTGTTCAGCAAAAATGGCTTTAATAGAGTTGATGGATTTGGATCACCTTACATAGGGATGATTTGCTGGCTCCTATTTTGGCATCAATGAAACTGGTTCCATGGATAGCAAATTCACCCTCTGCTGTTGTCCACAAGGAGGGGATGATTCTCTAGCATGATGGACAAAGACAGGTAGTTAAAGGAAGGGTGGGGCAAGTGATTGCCCTCCCTGTGTCTTACCAGGAGCAAGGACATGTAGTCCAGAGCTATGTGTGCAGTGAGCACAGCAGATTCAGATACAGAGCAGATACAGGCAAATCCTGACCATTTTAAAGCCACCTACTCAGAAACCAGCCTGTAGGTAGGGTTATCTGTTCTAAAGGCAGCTGGGGCCTTAGAAAAGGGCCTGAGGACTGAGGATCTCACTGAATCATAGAGTATTGGTCCCACAGAGTATTTTTTTGGTAATCCACTGTGGTATTGCCCAGAGTAAGGTAAAATTCACAATTCTGGTAGAATAGGGCTCTCTAAATGTACCTATGGCATGAGTGCACCTTCAGAAGGCCGTAAAGCTTTTCCATGGTGTTTGAAACAGTCCAGCAAGCTCAGGTGGCCTTTCAGGGGAGCTCTGTTTCAATTTCTCTGCAGACACCAGTTTTCACAATGACCATTTGCTGCAGCAAAGCTTTTTGTGGAAGAGGTATGTAAGTAGGAAAGGATAAATTATCCAAATTACATCTTCTTTCAGACAGATGTGTCCACAGGGCCAAACAGCCCAATAATATGTGTAAAGTTGAAGTCTAGAGAGGTAGTGGACATCACCACTTGTTCTGACTAACTGCTGAATAAAAGTTTCATTGCCTGCCTTTCAAGCCCTCTGCCTGTCTTCTGCCTTTCCCTGAGAGAGATCTCCCATAGAAGTAGGTGTTCAATCTCACAGACATTTGAACAGTCAGCTGATTGATGGATGTCACTGCTGCTGAGGGAAGAAGGAGGATTTTGGTTCTGTGGCCTTTTCAGTAAGACAGTTTTGAAAATCTAGTGTTTCAAATGTGGAGACAATCTTCCATCATCCTCAGTAGTGTGCAGCAGTAATTAATGCCCTCTGCCTTACTTGGTTTTGGTTTGGACTGCAGATTTCAACTTTCATCTGTTGGATCTGGCAACATGATTGTTTGTAGGAGGAGAGCAGCACTAGGAATCAGGTTTCCCTAGACCAGGCTCGTGCTGGGAATTTGGTACAGCCTGCAAGAGCCAGCAAGGCTCTTTGGGAAAGTGCAGTCAGAGCAGCAATGCTTGGCCCAGTTACCCTTGCTATTAATTTGAAATAGTCAATCATCTGAAGCATGGCTTTTAAACCTGTTAACAAATAATTAACTGCAGTGCATGCTCTTGACCCAGCAAGGATTGCTTCTTAAGCCTGAGTCTGCACTGTGTGAGAAACTGTATGTTCTGAACTTCAAAGAGGAGCAATAAATCTATTTATAAATCCAGACACCTCTCCAGGAGATCTGTTCCTGTGTTTTCACTTATGTAATCCCACAAAACATCAGTCACAGGTAATTCAAGACAGTAAACTTTAGAAATCACTCAGTGTCAGCCGTGCTCTGGGCCGGTAGGCAGCCCTGTGTAATGCACACTGGCAGTGCTGACCTTCCAGCCAGCACTCGAGCAGCAGGCAGCAGCCTGGCACTGTCAGGCCTGCTTCACAGACACCCTGCTACCTGTGCCTCCCTGGGAGGGGTGTGTGCTTAGGCAGGGCAGTTCAGGCTGGCCTGAGCACTACTTACACACACTGACCTCTCCAGGGGTCAGCCACACGCAGCTGCTGAGCTCAGTGCTGGGCACAGCCCCTCTGAAAACCCACCCTCTGCCCCACTGGTGCCTCCCAGATGATGTTCCCCATGGGAGGGGAAGGAGAAAAAGCCTGACAAGGCCATTCTTAAATGATCTGACACAGGAATCACCAAGCAAAATCATTGGCTTGTTCTGGGGATCAGATCAGACCAGTGGAGAACCCACAACTCCAAGTTGTGCGTTTTGGGAAGGTGCTGACCACAGCTCCAGTCATGAGCAGGCACTTGCAGCTCACAGGAGGGCAGGGTCACAGAGACCAGGAGCAAATGCAAGAGTCTGTGTGCAGCAAGGCTCTGGTACCCGAGGACTTGATAGGCAGCTGCTGCTCCAGCCTTTCCTTAAAATTTCTCCATCACGGAGAGCCTCTCGTCTCCCCAAGGTACTTTCATCCAGGGCTTGTATTTCATTATCCTTAGAAACTTGGTCAAAGTTAAATATGTTTCTCTTGAAGTGGAGGTGTTGTTTCTAGTCCTGTCATTCTGCTGGCTTATCTGCAGTGATCCTCTGCAGTCCTCAAGGTTTTTCTGTAGTACTTCTGCCCAGCCCCATTTTTACTCATGTTTTCCAGCTCTGGCTGTGGTTGAAATGCATTCTGAAGATTTTGGACAGCTTCTCCCTTTTATCAAAACTGCAGTCTCATCCAATCTAGCCACTCCAAGGTGGTTGAAATCTCTCCAGTTTAGCATCTCACAGAAATCTTCTAAGTATGCTCTCTATTCCTCATCCAGATCATGAAGCAGTTTAATGGCATTGAGCTCAGGATGGAGCCATGTGGAATCATTTTTTGCAATGACAGTGAGCTAGTCTTCCCAAACAGGGGATTGTGCCAGCTGCACTCAGGCCATGTTTGCCTGTTGTTTTGCTGACACCATCCTATGGGTGTTCACAGATCATCAGCTCCTCCCTGGGCTGGGGTGGGCCGGGTGTCCCGGGGCTGCCACCACTTCAGACCCCTCCTTACAATGAAGCTGGTCCAGGTGCCTGGCAGCAGCACCAAGCAGTAACTGCTGTCTTTGGGGAACATCCCACCTCCTCTTCTATGTTGGTTTGGAGCTATTGGTAGTGAGAAAGGCTGCTGGAAATGCCTGTAGTAGGCATTGAGCCATTCCAACTACTGCCCTCACCCCTGTGAGATCAAACCCTTTCAGAGGCTTTCTACAGCAGTTCAGTATCTTCACCCTAAAAAGGATAAGAATCAGATGCCAACTTTAAACCTGTCTTTAACTCCTGGGCTGACTCACAGGCCCAGGGCAGGATTTGGGTACTTTTTGTGAATATCTGAGCTGGGGGTGTGCATCCCCTGTGTGCTTGCTGGCCAGAGAGGCTCATCATGAGCGTAATTCCTCCCAGCTCTCTCTGCTGTGGTGGACTCAGAAGACACAGCCCCTCTTGCCATGGGGTGGCAGAGCTGTGATTTATTTAATCCTGGCACACTTTTTTGGGAGGGAGCTGTGTCAGCACTGGGGGAGCGGGATCCCAGCTGTCCAGAATGGGCTGGGCTGGTTCCCATGCTCCCCAGTGCCACCCACACAGCTCCCTCCCTTGCCTGGGCAGCCCTTGGGATTGCTGTTCTCCTCTGTCTTGTGCAATGCCCAGAACATAATGACAGCCCTCTGTGCTGGCTGCTGCGGGTAGTCAGGGAAGCTCACTGCATTACCGAGAGGTTTTCCTGACCCTGGCTGCCATCCCATCCCACCTCACCCACTTGTGGCTTTGGAGCACTGTTTCTCACATAGCTGGGGTCCTGTCAGCTGCAGCATGAGAGCTGAGGAACTGTTTCCAGCTTGCTGTGTCACATCCGTGCCCGTCTGCTGGATCCAGGCTCTGTGCCCCCAGCTTCCCCTCGTGCCCCTCTGCTCCCCTTTCCAAGCCCCCTCTCCTGAGTGGCACCAGCAGTCCAGCCCCCTTGGTCCTGAGCCTGTTGGGTGGGAGCCACGAGCACATCCAAAGGCAGAGAGAAAGGGTGACCTGGAGGGATGGCCTCTTTGTCAGGGAACATGGCACCTGACGTCATAGCAGAGCTTTTCCAGCGGTACAGCATCCAGGAGGGACGAGGTGCCTGTCAGGGGTTTTGGGTCAGTGGCACAGAGACTTGCACAGCTGCTCCTGGCTTCATTCTCTCGGTGGCACATACAGAGCTTTTTCCATTTCATTTCTTGCAGGTGGGAGCTTTGATTTCCCTTGCATGCTCTCAGCCCCCTTAGCAAAGGTTTGCTCCTGCTTTTCATTACTATACCAGACACAGTTGGTCTAATGGCTTCTACAGGTAGCGTGGGGTACAAGAGGGTCCGACCACGGTTGTCAGCTGTCATCCAGAGTCAGAGTTAATCCAGGAAAACAGTAAAAATTACTAATGTGTATTGCATTCCTCCAGTCCATACGCTTTCCATTAGGGATCTTCCATCCTTCTTAGCACAGAAAGGAAACCCTGCCAATGGCAGTCTTCTGACTCTGAAAGAATTGGTCATGCCTGGAAATCCGATCTCAGCGCTTGCATTCCTGGGCACACTGTCTGTGCAGGGAATAGTGTCCCACCTTTAAATCCAGGCAGCAGATGCTAGCCATGTGCACGGCCTGTAAGCCCAGGAGCTCCTGTGGCAGCAGATGTGCCGGGCCTGGGGCCACGCTGGGGTCCTCTGTGCTGCTCTGTGCTCCTTCCTGTGTCATGGGCTCTGTCAGGGGAACAGCCTTGCCCAGTGTCACCACATCACTTGAGTACAACAGCCAGGTCAGCACGGGAATGAGGCACAGTTAATTCTTTTGAGAGATCACATTTTAGCTTTTATTTTATTAATAAACTGGTGAAGAAATTCCTCAAGATCCTTCAGTGTCAAGCGGGTTACAGAAAGTGAAACATTCAGCTTTCTTAAATAAATTTTATCTTCAGTCACTCCCATACTTTAGTGGCACAAGAACAACAGTTCTGCAATGAATGTTACACGGTGCAAACTCCGTCAGTAATTATGTGCAGATGAAGAAGGGGAAATAAAAGACATTAATTTCTAGGTGTGACTACACATGCTAAGTGTGGTCTGGGCTCTTTGAGGCATCACGAGCAGTCTGGGGCGCTAACTCTGACCTTTTTTTTTATCCTTACTTTTGCAGAAAACGTGATCAATGGGCAGGACTATGAGGTGATGATGCAGATTGACTGCGAAGTGATGGACACCAGGATCCTCCACATCAAAAGTTCATCTGTCCCCCCACACCTCCGAGAGCAGCGCAGGAATCACACCGACACCTTCTACAGCTCATCCCCCTCCGTCCCAGAGACGCCCCATGCCCTGAGGGCCATTGTCAAATCCCTGCAGTAGCTCCTGTGGAGGGAGCGCTCCACTTGACAGGTCCTGCTGCCAGCTTGAGCCCCTTCCCCGGCAGGTCCTGGGGCTCCTGGCACGTGGGCACGGCAGGGACAGTCCCCTTTAGCCCATTCCTGTGCCTGACCCTACCCAGTGGCCACATCCTGCCCGAGGATCATGCAGCTCAGCTGGCTCCTTGCCGGGGACAGTCCTGGGGGCCCCATGCAGCATGGGGGGACACAGGCCATCCTTGCTACTTATGCACCGTCCAGAATGGTGGGTTGTTTTTAATTTTTGTCCCTGTTAGGCTGCCGGGGGTGGGCTGATGAGCCAGAGACATGGCAGCTGCAGACACCCGTGCTTCGGACTGGCTGCTCTCCCTGCAGCGTGCCCAGGCAGCAGGAGGAGGCAGTGCCCAGCTCCCAACTGCAGGTGCTGACCAGGCAGCCCCACTGCTCATCAGGCCCTGCCCAAACCCCTGCCTGTGCAGCCTCCCTCTGCAGGAAGCCCTGGGGTGCAGTGGTGAGGTGGGGCAGCCCAGCCCAGCCCAGCCCAGCCACCAGAAGGGTGCTGGGACCCCGCACTTACCACTAAAGCACTACAAGCAGAACAAACCCCACTGCCCTGAAGCTGGGCTGCCCTCTCAGGCACTGCCCACCCCTCACCTGCCTGGCTCTCCAGGATCCTGCTGCTGCCTTCCCCAGCCCACATGGCTGCACAGCTGAAGGCTTGCCCCAAGGGAAGTGATTTCATGCAGCAGATGAATTTGTAAAGTTTGGGTTGAGTTTGTTTTTTTTCTCTTCCTGGTTTTTGTTTGCGTGGGTTTTTTGTGTGTGCTATTTAATGCTTTTCACAGCTAACAGCAGCCCATGGAGCAGCACTGGCCCAGCTGGGGCAGAGGGGCTGCTTCAGTTCTGTGGGACACAGCCACAGCACCTTCTCCTGAAGCCACACACACTCAGCCCCACATGCCCCTCTCTGCCTCACCAGCACTGACAGCCACCCGCCAGGCAGTCAGAGAACATTCCATTTGCCCCAGACTGGCTGCAGCCAACTGCTGCCATTCCAGTGTGTCTGTGGAGCTCTGTTCACTCATCCCACGTTTGTCAGCTGAGCCCCAGCCCGGAGCTGGGCCCAGGAGCTCCACCGTAGTGGTGCTCAGCTGGGATAAGCTGCCAGCAGAGCATCAGCCTTGCATAATGACTTCAGCATGTTGTTACATTATTTTTTTCCCCTGTGCAGTTCACACAGAAAATGATGAGCTTCAGTTTGCCAGCCAGCTGCCTTTCCTTCATGGTCTGAGTGCTAACTGGCTCATGTGGGGTTTTTAATTATTAATTATTATTATTATTATTCATGTATGTGTGTGACTGTTAGGAAATAAAGGTTGGTCCTGCAGCAAGACAAACAGCTCCAGGGGCAGTGAGGAGGAGGATGAGGAGCAGCACACCCCTGTGAAGTATGTGCCTTGCAACACCATGGAAAAGCTTTGCCCTTTGCCACGTCCCCGCCGCAGGCTGCACAGGCCCCCTGTCCTCTGGGCGCTCGCGCTGCTGCGAGGCAGCCGGGCCTTGGCTGCACTGCTTGCACCAGTTCATTTTCCTGGCCGGGCCCCACCTGACTGTGGGCCAGCTCACGCAGCAGTCCAAAGTTAAAACCCCAGCGGTGCCCCAGCCGGAGGAACACAGCTCCCCCGCAGCCGTGGGTAGGGGCGGCTGGCTGCTCTGGGGGGCATTTGCTGCCAGGGAGCTGGGGAAGGGAGTGGAGGTGGTGGCTGGGCTTGGCAGGGCCTGGCACACTGGGCAGGGCTGCTGGTGGGGCTGGGGGCTTGGGACTGCTGCGGCATCACATCCTCAGCCAGCACCCCTGGACTCTGGTGTTGGAGAGCATCTCTCATCCTGTGTCATTTTGTTCTCTGTGTCCCTAGTACTGAAGGCAATAAAACCCTTCTTTTATTTATTACTAATAATATTATTATTGTGCTTATTAATACTCTTCTCCCTAGGCAAATTACAGGAACATCTGCCCTGTGTCTGCCATCTCTTGGGCTGCAGCGTGGCTCTGCTTGGCACAGTGTTGGCACTGCCCATGGCACATCGGCCCTGTCCCCCTCCTACTGCTGGAGGGGGGCATCCTACACTACTGCTCACCCAGAGCCTGCCAGAGGAGCCCATGAGGGTCTTACTGGAGCCTGAGGGACCTGAGGACAACTGTAGGTGTCAGAGACAAGCTCTTCTCAGGGCTGGATGTGACCATGTCACCCTGCCCCAGTGCCAGTCCCAAGCAGCCTTAAGCCCTCTGGGGTTTGTCTCCATTTGCTGTGTAAAGTGCCTCTCCCCAAACCAGCCAAGACCCACCCAAAACAACACCTGTGCCCTTTTAGGCACCCAGAGTGAGCCACTGCCAAAGAAAGCCCCGAACAGCTGCAAAGGTACTGGATCCTTTATTACTGACAGCAGGTAAATACAAGATTCTGGTGGGCAGGAGGGCAGAGCTGTGCCTCTGTAAGGGGACCTGGTGGTCCAGGAGCAGGTTGGGCATGGACATGAGAGGGAATGAGGCAGAGAGGGAATGTAGCAGATGGAGTGGCACATCGAGGGCTCTGCCAGCCCCTGCCCAGGCAGCCCAGCACCCAGCTGAGCAGAGCCTTCACCCAGCAAATGCCAAGGGGGACTACTTTGGGTTACAAAATGAACAAACAAAAGCCATCTACACGTATTTACAGCATCCCCCTCCTGCTGCCAGCTCCCTCCAGGCATGAGTCAGGACTCGGGGTGCGCCTGGCCCCCCGGAGCAGCCTGCAAGGGAGCAGAGCCCCAGCTGGAGGGGACAGTCCTCGGTGTAAGTACCAACACCAGGGGCTGCTGGAGCTGTGCTCGCAGCCTCGTTGTACAGCAGGATCTCCAAAGGGCCTGCTGGCCGTCAGCTGGGAAGATGGTCCTGAGGGATGGGACATTCCCAAGGGACATGAAAGTCCTCCACCAGGACAGGCAGGCATCAGCATCCCGCTCGGGACCTGGTGCGTGCGTCCTTGCACTGGTTCAGGGCGTCTTGCTGATCGTCTTCAGCTAAAAACATCATCAGGAGGCCTGTGTCTGGGCCACCTCTTCTTCCCTGGGAAGGAGAGCTGGGGCTGCCCTTCCAAAGGAGAACCTCCTTCCCCTGGGAAAGAAAATCAGAAGCAAGGATACAGCAAAGACGAAGGGGGTGGTTCTGGCCTGGGGATCGATCTACAATCCGCCATAAAAAACCAGCTTGAAACAAAACCCATCATTTACTCTTCAATTTGTACAAAATAACAATAATAACAATAAAAATAATAATAAAAGGTGCTGGTGGCCCCTGGCTCGCAGTGCCCCACTGTGGTGGAGGGGTCTCAGTAGGCAAAGATGACGTGGTAGGTGACTTGGTGGCCATTGTCCCAGGCGTAGAGCAGGCGGTCCTTGGGGTTATAGTCTATCTGCGTGGTGTAGGCATACTCGTTCTCAAAGAGTAGCCTGGGGATGATCTGCGTGTTGGTGTGCGTGTCAAAGGCGTAGGAGATGTTGGCGTTCCTCTTGTTGTAGCTGTCCACCGCATACAGGACCCCACAGATGACAAAGCAGTTCCCGTAGAAGTTCTTGCGCAGCCCCGTCCGCCACGTGGTCTCCTTCTGGGTGCTGAGGTCAGCCGCGTTCAGCTTGCTCAGCACTATCACCTCCTGATTAGAGCCCTCGTAGCTGATGGCCGGGTAGATGACCCACAGGCCATTCTCGTCCACAGCAAAGTCCACATCTGAGTGGCCTCGCCACCGCCACGGGGTGGATTCCTCGTAGGCCACGTCGTGCAGCATGGCCCAGGCGGCCACGTAGCGCTGCTTCAGGTCGTACTTGATGATGTTGCGCGTGAAGGCCCGGTTGTAGTAGAAGGAGCCATTGTAGACAACGTGCCCTGTCCCGATCCAGCTGTATGGGAGCTTGTAGGAATTGCTCCAGCGACCTGCAGGGCACACACACCTGGCTGGTGAGACCCTCCCTTTGCGGGAGGGTGGGTGGCCGTGCCATCAGCACCCTCTGCCCCCAGCTCTGTCTGCACTCCCTCCCCAGCCACCAGCCACAGCCTCAGCTGCCCCATGTTCTGAACCTCACACACTATGGGATTCAGCATCCAAGAAGAGAGAGTCCCCAGGCAGATCGTCCCCCCTGGATGTAGCATCCCCAGGAATGAGGATGCTACTTGGATCGGCTGAGTGGTGGCTAGCATGGTATCGGAGATGGTGCAAACCCACCTTGCTTGAAATTTTCAAGGTTCCTGAACTCCACCAGTGTGTTCCCATAGTAGTAATTGGTGACGTAGATCCGCTCCTCCCGGGCCAGGGGGTCCTTCATCCAGGCTCCCTCATTGCGCCCGTAGGTGTTCTGGGTGGTGGGCCCCGAGATGGTGGACAGCGTGTCTTTGCAGCGCCCTGCGTGGGCAGGGAAAGGCTTGTGAGGCCAGAGGCAGGGTGGCCACACTGTCCCTGGAGGCATCACTCCCCTCCAGCCCCTTGCTCACCCAGCAGGTACCCCCTGCCACCTTGGCCCTGGTGCAGCTTTATGAGGCCCAGCAGCACTGGCCAGACACCCAAACATCTCCCCACTGCCTCAGCCATGTCCCTGCTCCAGCTGAAGCTGCTGCCTGTCTCAGGTCCTGTCTCTTTTTGCCCTGCCCAGCTCAGCCCCTAAAGGTGTGAGGAAATCACAGTAAGTTCCAGAGCTAATAAATAAACCTGGCACCCCAGTGAAGTGCTGTCCAGCTGCCACCTCCAGGGCACCTCTCACCTGTGACCAAATCCAGGTGTGCTGTGCTTAGCAGGACACCCTGTGGGCACGAGCCAGCCCCCTGACACAGCTGGATGGGTGCAGGACCTGCAGGCACTCACCAATGATGTTCCTGATGTCCTCCTCCTCCAGGCCCTCCTTTGGGGTGGCAGGGATGGCCGGGCTGACTGGCGTGGCGGGGGTGTTCGCCTGTACCCAAGCTCCTGGGCTGCTCTCCATGTCACTCCAGCCTCCAGCAGGGGTGGCCACAGGCAGGCTCTCCGTGGCTGTTGCCACCCCCATGCCGGCCGAGGCTGCCAGAAGCTGTGGGGTCCCCTCCTCCAGCAGCGCTGCCGGGGCAGTCCCGGTCTCCGGGGCAGTCCCGGTCTCCGGGGCAGTCCCGGTCTCCGGGGCGGGGGTCAGCCGGCTCACAGCGGTGGGGTCCAGCGTGGCAGTCACGGCAGTGCCAGCAGCTGGCAGGGTGCTGGGAGCGCTGCCAGGGGTGGGTGGCCACCCCACCGGGGAGGGCTTCCTCACGGCCTCGCTTGCCCTGCTGCTGGGCCTCAGGAGCTGGTCCTCGATCAGCAGGTCCACTGTGTTGTCCCCACTGAACAGCTCGTCGGCTGCCAAGCACAGGCACAACCGTCAGTCTTGCAGCGAGGGGAGCGAGTCCCCTGCATCCAGCTCCCTGCCCGCCTCTGCAGGCTGCCTGGAACTAAATCCACCTAATTCCCTCTCGATTCCCCTCAGAACTGCAGAGCCTGACAGTGCCCGTGTCAGGAGGTGAGCGGGACCCCATCCACCACCTCGGGCCGGGCAGAGCGCGAGGTGAGGGAGAGCAATTCTGCCCAGCCACCTCCCAGAGACTGGGCAGGATGGAGAGCCAGCTGCATTCCCAACCAGATCCCACCTACCTAATTCAGGATGCCAAAGCAGGTGTCTCAGCCAGGGCACGGGGATAATTGGGATTCCCCAGCCAGCACGGGTACCCTTTGCTCCCCCTCATCTCCAGGAGCTCACAACCCCCCCAAGGCAGGGCTGGATGACCTGGCTGCTGAGCCAGCCTGCACAGTGAGGCTGTTTGTCCTTCTGCCTGTGCTGCCCATCCGCTGGCCCCTGAGGGCTCAGCCCCTGCCCCTACCGTGGCCAGGGCCATGAGCTGCCCTCCAGCACGGCAAACACTGCACAGCCCTGCCGGGATGGCATCGGGCAGGCGGATTTGAAACACAAACATATTTAATAGACCTCCATCTACTTCTGGAAAGGTGTTGATGCTGGATGCTTTGAACTGAAGCAGTGACCTATTTCCTTAGCTACCAGGGATTTTCCATGGAATATCAATGCTGCACTACCCCACACAGCCATCTCAAAGGCTGCACAGAGATACCAGTGGTCCCACCTGCCCCTGCTGCTCCCACACACTTTGCCCACACATTCCCAGGGGACAAGGCAAGGGATGCAGCCAGCCATCCCACCAACCATGGCTGCATACCCAACTCACGTTGCTCCTCGATGTCATTCTCTGACTCAGTGGACTGGGCCTTGTAGTAGGTGACCCCTCGGACGATGGTGGGCTTGGAAGGAGGCCGGCTTCTCACCCGCAGCTTCCTCTGCAAGAGCTGCTCAGGTTTCTTCTCCTCCAGAGAGAGGTGCAGCTCTGGGAGGGACTCCACAGAGTTGATCTGCTGGGAGATGGTTTCATCCTTCAGGAATCTTTCTTCGTATTTTCCCTGGAAGAGAAGGAAGTTGTTACCAGATGGGCCAGAACTGCCACGTTTTGGCGACAGGGCAGGTCAGGCTGCACAGCCCCATGCTGGGTAGGAGGATCTGAGCTCACTCCTTCCTCAGGGTCTCCCCTCAGCCTGTTCTGCCACGGAAAAGCCTCCAGGAGACAGCACGGGGGCAGACCAGCGCTGCTCCTGCATGTGCTTGGTGCCACCACACAGTTCTGGGACTCAGGGCTCCATAAGGCACGCGCTGTGGGATGCAGGGCAGGCAGGAGGAGCAGGGCTCACTCCCAGGTATGCCAGAGGCCGGCTCCAGCAGCTGATCTACAGGGTGTGCAGTGTGCATTGAGCTGTCACAGGGCAGGGAGGCTGAAGGCACCTTCCCAGCAGGAGCAGGAACCTCCCAAGGCAGGGACCAGGAACCCTCCCCCCGGCAGGGACCAGCTGCCACAGCTCAGGTCTAAAAGATTTCATCTCATTAAAGGAAATCGGAAAGCTAGCCCGAGGGTTGAAGCGGTGCCCATTTGGCTGGGAAGATGGGCCCTGCTGCAATTAGCAGCGAGAAAAGGGGAATATTGGGAAATGAGGTCACTCGGGGTAATAAAAGCCCCATGCTCCGCTCCCCTGCCTGGCCGGGGCTGGCTCCTCTCCAGCAGGCAGCAGCTGCTCAGCTCATGACGTGGGGACCTGGGGAGTGGGGCTGGGACCATGGCCGGACACCCCGCCCGGGCAAGGCTCTCCCTGGGCAGAGTGCACAGGCACAGCTCAGCTGGGGCCATCTCCCTACCTGCTGGCACACAGTGCACGTGTGGGAGCCCTGCCCTGCCCCCACCAGCCACTGAGGACCCATCCCCACACAGCATCCACAGAGCAGGCATGGGGGGCAAGCGCAGGCTGCTGCCATCCTCAAGAGCTGAGCACCCCTGTTTGAGCTGGAAATGGTGCACGAACTGTTCCCCCCTGCCAGACACCTCCTCCTCCCCTGCAGAGGGACACTGGGGTGAGGGTGGGATGCTCCAGGAGCCACCCAGTAGGGATCAGAGGAGCATGGGCCATCCTAGACATCACCACTGAAGCAGCAAGAACTTCAGGACACCCTGGACAGACCTTTTCCCAAAACACCCTGCTCACTCCTCTCCGGGGCTGTGCAGAAACTGCTGCCCCAGGCAGAGGATGTGCCCAGGCTGGGCAGACCCCATGGGACACCCCCAGTCTGGTGCTGGGTCCAGAAGCAGCGGGATGCCCGAGCCCCTCCCGCAGCCTGCCAGGCGCAGGGGCTGGTGGTGGGGTAATTGCCCGGCAGGGAGGGAAGGCGGGCGACAGGCTGTCCCTCCAGCAAGCCCCAAGCTCTGCTAATCAAAGGCTCCGAGTTTCCCACCGCTTCCCAGCCAGCCCCACAATGACATCACCCTTTCCAAGCAGCTCAGCCACTGCTGACCTCGAAAACCAGCAGCCCCGTGGGAAGGAGGGAGGCCGAGGGAGCAACCTCCCTCTGCTCCCACCTACATCCCTTCCCAGTAGACACACAGACTGGAGCGGGAGGCGCATAAACAGGGTCACTCCAGCGAGGAGAAAATCACCCCGGGCCGGTGGCCACATGCAGGAGACACCCCGGGGCTGGCCTGAGCAGCAGCAGTGACACTGAGCAGGGACAGAGGGGGCTGTACCTCTGAGTGAGTGTAGGCAGCCTCAGCGTCCCGCTGCAGAGAGCTCTCGATGTCGGCCAGGCTGTTGGTGAGGAGCCTGGAGCAGTTCTCCCTGCCAGGGGGATCCTGCAGCCCCTCCTCCCCACTGGCTCCTGCCCGGTGGCCTTCCTGCGTCAAATTCCTGGACATGCCCTAGAAAAGCAAGAGAGGAGACTTTACCCCACTTAAGGACAAGGGATGTTCTGTGGCCCCCCCCAAACCATAGCCCTAGAGCTCTGTACTGCCATCCTGGGCTCACAGCTGGGGATTCTCCATGGGGCTGGGCACTTCAGCTGCTAAGAAGATGCCCCTGGCCCCAGTGGGATCCAGGAACTCCATCCCTGGTGTGCATATGCCAAACCCACTCTTTGCTGCAGGTTCCCATGGACTGGGAGAGTGGCCTTGAGGTTCTTCAATCCCCATCTTCAGCCACACTTGCCAGCTCAGAGGAGGAAAAGACAAGCTGAAACACCTGAAGTCAGCCTGGCGTCCTTGGCCCGTTCATCTTGCATTTATTGATTCCTTTCCTGGCCTGCCTACACAGTGCCTGCTCTCAGGGACTGCTCCTCCCCAACATCCTCTGCTCCCACAGAACTGAGAATCTAGGGACAGGACAAGAGCCAGTGACCCTCAGAAAGCTGTCCTGTGACCAGGAGGGAGTTGGGGCTGGCTGGAACTCCTCCAGGGGGCAAAGCCCTTTGCCCTTCTCAGTCCCTGAGTCACAGGCACAGCTCACACCCAAGGGATTGTTACGGTCTCTGCTCATCACTCCTTGGGCTTCTAAGCCTCAAACAGCAACTGCTCTGGAGAGGTGGCACATCAGGCAAAGGACTTTAGCACAGGCACTGAGGGTTGTTACCCTGATCCTTCACTTTCAATCTGTCCTGCCATTAATTTCTCCTAAAACCCACCGTGACCTCCATCTGTGACCTCAAAATTGCCAGCTGATGCGACAGCTGTGAGCTGAAGACAAAGCAGAGGAGCTGCCTCGCTAGGGAAGGCACTCCATGGACCAAGAATCGGGGTTCCTTCCCTCTACCATCGATCCAAAATACCTGGTTATACTGGAAAGAACTCATGAAACCACCTAATCTCTGCAAAAATAGAGGGGTGCCCTCCAGGGGCACCTGAATTCCCAGTCTTTACCCAGGAATCACAAGTCACAGATTTACCAGGACATTTTGAGACTGAGCCTGATGATGCAGGGACTCTCCAGCAAGCATTTTGCTGCAGTAAGCAGAGGAACAGGGGATCTTGTGATGCTCTCCCAGGAGCAGCTTTCAACACCATCCTCCTTTGGAGTGGATGACTGATTCCAACAGCCTTATCACTTCTCCTGTGTAATGCTTGGCTTATTACCCTCTCAGGGATAAAATTTGCCTTCCCTTGAGCAGAGAGGCAGCATCAAAGCATGGCCTGTGATGCTGCTGAGGCTGCTCAGCTGCTGTGCAGGGGAGCAGCTGCCAAAAGCATGCCTGCCTGGGAGGGCCATGCTTTGAAACCATGCCAGGCTCTAGTTCAGCATCTCAGCTGTCCGTTGTGTCAGACCTCACGGCTGATGCAGGATGTGATCCTCCTCCGCATCCTCTCAACAGGAATTTCCATGCTAAGCCAGCAGCAGGAGGCATTTCACACCTGCTGCCTGCATCAGCTCAGCTCTGTCTCGAGCACAGGGCAATCTCCTCCTAAGCCAGGCCTCTCCTGTCTTTCTCCATCCTGTCCAAGTGCCTGCAGGCAGCTTCAGCTGCTTTTAAATAATCCTGCAGCCCTTCTTCTGGGAAACTAAAGACCCAAACCTGTGAATTCCCTGCTCCTACACATCTACAGCTCCATCTCAGGCCCAACTCCTTTAGCCCTATGGAGCTTTCTGCCCATCTGTCTCCCTGCAACGGGCTGCGAGCTGAGGGACCAGGCTGCAAAGTCACCACATGTGCCCAACATGCCACCAGCACTGCTGGCTCTGAACCCCCTGCAGAAGCTGCCTGGTAGGCAGAGCCACTTTGCTACTGGAGCAGAGTGCAGAGATAACCCCACCTGAAATAATCCCTTGGCAAACCCAAGTAACGACTGGAGAACACGCTAAACCACAGGAAGAGGGTGGGATTGCAAAGGGGAACATTGGTGCTTTGTTATTTTCAGACCTCAAAATCCCTTTTGGGTCAATTTCCATGCCTGGAAACCCAGAGCCCCCCAGGCATGCGTGCTCCCCTCAGCTGTCTCCTTCCTGACCCCAGGATGGAGCACGCTGTGCCTTCCCGAAACACTCTGGCAGTGGAATTTTGGCTTTATAAATCATCGCCTCTCTGCTCCTGGCTGGAGATGAACAGGACTGCTCCACTCCAACAAGAATGTGGAATTACTGTCCCAGATACGGACCACGGGAGAAAACTCCGGTATTTAATCTGGCAACCTGTTGCTACATAGCTTAAACTGCAAACCCTACGCTGTGCTAGCCAAAGAAATATTAAACTGTATGGAAGTGAAAATGATTTCACTGGAAGTCTGCTCTAAAATAAAATGGAAGGTTGAGGGTTCTGCTCTTTTTTAACACAGGCCAAGATGTTACTTGGTTCCTTCAGGAATCTGAGCTCCTTGGCTCCCCACAGTCCTGCTGGGTGTACCCCTGCACCAGCCTTGAACCTCTCGCCCCCACATCAAACAGCACAAAAGCTCCTGGTTGAGAGCAACCATCACAGCAGCAAAACAGAGAAGAGGAAAAACTGAACAGCAGGGCCTTCTGACCAAAAGGAGATGCTGCTCCTGGTGAGGCCACAGCTGGGATCCTGCCCCCAGTCTGGGTCCTGAGGGACTGGGGGAGGTTGATGGGTGAGGGAATGCACTGGGCACTGCCTGTGGTCTGGCCTGGTTCAGACATCCAAGTCTGGTCCAGTTTAGGTTTAGCCAAATAGTTAATTAACATTTCTTCCAAAGCAACGCAGCTCCGAATGCACCAAAGGGAATAGGAACTTGACTGGAGGCCAGTCCCACCGAAGGCAAGGACACTGAAGGAGAGCAGGACTCACCTCCTCGAGCTTCTCCACTCGGCCCACCAGCTTGGTCGTGACTGAGTGCAGCTTCAGAAGGTCTAAGCCGTAAAAGGCACTTTCCAGCATCTCGACGATGGAGGAGAGCTGCAAGGCAAGGGGAGAACACAGTCAGGCAGCAGCACTTGCTGTAACATACTCCAGGCAGTTTCCTCAGCTGAAAAGTCAAGGGTGATGCACCCATCTGAGTGCAAGAATTTGGATTAAAAAGCAAGTTTTCCCCTACACAGCCCTGCTGCACTGCTGCCCTGGTCAGAGCACGGCATACAGAACAACACACGCCACCTCCACAGAGCCTCAGGGCTTCAGCAGCACATTTTGGGTGCTGGGGATTAGTAGCAGAGCAAGGTAAAATGCTGCTCTCTTTGCCAGCTCTAGGCAGGCTCTCCCACAAGCCCAAAGGCTTAGCTACTCAATCAGTGATGTGACTGCCAGAAAAAGAGGCAACAAGAAAAAGGCAGCTCAGTTTGAGATCAGACTCTGAGTTCGTGCCATCCTGTGCTTTTTTTCCTGGAACAAGAAGAAACTTGTTAAAAAGTTTTAAAATACTCTCAAATTGCAAGAGTGAAGAAATAGAAACTTGGTGCCAGCCTGGCAACACCTCCCTTCCTGGAGAACAATTTTATCAGAGGGATGCTGCCCTCTTCTACAGCCACCCATTTCACAGACACCCTGTATTTAAGCCACCCCTGTGCCTGTGTCCTGCCCAGCATCAGCCCTTGGTCATTCCTGGGGATCTGGTCCTCAGTGCCCTTGTTCTGAATTTTGTCCAGTCTGTGGTGCTGCTCCCCAGAGGACAGCACCGAGCACAGCAAGGCTGGTGGGAAGGGCTCCTGTGCCACCTCCCCCTGGTCCCCTGTGTCCCCACATGGCCAGCGTGGTGCTGCAGACTTTACAGCCCCCATGGCTGAGCAGGATCTTCAATGCACAGGAATTACTACAGTGCAGCGACATTTTCTCCCAGCAGCTACAAACTGGTCAACAGCGCTTCATAAACACGGGAGAATCACAGGCAGCACTGCTGGCAGCACTCAAGAGTTTCCACCCCGGCCTCTGCAGCCTCCCTGTGGAGTTGACAGCAAAGGAAAGATTTTTTTGGACCAGATAAAATGGCAGCATTAAGAGACAAGAGCTGTTTTATGGCTGTGCATCCACTTTCCACTGAGAGCTGGATGGAGACGACCGATACAATGCACACAGTCTGCCAGACAGCCACTGGAGACAAGCGCCTTCCCTTCAGGCTGGAGCACTTCCATCAGTGCACAAAGGTTGCAGACTGCATTAACCTCCACCCAAACGATCCTGAGCACAGCCTCCTTGCACTGACTGCACCAAGACCCTCAAAACACACACTGTGCCTGCAAGCAGCATGCTGCCATTTCACAAAAACACATCTGAGATTAAGCTACTCCCTGCCAACACCACGCTGCCCTTCTCCTGAAGACCACGCTGATGTTCCTATCAACTCACTGCTTCCTCCTCTCCACCTGCTGGGCACTTTGGCTCTCACTGGTCGGATGGTCCATGAATTCCCATTGGGCCTTAAGAAAGGCATAGATGGGACTGAAACCTTCAGCTGGGAAGCCCAATGCAGGCATTCGACTGAGTTTGGTTTTCCTGGGCTATTTTCCTGCTGCCTGGATTTCTGTCTCTTTCTCACAATTCCCTCAGGGACTCATCCTCCAGCCCACCCAAGGGAGAGACCTTCCCATAGCTCTCCCACACCTGGAGTACCCAAGGCTTTTGCGTCAGATCATAATAAAGTCTGGTAAAACACAACATAAAAATGCCCCTGTGCCCTTCCTGCTGCTGGGCCGGGCAGGAGCAATGCTTGCAGGAGGAAATAAGAGTAAAACCCTTTGGGGCTGCTCAGAGCTATGGGGTGGCCCCACCCGGCCCCTCGCTGAGGAGCTGCGGGAGCTGTGTCCTCTCCTTCTTCCCAGCTTCTCCTACAAGAAGAGGCCGTTCCCAGTGAGCTGACCCCAGGAGGGGCTCTGTGCTTGGAGGGGAAGCAATCCTGCTCCCCAGCCCCTGGGATGGACCCTGGCAGCACAGAAACCCCCCCGTGTGTGTGTTTGGATAGAGCTCGGGAAGCCGCCTGGCCGCGAGTCCTTGCGAAAGGAGCCGGGGCCGTTTCCTAGAGGACGGGCTTTCACACCGCAGCTGGCTGCGAGCTGCGCCCCTGTGGGAAGCGCCGCCGGAGCCAAGGGCGCAGCCAGGCACGCTCTGCTCCGCCTGCAGGACAGGCAGAGCTGGGAGCTGCTGGAGCAGAGCTCTGCCTGCCTCCTGGCAAGGGACCACAAGGGTGGCTCTGTCACCTCGGGGCTGCCCCCTCCCCTAACCGCAGAGAGCTCAGGAGTCTCATATAAGGCCACATGGGACCTCCTGGCTTCTCCCCCAGACGAGGGACCACCAAACAACTCCAGACTGGCGCTCCTCCTTCCCTGGAATGATGGATTGTCTGCCTATGCCTGTTTATCTTCCCTAGCTGCAGGGGCGCTTGGACAAGAAGCTGCTAACTGTCTGCAGTGGGACAAGATGAAACACATCCTCAAACTCCAAATTAATTAGAACAAGCCCATCGTGGTGGC
The DNA here is from genome assembly GCA_013398075.1 of Notiomystis cincta. Classification (NCBI taxonomy): domain Eukaryota; kingdom Metazoa; phylum Chordata; class Aves; order Passeriformes; family Notiomystidae; genus Notiomystis; species Notiomystis cincta. Next base: position 55,412 of record VZRX01001472.1, read on the forward strand.
CTCAGTGACAGCCTTGCACACCGGCTGCCTTCCCACCCAAGAGGGATCCAGGGGCACCAGGGCCCACATTACTCAACGTTCTGCTCCAGGGACTCCCCAGGACTGGACCAAGCCAGTGGCACTTTGTGCTGCCCTACACCAGGAGCAAACTGGAAAACACAGCAGGGTCTGCTGCCAGCTGCCACACCAGCAAAAGGAAGCATCCATTAAAAGTCAGGAGTACTTAGAACAAACACTGTCACGTTTGGAAAAGAGGTATATATTACTAGAGAGATAACGTACTAAATAGTAGAGAAGTGTCAGCATTTAAAACAGCAAATCCATCCTGCCATCAGCCAGCTGTGCATCACACCCTCACACTGACGCATCAGCAGTTTTTGGAAGCCAAAACAGCTTTTTTGAGTGGGTACTTGGGAGTCCCTCTTTGCAGCAGAAAAAAGACCTGGCAGCTGCTGAGCGGAGCAGAGCTGTCCTCCAGGGACATCTGGAGCTGGACAAAGGGCAGGGAGCAGCCCAGTCTCTACTGGGCTCTCAGCACAGAAAGCCACGGTGGACCCCAGGCAGCACGGGATGCTTCGAGTGAATCATCCACTGCAGCTGCTCAACTCAGTCCCTTAAGCTGAGCTTGACTTTTATATGAAATGTGCAGATATAAATGTAACTAGGAGATGGTTTAGGAAAAAAGGTTAGGAAATAGGGTTTTTTTAGAAAAAAACTCAGAAAGAAAAGGCTTCAGAAGATCTCCTTGTCCCCAAAGTCAAGCTGCTCTCCTACCTTCAGGTCGCTGCTGTCTGCCTCGCGCAGTTTCTTCAGCCTGAAGTCGCCCTCGCAAGGGTTGAGGGCCGAGGGGGGGGCCACGCAGGCACACTTGCAGCTGGGTCCTGACGTGATGGTTTCCACCGTGTAAAAATCCTCCGCTCGGAAAGCGCCCTCGTTAATCCTTTGGCAGGCGCCGCGCCCCAGGGGTCGGACCAGGCATTTGCACCGGCAGTCAGAGCCCTCGGACACCGCCTTCACCTTGTCGTAGTCACCTAACAGCTGAGCACAAGTCGGCAGCAGTTAGCAAAGCTCCCGTCCTCTGCCTGCACGGCAAGGCACAGGCACGGCCTAGAGCTCAAGGTCCAAACAAGGGCACTCTGGATACCCTGAATCTCGAGGAAACTGGTCGGCTCTTCCAGAATCTGCGAGCCAAGGAGCTTTCTAGAGAGCGCAGAGCTGATCACTACCTATAAGGGGAATAAAAACTGGCTTCTTCCAGTAGGGTATTTTTTATTCCACTGTGTGCAGAACACCGCTTTGAATTTTAAATACAAGAATTTTAAACTTTCCTGCTTCCTTTTAATGCTCTGTGTGCAAAAGACCCAATAAGTCACCTGCTACCTAGAGCAAGACTGTTTTACACAGGCCGGCAGGGTAAAGGTACATTGGAAGAGTGAAAGCCACCCTATTAGCAGCATAACCTGGTGGTGAAGCAGTATTTCTGATTAGCCCTATACAATGCCAGGAATTTCCTTTACAGAGATTTGCAGACAGCGCTTCTGAAAGCCCAAGCACAAAAATAACTTTGGCGGTATGTTTCCAACAGTCTCTGCGTTAGCCATTTCCGAGGGCAGATAATAACACACCGACTGATCAGCCAAAGCCAGCAGAAACCTCCGCCACATCCCACTGGCAGGGAAAGAGCCTGGATCCCTCCCCTCGGCACACAAAGAGGCTCCGCCAATTCTCCTCCCAAGGAGTTCCCCTTTTTCTGAGTCCCCCCGGAAAAGTGTTGGGATGGAGTCTGAGAAGTGCTCCCTGATGGGCTTCAGTGATTTCACTGTGCCCTGGGTTATGAACTTCCTCCAGTGCCCAGCATCACTGAGCTCCACCGAGAACCTACACCCAGCATCACCCAGCACCACCAACAGTGCACAGCCAGCATCACTCAAGAGTGTCCTCAGCATCACCCAGCACTGCAGAGAGCGTACACCCAGCATCACTCAGCTCTGTCGAGCACGTACAACAGCCAGAAGCACCCAGCACCCCGCGGGGTGCGCATAGCACCGCCGGGCAGTGCCCGGCCCCACGCCGCGGATGCAGCAC